>CM029122.1:21264574-21759574 GCA_016859345.1 Istiophorus platypterus
TTCTAATCAAATTAAATTTCTCTTTCCACAAAGTGCAGACTGGGACTTGTTAAATTTTTTCCTTTGGTTTTTTTGTAGGCAATTGAAAGAGATTGAGGACAAAATCTTAGAGGTGCTCTCCTCTTCTGAGGGCAACATCCTGGAGGACGAGACAGCAGTCAAGATCCTCTCCTGCTCCAAGGTGTTAGCCAATGAAATCACAGACAAGCAGGCTGTGGCTGAGGTGACGGAGCAGAAGATTGATGAGACCCGAATGGGTTATACACCCATTGCTGTGCATTCAGCCATCTTGTTCTTCTCCATTGCTGACTTGGCTAATATTGAGCCCATGTACCAATACTCCCTCACCTGGTTTATTAACCTCTTCATCAGCTCCATTGACAGCTCAGACAAGAGTGACAACTTGGAGCAGAGGTAGGCAGGACTGACAAATGTACTAGCAAAATACTAGTTCCTACAAGTCACCTAAGCAGGTTAACGAACCATAGATCTTACTCTCCACTCGGAAAACCGTTTGACTTTTGAATATTTAAAAATATTGAATGTTATACAACTAATAGCTCATGAGTATGGATGATTTTATGGATTCTGTTTGGATTGGAACAGGATTATTAAAATGCCAACATATGTATCTTCTTCAGACTACAGATCCTGAAAGACCACTTTACCTACACACTATATATCAATGTGTGTCGCTCACTGTTTGAGAAGGATAAACTGCTCTTTTCCTTCTGCCTCAGTGTCAATCTGCTCATGCACAACAAGCTGGTAGGAAAATACACACACACACACATTTGCAACACTTGAAAACATTCAAGTTATTCGATGATACATCCAAAATTGCTCTTTGAATGGGTTGTTAGCGAGTGATTAGCTAATCAAAAAGCTGGTCAGCCTAATTTCTCGGAATCGATTCTGTTCGATTACTTTATATCATCTTTATTTTGTATTTTCAATTTGCATACAAATTTTTCCAAGATAATCCTGATAATGGTGAATTTTTAAATTACTTAATCATTAATAGTAGGTAATCATCTGCTGTGGTAACTCCTTAATAGCTTCATCACAGTAATTAATGTTGTAGGTGGATGAGGAGGAATGGCGCTTCCTTCTGACAGGTGGTGTGGGCTTGCACAACCCCCACTCGAATCCCTGCACCTGGCTCCCTAAGAAGTCTTGGGATGAGATTTGCCGTCTGGATGAGATGGAGTGTTTCAGAGGTCTGCGGCTTGACATGGCTCGCCTCAGAAATCAGTGGAAAAAGGTCTATGACAGCCCGGTGAGTGTCATTAAGCTGAGTGGTTGGTCTGGGTGGGGCTCTGTCTGTGGGTTTTGTACATGTATATTCATGTGTTGGTAAAAACAAAATATGAAAAGCTAGTTCCTGTCCTTTCACTCTTTGACATGATTTGTAAGGAGCTGATAAGACACCAGAAATTCTAGGTTAAAACCCACATTTCTGAAATCAGTCTGTGTAGAAAGGTCACCATTAAAATCAAAATACCTAAGGGAGCTAAAGGGAAAGGGAAAATCTGTTAATCCTACCAAACTGTAAATTTAGTCTTATGTTTAGTCATATTTAGTTCATATGGCTTGCATGGCTGGGGTCCTGTTAAAGAAACTGCAGCTGTGTTTACTCTCTGCTGAAAATGTGGATAAGGTTAGCAGTTTAGGAGGTTAGCAGTGTTGAAACTAGGTTGCAATTTAGCACTGAGAAGAACATTTGAATTCTGATTTATGGAGCAAATAGTTAAGATGTTCTTGGTTTTTGCCACAGATTTTGTCAAAATACACCATATGTGGATACTGAGGCATTGTACAGACAGTCTTAGGCAGAATTGCTTTTCACCAGCTTGAGCTATTGTTTGCCTGTGCGGAAAGGGCAAACCTCACATAGGTGCCCCTTTGGGTGTCACGTGTGGCTTTGATCTAATAGGCTGGAAGATCAGATTACTCAAAATTTAACACTTTCTGCGGTTGACCTTTCAAAGTGCACTCAATCAAATTACAAATGACCACATAGGTATCTATGGAGAAAACATCTCAGAGTTTCCAAAAATATAACATTAATCTATTTTTAAAAATAACTTAGTATTGTTTTTTGTCTTCAGAAATGCTTTTGAAAGCTCTTTAAATTACAGCAGATACATCATATGATGACATACTGGTGTTAAGCTCCTAACACTGCACCTAATTTAATGGTGACTGTAGCTCAGACTGAAATTCCAATAAAGCTGTTTGTACCTTTCTTAATAAAACCCAGACAATTTAAGAAAGAGAAGGGTTTGGTAGACTTTGGAACAGAGAGAAAGTTAAGTCTGCATTTCAGAAGGTATTTATTTGAACTTACTGGCAAACCTCAGTGGTAGGTGTGGAATGGGGTGAGAAAAGGAAACAATGACAGAGTGCAAAGGTTAAACCTATTTCCATTGGGTTTGGCACATGAACCACAGGCCAGCCTCCTCCACCCTTTAGCTCAACAGGCTAGCTCACTGGGATATCACAACACTCATGCAGCCCATGTTCTCACATTACCTAACCAATGGCAACATGGCTGGGCATATCGCAGTCCCTTATCTTGGCCCGTACCACAGGGAGCACCTGTTGGATGTGTTGTGATATTATTATTAGTACCTGGCAAACAGCTTTTGCATTTTTCTTAATTTTAAAGAGTATGATCAATTTGTGACTATTTATCTTATTTTTTGTTAATTATTAAATTTGTATTCAAATTGGCACTCTTATTAATTTTTACAATATCTTGTCAGTAATTGCTGATTCAGTGATGCAGATTCACCAAAGGTATTGTTACAGTTTTGGCTTCTTATCTTAACTCATGTCAAATAACATTATTTTTAGTTTATTTTCATTATTTTAAGTGTAGTGTAGAAATAGCAGACAGGGATGAAAGGAAGGGGGGTCAGGTATAAAAGATGGACATGCGCACACCTCTGAATTATAAAGAATCTAGAATTGAAGTTTTATATAATTAAATCAAATACGTCCCTGTTGTGTTAGTCACAACTTTGCAATCTAGTTGCAAGAACAGCTGTTTAATCAACATACACATGCTTCCCTCTTTGTCATCACATGCACATTCACACCACCTTTTGATTCATAATCAACAGAATCAGCCGTAACACCACTATCTAATTAAATCTAGTTTGTTGTAGTTGTGAAATTCACATTTATTCTATTTTGGTGCAACAACAGCTGTTCAATCAAGCACACAGGAACTCTGACTCACACACGCTAACACACCCCTGTACACACAGACAAACCCAAAGAGATCCTAAATGGGTGTAACTGTCTCTTGACAAACGGCCTGGTGGAAATAATTCCAAAACTTTCTGCTACCACTGCTCACTCTTTCTGGTGCATTTGTTCCACAAATTAATAAGACATACTGCTCTGACCCAGTACCCAGTGTTTTTTCTTTTTCCCCACCTCTTTTTTCATCCGATTTTTCCCTTTCCTCAGTCTGTCCTCTTTTTATACATATTTATCTCCCCATACATTACCCCAGCCCAGCCCCCCACACACATTCACAATACAGATTACCCCTCTTTTTGCTTAATTAAATAGCTTAATCTTACAAAAGCTCAATACAGCATAGCCCCACCTCAAATCTCCGCCATCCTCCCCAATAACAGTTGAAAAAAAGGCATTTAGCAGTTTGTAATGAAGGGCAAGCCTCCTTTACTGATGAATAAAAATGACTGAATTTCCTCATTCTAATCAGAATTAAAAGATGTTTTTTATTCATCACTGTGGCTGCACAGGTTCCCCTCTGACTTGCTATGTTGAATTCTACGCCAGTCACTTTGTATTTACTTAGAATTTACATTTATGCAACAGATAGTCGTAGAAGAAATATTGCAGTATATTTTTTCCCAACAAAGGCCATGTAAACGTGAGTCAAGGTAATATTTAGAAGCATGTGCATAGTGTTTGAGAGGGGGAGTCTGAAGTAATTCCTATTTTCATACATTATAAGTTAAGTCTGGAATGTGCTGTGCATATTTGCAGGACCCCCATCAGACTCTGTTCCCTGAGGAGTGGCAGGAGAAACTGAGTCAGTTTCAGAAGATGCTGATGATTCGTTGTCTCAGACCGGACAAGGTCAGTTCATATGGTGTTTCCAACAAAGACTGTAAGAAATGCTCTTTGCATACTGAGTTGTGGTTTAATTTCTTTGAATTTCGCCATTTTATCAGAACGTAAAAAATTTCCCAAAATTTACAAACACTTTGGGAATTATTTTAGGTTTTAAGGGCTATGCTTTCACACACATACACAAACTAATCACATGCCATTTATTTGTCTTCCAGATTATTCCCATGGTACAGGAGTTTGTTTCCAACAGTTTGGGTCGTCCTTTCATTGAAGCACCACCCTTTAACCTGAGTAAGGCCTTCGTTGATAGCCACTGCTGTGCCCCCCTCATCTTCATCCTATCCCCTGGCTCAGACCCCATGGCTGCATTGCTTAAGTTTGGAGATGAAAAGGTATGGAGACATCAAGGAAACTTAGCAGCTTTGAAGCCTGCTGTGTGCACAAACTTAAAATGAAAGGAAAAGTTGAGTCCTCTAGATTTGCCAGGCTCCAACAGAGGTCTTAAAAGCCCCGAAAATGATTTTGGTTCCTTCCAGGGCAAAAAGCAGCTACATAACACTCTGTGTGTGTGTGTGTGTGTGTGTGTGTGTGTGTGTGTGCGTGTGTGTGTATGTGTGTATGTGTGTGTGTGTGGCTGTTCTTATCCCTTAGGGCTTTACTGGTAACAAGCTGACCTCCCTCTCTCTGGGCCAAGGCCAAGGTCCTCTTGCTATGCGTATGATTGAGACAGGCATTAAAGAGGGCACCTGGGTGGTTCTCCAGAACTGTCACTTGGCCACTTCATGGATGTCAACTCTGGAGAGAATCTGTGAGGTCAGAAAACACTCATATGCTTTCTATACACAAATTCTCTAACCAGTGGGAAAAATCCTATTACATTTTTTCCAGTATATTTAATTATTTATTTGGTCCTTGTGGCAGGAGCTGAACACAGACACCACCCATCCAGACTTTAGGCTGTGGCTGACTAGTTACCCATCTCCCACCTTCCCTGTGGCTGTGCTACAGAATGGGGTGAAGATGACCAACGAGGCTCCGAAAGGCCTCCGCTCTAACATTGCACGCTCCTTTTTAATGGATCCCATATCTGACCCAGAGTTTTTTGGCAGCTGTAGCAAGCCGGTCAGTATGTGCGTGCATGTCTGTGTGTATGTCTAGGCTGCTTGCTGTGCATATTTTTCATGCGTACATCAATGGGTATCCTATGCTCCTTTGTTTCTGTTATCATCCCTGCTGTGCAATTTCAGAGTGTGTTTGTTTTAGCTGTAGAAATATTAAACAACCACCACTATTTATCTTAGACTATGCCTTTCATCTGTGCTTTCCCAACATTCAGGCTGTTTTCAAGAAGCTACTGTATGGCCTGTGTTTCTTCCACGCCCTGACCCAGGAGAGGAGGAATTTTGGACCTTTAGGCTGGAACATTCCATATGAGTTCAATGAGACTGATCTCCGTATCTCTGTACAGCAGCTACACATGTTTCTGGAACAGTATCAGGTAGGTAGTTCTTTCCTTTCATGAAGTGTTTATTTCTTTCTTGAATTACTAACAGTATTGTTCTCCTGCAAAGCACTGAATCAGTTAAAGTTACTTTTTAGAAAATCTATCAAAGTTTGCCCATTTACAGGATCCCTTATTATGTGGGATACATATTACCACAACCTTGTTCTGTCACACATACTTTATATAGACTCATAAGTACTAAGTTTTATTTTTTGTCATAGATATGAACTAACTGTCACATGTAGGTGCACATCCACCATCCATTGCTACATTTATACAATATTCAACATCTAAGCAGATAATAGAAATTCTAGCTATATACAAGTGGTTTCCTCTTCACGCACGCATTGGCTTTTATCTACCATATTAAAAACCCTCTTGACATTTTTCCACAAACAGAGAGCACTCCAACCCTCCACCATCCCCAGTCCCTCGGCTGTAGCTGAACAAAAGGTGGCAGAAATTAACTACTGAGGATATCTTTTTTGAAAAGAGTGACATTTCTATCTTGTGATGAAGTGTCACACATTGAATTTGTAAGTGTAATCCTCCAACAGAAAATGCTAAAATGGCCACAACTCTACCCTTTCACCTGCTATTACATCAGTTTCCATTCCATGTCCAGTTCTTGAAGTGAATTTCATCCAGGTCTCCTGTTGAATTATAATGTGCACAACACAACAAAACATGTACACAATCACATGGTGTAACTATATGGAATGGTTATTTTTTAGTTTCTGTATAAAATGCCTAATTTTTTTTGTTTGCTAAAGGAAGTGCCCTTTGATGCCCTCCGCTATATGACCGGTGAGTGTAACTATGGAGGGCGTGTGACAGATGACTGGGACAGACGGACATTGCGCACAATCCTCTCCATCTTCTACACTTCAAAGATCATCAAGGAACCTGACTATAAGTTTGATCCCAGTGGCCTCTACTATGCACCAGCTGAGGGAGATGTAAGAAGCAGAAAATCACACAAAAATGCTATAAATCATAGCAAGCATCAGTCATAGCATTAAGAAGAGTTCTTTGTAAAATCCTATGGGTATTTATGTGGCTACTGTCAAATCTAAGCTAAAGCTGTGATTTATAAAGATTAGACAATGCTATGTTATAACCTGGGAAACTTCTCACAGTATTCAACTCAGACTATGGGAAAGTGCCTGCCTGAAATGACTTGTCACTCACTGACTTAGTCACAGTTAGCTAGCTGCAGATTCACCACAAGGGGGACCTGTTAAGTGTTAAGTAGGTCTTCTTTACTTTGATCACCTGAAATGCAGGTATTTTTACTGAAAGTGGTTTTGCATATATATGAGGATAAACTCATCAGAAAATAATAAATGAAAATAATAATAATAATAATAATTACTCTAATAAAGTATTTATTCTATACAAAAGCTACATATTTGGGTTAGTATATAGAGATGACCACATGTGTATGTGAGCTGATGTGTAAGAGCTGTGCTTTACGTTAGTGACTGTGTGTTTTGGTTGTATTCAAGATAGTTTTTTCAAGATATAATACACTGCAGCATAGAGATGTTATGCAGTGTGCTATTTAAATATAAATATCAATAGTCTCATTTGAATAATTCCAACAATGTGGCTTTCCTTAAGTTACAACAGCAGAGCGGAAAGTTCCTTCACCACAGACCCATCAGTTATACAAAGCCCAGAATATCATTGCTTTAAGAACTCAAGAAAAGTTAAACTTAATTTAAGTGTTTATTTTTAAACTAAGCATATTACAGGACAACCAATTGCTTAGCACTATTGTTGAGCTACCTTTAAAAAGCCATTAGAAGATAAAATGTGTGTAACAAGGCACAGCAGGAAGCCACCATCAGTGAAGGTTGATATATTTGTTAACGCAAGTGCAATCTATGGCGCGCTCCATTTTATTTGGCATTTTGTTCTCAAGTGTTGCACCCCCTTCCAACCACATCTTTTATTCATGAAGTTACATTTACATAGTCATTATCATAAATGTCAGCAATCCAAGGAGCCAACTTGTTTTTCACAGTGTTATTACTGGAGATGCTTCCCAATGTTGCATTAAAAATTGTCCTCTTACTTCACTCCTTTCCTTTCCCTTTGTTTCTCTGATTCTCTGTTGCAGTACAACAGCTACATAGAATACACCAAGTCGCTGCCACTCAACCCATCGCCTGAGATTTTTGGCATGAACGCCAATGCAGATATCACCAAGGATCAGGCTGAAACACAACTTCTGTTTGACAGCATCCTGCTTACACAGGTATAACTACCTAGACCTGTGATATGGAAGGGATTATATTTATTAGCTGATAGTCAGTAACTAAAGAAGCATACATGAATGAATGCAAACACACACACTTATGGATATTTATAATATATTGTAAACTTTTAGCTTAAATTCAAAGGGTTTCACAAAAAATTGCATTAACCGTTCGAGAAATCCAGCTTTTTTATATACTTGGGTCTCAGAAGTAATTTGACAAATCAACATGATTATGAATTTCAGGATTATTTTTGGATACTTGGATAGAAACGCTTTTCAGTCAATGACTGCCTGAAGTCTGGAACCCATGGACGTCACCAAATGCTGAGTTTCCTCCCTTTAGATGCTTTATCAGAACTTTACTACAGCAACCTGCTTGATTGTTTTTTTTGCCCTCAGTTTTGTCTTCAGTAAGTGGAAAGCAGGCTCAGTTGAGCTGAGCACAGATGACAGACTTTGCCATTGAAGAATATTCCAGTTCTTTGCCTTGAGAAACTCTTGGGTTGTTTTCACATTATCTTTAGGTCATTATCCATTTGTACTGTGAAGCACCATCCTATCAGTTTTGCAGCATTTGGCTGAATCTGAGCTGATAATATAGTTCTATACACTTCAGGATCCATCCTGCTGCTTCTATCAGCAGTCAAGTCATCAATAAACACCAGTGACCCAATTACATTGGCAGCCACAAATGTCCATGACATAACACTGCTCCACCATGTCTGACAGATGATGTGGTGGCTTTGGATCATGAGCTGTTCATTTCCTTCTCCACAATCTTCTCTTCCAATCCATCTGGTACAAGTTTATCTCGGTCTCATCTGTCCAAGGAATCTTGTTTCAGAACTATTCAGGCTTTATTAAATGTTTTATGGCAAAGGCTAATCCAGCCTTTCTTTTCTTGAATGTGACCAGTGGTTTACACCTTGTGGTAAAACCTCTGTATTTACATTCATGAAGGCGTCTCTTGACTTGGACAATGATACACCGACCTCCTGGAGAGTGTTCTTAACCTGATTAAGGGTTTTTCTTTACCAAGGAAAGAGTGAATGAGGGACAATGCATAAAAATGGCTATGATTCCTAAACCAATATTGCAGAATTTCTGTTACACCCCTTGAATTAAAGCTGAAAGTCTATACTTGAATTACATCTTGATGGCTTTGTTTCAGATCCATTATGGTTGTGCACAAAGGTAAAATTTTGAAGATTGTGTCACTGTCCAAATATTTAGTGACCTAAATGTGTGTGCGTTTATATGTGTATATATTCAACATTCAACTATTGGATATATAGTTTACATATAAGAAGGTTATTTAATATTATTCATTATAATGCTGGAGACGCAGGGCCACAACTTTATTTAGCACCATGTAACTCAAACAATAACAGCAGTATGATCCTGAATTCACTAATATAGTATGCAATTAAATGGTTTGTGACTGTAAAACCAAGCAAAAATTATCAGGCATGGAATAGCACTGTTGCCTGGCATGGGTACAGTTAAAAAAAAAAAAAAATCTGTGATTTTCAGCACCAGCAGCCCTCTTGGCCAACATCCCAGATACTCAGCTGGAATGTCACTACTCAGTTGGTAGATTTGAGAATTGTAGATAACATGCATCACACTCATTCAGCATATGCATGAAATGAAAATACACAAAAAACAAATGGACTAAAGAACATGCATTAAAACATATTTACCTAGACACTGAAATACTGTATCACACAAACACACAGCATCAATTTGCTTCCCTGGAGTTTCTTTTGTAGGTTTCCTTGCCAGCCTTAAATATTTTACCATCCTCCACTAAGATATACTATGCAACATTAATTAAAGAGAAAAATAGATAAATATTTCAGTTTTTTTTAGAGAAACTTCTCAAAGAACATAAAGTCACACTGCAAAGACACAGTGTGACTCACTGTGGCGAATTTGTGTGATCCTACATCATTACCTCTCTGCTCTGTGAGTTCGACTATGTTTGCTTGTGGAGGATTATATCTCATAGCTTCCTGGTTCCAGTCAATGTTTTCTGCAAATCAAATCTAAGGCATTTCCCATTAAGACCTACTTGAAAAGTAGACTTTCTCCTGTAGCTAGACATATTTATTTATCTGTGAATCCATTTATTTATTTTAAGATAAAGAGCAGTGCCTCTCCCTTATCAAAAATTTTCAAAAGTTTAAATTGTCTGAATTCCTCGGTGAATTAAACTTGGTATTAGATAAGTTCAAGGGATCAACATATAAAACCAGACAAGGGTGTCTGCTTCGTATATTTTGACAGCTAAAAAACATAGAAATTTTGACTTCTAGACTTCAATTTAAAATTAGAGCCCAATGGAGTCTGGCATTTATTCATATAAACTCTACTCAACAAGATTAACTTTATTAGCAAATAATAAGGTCTCATCTGTCTCAGTGACCAATAAACATGGAGATGCTCCAAACGGAAGGAAGCAACTATTATTCATTCCCCTATCTTACGGTAACCCCCAGTGGCATTAGCCAAGGACTATCCATTACCAGTGGCTTCTGATTGAGCATCATAGGTAAATATAGCAAGTTGTACTGAGAGGAAAGTGAAAAAAATCACAGATGAGAGTCAATAATTATAAGCATGAATGATTACTACATTTGCTGATAGGACTTTGTCAAATTACTGTGTTGGAGCAAATTGTGGAAAAAGCTACAAAGCCTTCCATCTCATGAGGGCATGTGATGAAGATGTGCGTGTTTAATGATGAGATCCTAAGACTGTATTGCTAGGATCTATCTGTGAACAAAGTTTAACAGTAGTAGCTACAGGCAAGCCTCAGAAATTACCACAAATTTAGAAGGGGAAGGTTAAAGTAAGAGGTAACTGATATGACTATATTCTCTGTCACTTTGTGTCATTATAAAAGCATACATCTTAATCATTCCTGCACAGAGATGATGAATTAAAAGCAAAGTAAAGTCAGAACCTCTTAACATCAGGGTCTTTTCAGGATCAAAATAGCAAAGAGTCCTGTAAAGGGAATACATAATTTGACAAGTCAAAGGCAGCGAAAGCTAATTTTACCAAAAATGATGAACTGTCAAAGCAGTCCAAGCCACAAGTCCCTTCTCATCCGTCCTCTGTCGCTCTGTGTCTCTGATCAGTCCCGCTCTTCAGGCGGAGACGCCAAATCCTCAGATGACATGGTCTTTGATGTGGCAGCTGACATCCTGAGCAAGCTGCCGGGAGATTTTGACTTGGAGGCAGCCATGAGGCGCTTTCCCACCAACTACAACCAGAGCATGAACACAGTGCTGGTGCAGGAGATGGGCCGCTTCAACAACCTGCTCTTCACCCTCCGAGACTCCTGTGTCAGAATCCAGAAGGCCATTAAGGTGCATACATACAGTCCATGGAACTGGTAGAAAGGAGTGTAATGTATTATATTATCACATTGCAAATTTGATGACATTGCTAAGAGTTTTTGCCCACATGTTATATAAGGTGTGCAAAACCTTACATGTTGACACTAAGGGCTGGCAGTTAAGTCTTTAAACTCGAACCTGGTCCCATTTTTAGTGATGCTTATTATTTGGGTAATTATAGCACGATATATGGCCCAGTGCACTGTAATTACACCAGATTTGTTTGTTTTAGATAAGCAATACGGCCAAATGATGAATCATCATTGATTTTATCCTTCTGTGCAGTAAAAGCAATATTTCATTAGTAGAGGCAAACCTTTTCTGAACAGTTACAGGGGAAACTCTGGTAATACAGAATGCTGTATGCATTCAAAACAACAGTGTAAATGCACCAATCTAACACTATCATTTTCTATTAGTTAAACCAAGAAATGATAGGGAAAATGTGTGGAAATTAACCACTATACAGAAGAAAGGATTTTTACCTCCTAAAAAATTAATGTGTATTACTGGTTTTAGCATCTTACAAGTACTGCCTTTAGATTATGCACTAGGTAAAGGTATAAGCAGTGTTCAGTATGAAGAAAATTAAACTGATACTTTATAGAAATGTTGTTGACCCTGTGGGAACCATTTGGATGGGTCTACTAACTGAATATCCAAATCATGAACTAGTGCTTTTGACTTTCTCTTCAAAAAGTCTTCTTTTCCTGTGCAGCATAGAGATGAAGGGAGCCCACCCTGCAAGATACAGTATCTAGGTTCCTGCAGTGCTATTATGTATTCTAACCACTTCCTTTTGCCAAGACCAAAGACTCTACAGGATAATCTACAGCCATGCAAGCAGCTCTGTGAGGCTGTACATAGGCACAGTGGGGCTTTGAGCTAAATGCTAACATCAGCATTCTAACATACCTATAATGACAGTGCTAACATGCCAAAGTAGCAGGTATAATGTTCACCATGTTAGTTTAGCAGTGATAGCATGCTATCATTTGGTAATTACCTGTAAATACATAGTATGGCTGAGGCTAAGAGAAATGCCTTAGTTTTACAAGGATTTGGTCAAAAACCTGGACAAGTTAACAAGTTTAGAGGAAACGCAAGATTACCAAAGTTATTACCATTCACCAGCTCTACAGCATGTACATCTGTAGCCCATCCTAGTAGCCATTGAGACATTTCAGTCTAGGTTTTGGTGGTGGCCTGACATCTCCATCCATAGAGCCACGCTGCTAGCAGAGCTAAAATATATGTGTGTGTGTGTGTGTGTGTGTGTGTGTGTGTGTTGCCAGGTTTCTGAAGTAATAGTTTGAAAACTTAGCTTGTAGTTTTGCAGTCACTTGAAAAATTAAAAATCAAGGAGAGTGCTTTAGTAGTAGGGGAATATAAGTACTTGGCAGTAACTACATCTGCTCTGTGTGATCTGTTAAGATTGTCACCAATAAAGCACACTCCAAATATAGCTTTCTTAAAGCCTTGATATAATTTTGTTGTTGTTTTCATTTCGTTCCAAATTACCAATAAGACTTGAAGAAGTGAAAGTAGCTGTTCAGGCCTCAACAACCATCTTGTATTTCAAAAAGTTCTGAGATTTAGCACACAGACTATGACTAGTTGGTGTTAGACTAGAGAGACTTTAATTATTTAGTGCGCAGAGTGTTGCAAACAAAAGACCAGATAAAATGAATATGTGCATGAATATGTGCAACACTGCACTCTCAATTACACTGCATTCAGGGAATTGAATATTCCTGAACACACAAGTGTGTCTCTGTACCAATTAATGAACAAACTCCCAACATATTTCCTCTCCTTCTGAGATGTATCATCTTCATGGGATTGAAGAAAGCATTAAAGAGTCAGAAAGGAGAACAAGCACATCATCTTTCATATTGGTATTAAAGGCCCCCTACAGAGTAATAAGGGTTCCCATTATGTAGTTCTCTGTCACCTCTTTTCAGAGAGAGGTTTTAAGTGACAAGCTTAGATGTCTCTCATATGAGATTTCTCAGTTCAGGGTTTAAATAACTTTAATCATGTGTTTGTGGGTGATTGTGTGTTTGTGTGTGTTTGTGTATGTGCAGGGGCTTGTAGTGATGTCTGCAGAGCTGGAGGAGGTGGTCAGCAGCATCCTGAAGGGTCGTATCCCAGGCATGTGGATGAAGAAATCCTACCCCAGTCTCAAACCACTGGGAAGCTACGTTAATGACTTCCTGGAGCGACTCAAGTTCTTACAGGTTCTGAATCCTACAGTAATGCTAAATAACGGATCCTGCAATATCAAGGGTTATTCATAACTACTAAGTTTGTGTCTGAGAGAAAATAATAACTTCAAAAAAGGAGGGCAAAGAAAGACAAAAAGAAATTTTAAACGAATAGAATAGAATAAAACATTGGATTAGTATAAATGTTTCATCATGGTCACTCCTGACTGGAAGGCAAATACCCAACAATCACATGCACTTGTGAAAAAAAAACATGTAAGACTGCTTAAATGGTCACGACTTTACAAGTCTCCCTGTTGCCTTTTTGACCTCAGAGTTGAGGATCTGGTATCACATGAAGAAGTTATGTCAGTACATACTGTGCTGTCTGTATTCTACTGCAACCCTGCCTTAAGCTGTGTCACACATGTGTTACCCAAGACCCCTACAAATCACTGGGCCTTACCGACACACAGGAGGTAGGTGAATCTATCACAGTTGGCACAGGAAACACACGAAGACACAAAGTCAGGTGAAGCGAACTGCTTCAATCAGTTACTATGTTTCCCTTCCTGTTGCCACTGCCCCCTGTTCATCATCATTTGATCAGTCAAGTGAAAAGGGTGCACTGTGTGCGCGTGTGTGTGTGAGAGTGAGATAGTTACCCAACTGAAATGTCCACTCGTGACTCCCCTCAGGGTGAAGTAGAAAGTCTTGAGTTTCTTATCTGAGACAACAGAATATCTCCACATTTTAGGACAAACAGTTGTTTACTGTTTTAACAAGTTAGGACAAGAAAAACATTAGTTTCTCCAGCAGAAAGTGTGTTCTTCATCTGCTTTGCATGAAGACTGGAAACACACATCTTGTACTGTATCGTGTCACTGTATCGAGGCATGTTATGTTCAATGTTATTGATAAACAAGCAAATATGTTAAATGATGTTAGCAATGATTCAGAAATGTTTGGGGATCAGGTGAAGAATTAGCCTTTTTCACATTACAATTTTTCATTTAAATGAGATAAGATCAATTGACCGTAACTCAACTTATTCAAAGCCTCTACCTGATTTTAGAACTCAGCTCCTTTTACAGATCAGGTCGACCTTGTAATCACACACATAATCAACTCAACATTATGTTTAACCATAAGTCATTGTATTGTAGTTGTGCCTCCACCTTCCCTAATTTTGTGTTCTTGCTGTTCATATGTGCTTTTTAAAAGAATCTTTTTTCTTTTGTAGATTATCCTTCTCTATATAAATGCAAAATCTGTAAACAAAAAGGCCTAGTAACCTGAACCTACGTTATCCCATCTGAAACCCAGTCTGTCCACTACATTCTGACTGATTTTGGCTGTAAATGTCACTCTCTTCTCCGCCCTTTTATTTGTTCAGGACTGGTATGATCAGGGTATGCCTGCTGTTTTCTGGATATCAGGATTCTTCTTTACTCAGGCCTTCCTCACAGGCAGCCAGCAGAACTATGCCAGGAAGCACACCATTCCTATTGACCTGCTGGGCTTTGACTTCGAGGTCTTGGATGACAAACAATACAAACGGCCCCCAGAGGATGGTAGGTTCCTACTGGGGGGAGAGGTGGAGGAGATAGGATGATCAAAGGTGGTTAAAGGGAGGAGGAAGGATGGTGGATTAATAGTACAAGTAGGATATTAGAGCAGCTATTGAAAGAAGATATTCAACCATCATCCCCGAGTTAAATGAAAGCAGAGAAAAGACACTGTGAGGACGAGGAACACTTTAAGAGGGAAGGAGTCAGACAGAGATGGAAACAAACATACGAACACTGACATTAGGCTGACTGAAAATGAGAGAGGCGCAGTTTAAAGTGAATATAAAGTTAAAGCAAAGCCTCCCTGCCTCTCATCTGCATGCAGGCCTGCGTCAGCCCCTCGCTGTGCCTCCAGCACTGCTGCGAGCTTCTCAGTCAGTCTCACGTAAAGTCTCACCCTCAATCAGTCCCCAGCGGGGGCCCCATCACGCTTACACAACCCAATCTGCCAAACTACTAATCTGACAGTGTGTTTGTGCATTTGGATGTGTGATACTGACAGGGTGCTAAGAGTCAATTATATGTGAATCTCCCCCTATAAATAGGAGAGCTCACATGCTGTATGCAGAGAGTGTTTTTGCACAGAGGTCAGTTCAGCTTGATTCATAAATTGTATAGTTGCTGGAGGCGTCATTGTCTGCATGCGTTGTAGTCCCAGCGTTCCTGCGTGTGTTTATAAAGTAGTGGTTTACCCTGATGTCAGGTCTGACTTCCACTCTTGTGCCTACAAATGTTTTTGCGTCAGGTGTGTATATCCGAGGCCTCTTCCTAGATGGTGCCCGCTGGGACAGAAAGACCAAACTTCTTGCTGAGTCCTACCCCAAAGTGCTGCATGACCCCATGCCTGTGGTGAGGAGACACCCAGTACACAAATACTGTTGACACCGATTAGAATACAAAAACACAGACTCCTCTGAAGTAGCCTGATAATCAGACCGAACTCCCCTTTATGTCAGGTCACTTATCCATACCGATACCATGTTCATGTTTGCTAATTTCTTGTTGTTTATAGATATGTGAATCAGAAATAAGTTTTGAATAATTTCATTCAGTTCAATTAAAGGATTTGTGGCCCCTCACTATTCTGTTAGTGTAGTAAGAGACAGTTGGACTTGTACTAAACACCTTTCATGTATGGTTCTGTATTGCTATGACTAGTCAGAAGAGTTTATTTGTTTATTTGAATCTGTTATTTCCTTAAGTTAACTTACAATATCTTGTTCAGCTGCTTTGTTTACATTTGTTGCCCTTTTTCTGTTCATTTTTCTGTCGCTATGCAGGAAAATAATGGCTAGATAATTAATTTCATCTACTAAACGCTGACTGGTCCACTGTTTCTGCAGCTGCCAGAAATAGAGTCAGTGGGCACAATACAAAATTTATGTGAAACTCTAAACCAATGAGAGATCTGGAGAGGAAACCTCAGACACAACATAACCAAACAAATACAATGTCAGAAAAAAAATCTCACTGCAGCTCCATTTAGTAGCTGTTCTAGAGCTACCGTCATGTTTTTTATCAGCAGATGGAGTTTGCTTGTTTGTCAGGGAAACAATGATGTTTTTGAGTACTTGAAAGATTTCTTGTTTTGTTTTTTGTTTTTTTAATTATTAATATTCAAAATGAAGTTTCTTGTTACTCTTTAAGCAAACTGATTTTTTGTCAACTAATGTTTCCAATTTCAAGAACCATAGAAAATGAATTTGAGATACATTCCTATCCTTCAAGGAATCAAGAAATCCCCCATTTCCCCCGATATCCAATTTTGATACTTTGATGTCTCTTTTGTGATTATTAGTGGAATTGATGCATTTTTAACAGCCATTTACGATGCAGACAATATGTTTTTAAATGGAAATACAAATGAAATGTATGGGTTAACTCATTGGGGGATTACATGTCAGTATTGACACTATTTAGTGTAATACAACTTGTTAGTGTATAGTGCTGAAAAACAGTGCAGTGGAAAAGGAAAACTCCTTGATTTATAACATATTCTTACGTAAAGTTTTTGTTTGGGAGGGGTATTGATTCTGCTCATGTGAATCCCTCTGGCCATAAAAATATAGGAGACATACGATCTCTCCTCTTATATTATAAAAACATAAACCACGAGGCAGCTGTTTATTTAGTCTCCAAGGAACGTTAACAACAACCACTGTTCTGCAGCTGCAGCTTCACCCAGGAGGATGCTCACAGCTCCTTGTTCTCTGGACTTGATAAAGCTTTGGAATTTTTTTCCCATTCAGCCTGTATGAGGCCTGGTCTCTTCTCTCATCCTCATATTAATTGACTCTGACATGGTAAGAGTGATGGAAACTGAGGAAAATAACAGTTTTCCTTGTTTGTTTTGTTTTTTTTTTTTTTTTTTCCTCCTACTTTTCTTCTCTCTTCTTCATTATGCATTCAAGTAATTATGAATAATGCACAAGACTGACTTTTTTAATATTCAGACATTTCAGGGCAAGTTATTAACAAAATCGGTTTTTGACAAGACCGGAACTTAATTAAAAATGTGTTTATTATTTGTTGGGGAAAAAATACAACACAGGCTGCTTTGAAATGCAAATCTTTATAGAGGCGCCTGTTATGGAGCCAGATGAGTACTTTTCTGGCTGCAGCTCAACAAACTGTTTTTGTTTGTTTTGTTTTTAGTTTTTTTTTTTTTTAATAGGTTTTTTAGGCAGCCCAGTTTATCCCTTTTGCATAACCAAGACTTGTTAATTGCCCAAAGGGATTCATCCTTGTTAATGCTATTGTTTTTAAAGTTTATGTCCGCAAAGTTCCACTTTGTAAGTTAATTTTTGGAGAACAAATTGTGATCCAGGGTAGTTTTGAGTGTTGTTTAGCTTTCAGTCCCGACCTCTGAACCTTCATTACCATCTGATGTTTTTGTTCCTGTGAATACAACCATGGCCGTCATCGTGCATTGTTGACTTTGTTGCTCATCAGTGGAGGCAGACCAAATGTGAACCAGTTTAATGATTCTAGCAGTCTGATGTTTTGAATGAAAAAAAACCCTTTAAATGACACTGACTATTTGCAAAAGTGGCTAATCTATAAAGAGTAGGCTAATGTGGCAGCCACAGCGTAACTTTTACCAGCCCCGCCCTAACTAATCTCTCCGCCTGTTCCTCGCTCTGTCAGATGTGGTTGAAACCTGTTAAGCGACAGGACATCCCCCAGAGGATGTGTTATGTGGTGCCCGTCTACAAGACCAGCGAGCGGCGCGGCACCCTGTCGACCACCGGCCACTCCACCAACTATGTCGTCGCCATGACGCTCAACTCCAACGTGGCTGCTGAGCACTGGATCAGACGAGGGGTGGCACTGCTCTGCCAGCTCAGCTCCTAGTCTCCTCTGTCTCTGTTCTGTTTCTGTAACTGTAACTGAAATTAAAAGAATGGAAAAACCACACAGTCACTCTTGCTTTGTTATGCAGTGTATCAGGAATCTGCATTAATTTTGCCTTTGACTACTACTTAGTTTTGTGATGTTTCAGGTGACTGGAATAACCTTCAAGAACAGCACTGTTCAAGTCAGCATTAGTGTATAAGGCATATACAGTCAAACAGTTGCATTTTTTCTTCAGGCTCTAAATTTGAGCACATTCAATTTGAAATAAAAAGGCAGATACTACATTAAAGTGCCAAGTCTCAGTTTTAATTTGAGTAGGTTTACTACCATATAGAAAGAGCTGTGTGGAAGATGCAGACCTTTTATCACAAAGTGCCAAAATTGCAAGTAATTGGGCACTTGGCCATTAAATGTTTCTTGGGCAGCTGTGTGTTATTTCAACGGTAGTTCAGGCACAAAAAGAGCCAGGGAAGAATCAAAGCATCTGCTGATGTCTATGGAAGAAATCCTTCAAGCAGTCATCGACTGTGAAGGGTTTTCCACAAAATATTACATGTGATGATTTTGCATGTTTTCGTGTGTATCTGTAAAATTCCCTCTAAACTTTGTACATTTTGCTTTAGAAGGGATATATCTAACACGTAGTTCTTTCTATATGGTAGTAAACCTACTCAAATTAAAACTGAGACTTCAACCACTTCAATGTAGTACCCATTATTTTGTCTCAATTTGAACATGCTGAAGCTCAGAGCCTGGAGAACATATGTGTAACTGTCCAAATACATGCAGCCTTGACTGTACATATTGTGCAGTACATTGCAGTGATATAACAAGCATAAGCATAACCACAATTGTCCAAATACTTAAGGTAACATTTTTTGGACACAACAGGCAAGAAGTATCAACAGTTACGAACCCAAACGTTACAGAGGCCACATTACCAGTCATTTATTTTACCATGTTGGACCTTTTACCTTTGAGATATGCTTGATTACTGATAGCAGAGGAACATTCAGAGCCTGCTGAGAACTTCATTATGAACAGCCAGCGAGCTGTGACAGCTCTTACAGCAGCCAGGCCACTGCAGGGCCTCAGCTGCACCCTATACATTTGCTTTCTAAATGTATGTGCCATGCAGTGAGCTTTGGAATATATTTAAGAATCAGTGTTCCCTGACCTGCTCATCAGGGAGAGCAGGCTGAAGCAGGAAAAGAGTGGAAGCAGAGGAGCGAGACTAACAGATGTGTTAGGCTGGTATGGATTTGCAGTTTCTCTAGTCTCTCTAACATTATATAAAAAACCATCAGATATCTGTGTCAGGGATCTTTTCAGAGTTTATTTTCTTTTTCTGTAATAGGGAGAATGCACAGACAGGCAAACAGCACGGATGTCACATTTTACATTTTATATCCTTATTACTAAACAAATATACATACAACAAAGCAAAAATGAGAGCAATCACAGACTTTCAATTTACGGACAGTTCGTTGCCCAATTAAACAGTGAAGACACTTTGGGGCATAGAGTCTTTAGTGTCACAAACTAATTAAATACCTGACAAGACGGTTTAGATTTTAATATTACTTAGTAACTCAGAAAAAAAAAACACGTTCAAAAAACACAACCCCAGTTTCGAAATGAACATTGTCAGAAATGAGTGAATAATGTGACAGCAGATGATGAGCCTATTTGTTAGAACGGAATTAAATTACATCCAGGTCCTGTTTAACAATTCTTCGCACTCAAATTGAGTATGAGCACAAGATAAACTAATAAAATGCCTGTTGAATTAATGACACATACAAATGATGAGTTACTGTATATCCTGCCCCCTGTATATTTGCTTTTAGCTAACAAAAAGGTTTGTGACAGCCGTTACACTACACCCCAAAGAAGTTCTCATGATTCACACACGCTTAATTTAAATAGTAACAAAGGTTGTCAATATTTTAATTTTGCAGTACAAAGAATGAAAACAATTTTACACTGAACACGTCTGTACCATTTCGCTCATGCTTCATGCATGATATAGTCAGATTTGAGAACAATGTGACTGACAATGATTTACAGTCAGTTAAGACAGACGATGGATGTCACACAGTGACAGGATAAATGAAGCCACACACAATATCTGTGTGCTCAAGCAGCTGAAGCTAGGCTAGCTAGCTTAGCGTGTGAGCTGCAGAACAGCCAATGGAATGTAGGGGTGGGGCAAGGGATGGGCGGGGCCGTGTCAAGCACCAGCCACTGTAATTCCACACATGGGCCAGTTTTGGCACAGTCGCCAGATTGACTAAAACATTCACACCCACAAATACATGAGAAATCTTTTGTCCTGTGGTTTAACAACTGAGGTTAATCATCCGTTTCAAGTGCAGGGAATGCTCATCAGAAAAAACACACTCTAATCGCTCTGCTGTGATACGAGAGCACTGTCTTCTGCTTGGTCTGGATCCGATTGTCAGAAGTTCAATGATTCTTTGACAGAGGAACTTGAAAACTATTAGCAGCGACTAAAGTTTTGCTTTTAGCTGCTCGGCTACTGACATTATGAAGACCTCATGTATTTACAGTAAACAGATATCTGCATTAGTGTGACAACTCAGTCTTCTACTGTAATGAAATGTCCACTGCAGGGTGGTCCAATCAGATAGAGCACCTTCAGGAACTCAAAGAAGCACCCAAAGTAAATCTAGTAAACTACAACCCTTTCTGATGAGGAGGAGAATAACTACTTCGTCATATTTTGAAGTTGCTGATTCCTTTAAAGAAAGACAAAATATGAAGGCCTAACAAGGACATGTCTCATTTAGTTAAAGATTGTCTAATCCTTAAAAAAAAATTGGTTGGACACCTGTGACATCTAGCTTCTAAATGGAAAAAAACTTTTACTATTAATCACCATAAATGCTAATTTGTAAATGCTTTAGAAGCTGTGTTAGTTAATACTAGGAACTACAAAGGTTTAATAATCCGCCAAAAATCTAATTTGATAATTAAAGATAAGTCAAATGTAATAAATGGAGAAAGCTGCAGCAAAAAACTAACACTGAGCCATTTAGATAATCTCCCACATACGATCAGGGAAACCCTTTTTTATTTTGACACTGCACCTTGGAAGCTGTGGAAACATTTTGCAGGTGAAGCAACACGAGCTACAGGGTTTATTCCAGATGAAGGAGCCAGCTGAACTCAGCTCTGCGTCTCTTTCAGGACACTGTGAGGGTTTGCATTGTAGCTGTAGTGCTGCTGCAGTGGCCAGGGCTTGGCACAACGAGGCACGACGCATTTGATACACAGCGAGATGATATCAAAAGTTGGTGACGGATGGCGAGTGGGACACACACCACAGACACACGAGGCATGGATAATGGAACACAGCACAGGATGGATAAGAGACGGGGACGTAGGAGGGGGACGACGACGGCACGCAACCAACAGGTGATGATGGACCTGCGTTGAGCCGCTGGCTCGTGACAGCTGCGTCTCTGCAGGAACAGGGCTCCTGCACCACCTTAATATCTACAGTTCTTTTTTAGATGGAGTTCACTAGTTCTGAGCGGAGGTGGTGTTTCCGGGTTGGAGAGCAGCCTCGTTCTCCTTCCGCTCGGCCATTTTCTGCTGTACGTGGAGCCGACAGATTGGAACTGCCAGCGAAGAGGTGACGGGAGTGGAGTGGAGTGTAAACATCACTAGCAGGGTCATGAGATATGCATAAACTACCGCTGCAAGTTTGGAACAGAGCTACAGGCCATGAAAGAGACTCACATAGCATGCAAGACCGGGCCGTTACACTGCAAACAAAGCATGTTAAGGCCAAGAACAACAATACTGAAACATCCAGCTCTCGCCCCTCTCTCCCCTCTACTAAAAGCCAAAATTGAAAACGATGCGGTCTTCGAAGATGGCAATAAGCAGCATGATGCCGAACCCGGTCAGCATGCCCAGGTTCTGCAGGATAAAGTGTCCCAGCTGGCAGCGCTTGTGGTCCTCGCTGTCCCCATGAAGCATTTCTGGCAGCTATGAAAGAGACAAAGTAACCAGTTGGGACGAGAGACAGACTTCCTCGAATTAGCATTGTAGATCAGGAGGCAGAGAGAAGAGGACTGAGGGTCCGTGTGGGAGAGGAGAAAGTGAAAGTTGAGCTGATCTTATTGGAGGGACCATTATCACACTGGGGCTGTTGAATGCACTGCACCAACTTACCATATCAACCAGAGCCACATAAAGGAACATGCCAGCTGTGATGGCGAAGATCCAGTTGGTGACATTGTGTGTGTACTGGCCCACAACTGTGCCGATCATCATGCCAACATAGGCCATGAGGGCGGACAGCAGATTGTAGACAATGGCCTGCTTCACTGTCATCCCGGCTTTCAGCAGCACCGCAAAGTCACCTGTCAGCAAGGAGAGACACGTACTCATTTAAACACCATTACGGCAATTTCCACGTATCCGTCTCTTATTCTGACACCACCTGCAAACTCGGTCCTGACATGCAACACACGTCTCTAGCTTCCCTGTCATGAGTTATTCTGATTTGCTCACAAGCTGTTTACCGAAGGTAGAAGTCATATAAAGTGTAATGCGGCGTGCAGTGACAGCACTGTGTCCGATTTGTGTTTACAGTTTGCAAAGTGATGCGCACACTTTGCTGCAAATACACCCCCCGGAGAAACTCTTGGCACATGTCATGCTGTGCGTTTTATGTTTTTCCGGTCTATCCTGACTCTGCCTACGGTGATGACGTGAACCTGTTCAAAACAAACTCCCTCCACACATCCGCCACCGCTTCCTTCTTCAAGTACGTGAAAAACAGACCAGGAGCCGCTCTCTTAAAGGATTATGTCTTTAGCCCTCCCCATACTCTAATGATTACATATGTATGCTGAAGCCCCTCTACCTTCCTCAATCATTGCTGGGCCAAATGCAGGAAGAGGCCCTAGTCTCAGTGGAAACGCCCTGGATTTTGGAAGAGAGATGAATACTGAGAAGGGGGTGGCCTACATTTCCTGCACCATGTAACAAGCGGCCTCTTTTCCTTGCTAATTACCACTATGAATATATTACCACTCTGCACTCCATCAATCAAAGCCGGAGGAAAAGGGGGTGAAGCTAAAGACAGTCCACACACACCTCACATCAATGGCCTTTTTTCCCCATCTTAAGCTCACTGTGGCGTTTCCTGGCTCCCCAGTTCCAGTCCTTCAGACACTCAGACACACCTGCCACCGCCTCATCTACTGCAATTACCACACCCATCACTGCTAATTAGCTTCACTCTGGGTGGTTAAAGAAGCCCCATAATCGTCATCTTTGCCATCCAGCTGCCAGTCGGGGGGATGTCTTTTGTGTTCAGGAGGAGCTGAGAGGTGCACTAGTCAAACTGCTGGGTTTGTGTGGCAGTCAGCACGAAGGAGGCGAAGGCGGGACAACAAGTGCTCCTCAGAATGGGCGCTGAATCTGCAGGAAATGTGCAATTCCACGTAGGTAAAAAAAGGATCCATGGTACAAATCTTCATATGCTACTTGACACAGGACAGTTAACTGTCCAAAAACTCGAGTGTGAGGGAGTGGAAATAATGATAAAGGAAAAAATGTTCAAATCAAAGCTCATTCTCTTAATCTACATGATTTTGAAGCGTAAACAGCTTTAAAGCAGGGTTTTACCATATTATCAAAACCCAAACATGTTTCATTCCCTTTCCCCTTTTTTACCTAAACACAGCAATAGCAGTTGAGTTTAGTCAACACAAGGGGGAGCAGACAGGCAAACGCAGGCTATTATTCACCAGCTCACGCTGGACGTAATTAACACTTCTCTGTTCATCAAGCACACAAACATGGCACGGAAACTGCACCATGACAAGACGCATCATTAGTGCTTATCTGCAGTGGATGGACCCATTTTCCGTCTTTTTCGCCCCATTCTCGCCACC
Organism: Istiophorus platypterus; assembly: GCA_016859345.1. Classification (NCBI taxonomy): domain Eukaryota; kingdom Metazoa; phylum Chordata; class Actinopteri; order Istiophoriformes; family Istiophoridae; genus Istiophorus; species Istiophorus platypterus. The sequence goes on from CM029122.1 coordinate 21,288,942, forward strand.
TCCTCTCACTATGGACAAACGGGCAGAGGAGAGTACTGCGGAGTTAAAATAAAAAAGCTAGGAACAAATCTGCACTCCGTTGCTAAATCAAACTGTATCAAAAGGGAGAGAACCTCGGAGAGAACACAATGGAATGCAAATGAAAACACCGGCAGCTGTACCATCTTTGAGCCTGACTCTATTGAACAATGTGTACTGGTCGCAGTGCATCATCTTCACTGACAGACACACTGGCAGGTCATTTCACTGCCATCACACAAAAGCCATTAATCTGGCAAAAGAGTATATTTTTTGGGGAGAAGAGTTATGATTATTGATTGTGATGATTATATTACAGCGATGGGTTTCTTTTTTTTTTATAAACCTTTTTTTTTTTTTTGCTCAAAATGAGTAACACGAACACAGACGCAAGAAAATACAAAGCAGGTTTCCGGGGATTGGTGATCACGAGACTGAATCAGATTAAAGTTTCAGTTCAATTGAGAAAAATCGGTTTTGCATATGCTGATACTGATTAACGTCACTGAACAGCCTTCGCTAAACAGCTTTGTTTTTGTTGAATAAATGGCATGTGCAGTGTGTAGTGTTTGATGAGTAAATGACTTGTTTTGTTTAGCTGTGTGATTTTTTTTAAACACTTTCGTTGCACTTCACTTACCAAGTTCATGTGGTAATTCATGGCAGAAAACGGCCACTGATGTGCTGATGCCTCCTGTCAGGTTTGCACTAAATGCTGCACCTGTAGAGATGAGTTCAAAGTGTCAGTGAAAAGTCAGGAAACTGTTAAAGGAACATGTGTGTTTCAACACATTTTTTATTTATATTCCATACTTTATGCTAAGCTAGGCTAACTGGCTGCTCACTGTAGTGGGATGTCTTACATACAGGCACTCACTCTCTGGCTGAGTTAGATGAGAAGATTGATACCACTCCCATTTCTGTGTTTCCCAAAATGTTTAACTATTACTTTGATTGTTTCAAACCTTTATATTAGTAGAGGATGAACATGGTTCAACACCAATTCAGCACAAATACATGTCAGGTAGAGAGGTGATATAAGAATCTGTCACGTGAGATGCTAACAATAGACCAGAGCCAAAGATTACTCTGTTTTAGGTAGATGTTATCCATAGATTGCTATTAAATTATCGTACAATCATAGATCATTAAGATTAAACCCTGTCTCTGCTGTCTGTAATCACATAATTGAAATTCCATACTTTGGTTGCATGAAAACAAGCAAATCATTTCCATAACAACTATGGTAACTCCAGCAGCTGATGAGGGCCACAAAGTCAATGTCAGTAAGTTACCCTGTGCTATTTTTGTCGAACATAGTGACATTTGTTTGTGGATTTACAGAGGAATTCTCATGTGTTGTACCTACAGTGGACAGTGCATTAAGATACAAACTCAGAGCAAATTACCTATAGCCAGGCCGTCACTGAAGTTGTGCATGCCATCGCCCATTATGACCATCCAGGCAATGCTGGCAATACCAGCGTCCTTCATCTCCTGGTCTGAGTGGCAGTTCCCACCATGGGAGTGCCCATGGCCATGCGAATGTCTGTGCTGCTTGGCCTTGCGCCCGTTCTCCTTGGTGGGAGAGGGGTGGTCCTGTTGGGGGTTTGCGGGCGTAAGCGGCGTCTTGTTGGTCGGGGAGTCTGGTGTCTGAAGCTCAGTGAGCTGTGTGTCGTTGTGACCGTTGTCACAGGAGATGGCCGTGCTGTCAGGGTCTGGAAGAGAGAAGATGGTCCAGTTTCAACCAATCTGAGGTTGACAATGTGCTGTGGGCCATGAACTGCTGTAAAGACTGCATGACTGAACAATTACCTTCACTGAGTGGCTTCAGGTGTAGCCACTCTGCATCGGAGCGCCGATTTAATTTGTGATCTGACAACTTCCGGCCAATGTTGCCCTCCTCACTCATCTTCTTCATGCCCTGTCAGCAGAGACATCATTTAATGCTCCATGTACAAATAACAAAAGCAAATGCTTGCAACAATTAGTGTCAGATAATAACCGCCAGGTTCAGTCTAGTCCATCTACTACGCACCTTTTGGTCTTTGTAGTGCTTGAACATGCCGATACAGTGTTCAATGATGAAGAGGAGGTAGATGCCAGCCAGCGCTGTTAGCCCCTTCCACACTCCATCAAAGCCTGTTACCAAATCAGTTTCATGACTTGTTCCAGACTCGCTGTGGTCGTGTTGCCCTTGAGACTGAAAACAGAGAGAGGGACAAAAGACGACTGAGACGGATAAAGATAACACATAGATTTGTCCGAAAGACAAATTCCTAATGCCTCTTCTCACTGAGAGGAAGAACAATGAAAAGAAGAACGGAATGAGCTAAGCAGTGTGGGTGAGGCAGAGGATGGTTGTTAATCTTAAAAAAAGGGTTGTAATTATATCAGCTGAGCTGTGAAATACAAGAATTCCAGTAATCCTTTTAAGGAAAGGTTTTATTTTTAGGTTGTATATATGATTGGTTATGATTTACACACGAGCATTTTACAGGATGAGCATTAATTAAATTGGTCACTATATCCTTCTTGAACTCTTAAGATTTTTATGATTCATATCCTAGCATGTATTGATATTGTCAACCTAACCTTAGAGTAATTAAACAATAAAAGCTTTTTTCTTCCAGCTTACAATGTTCTGAAGCTTACCAAATAGGCAGCCTTCATCATACTACGGTGTGGATGAAGTTGTGATGAGTGATGTGATGGATTACATGTCTCCACTGGAGGCCTGCTACTGGCTGATTCACTGTCCTAGTTTTTTACTAGGACATTTTTTAATCAGGTCAAACTTTAGGACCACTCTTAAAACCATTTCTTTGACTTTTGTCATAGTTTCAAAATTTCATTATAGTTTACCAGATTTGTTGATGACACCCATTGGTGCAGGTGTGTCCAGTGGAAGGAGAATACAAGAGCACAAATTTCATAAAAGACAGAAAACATCACATTCAACCGCTCCACAAAATGCTTTTACTCCACTGTACACACGTTGTCCTCGGGCTTTCTGTGGCATACTCACATGAGGCAGCAGGTGAAGGAGAGCGTCGCCACTGAGCGTGCCCACCGCCAGTGCCACCAAAAAGGTGAGCAGGAACTTGAAGCAAGATTGTTTGAGGATGGGCACAAGTACCACACCCAGCAGAGACAGCAGGCTGATGATGGTGATGGACACAAAGCCCCAGACCCAGACCCAGACTGGAGAAAGAGACAAAGACAAGTGAAATAAAGATGAAAGATGAGTATTTACTTCACATGCACTTTACAACCAGCACCAGGAGCATGTTGAGGAAACTATGCTCGACAGGTTTTGGATCCCTGTGTCCTTCTGATGACCCAGGATGCCCAAAGCAAGAAACGTGAAGTGGCATTTCACCAGAATTCTGTTCTCCTAACTTTTCATTCAAGGTTGCAGACATGAGACATGAAGCAGAAGAGAAGCAGTGGGAAGGTACACTATCAGTTAAACTGTCAGTCCAGCTGTCAAACCAGGACACATTTCACAACAGCAAAAGACCAAATGGTAAAAACTTCATTATTCTTTCATCACAGAGGACAAAACGCTTAATGTTGTATGAAATTCAGTGTAACAGCAAAACACAATGGTGTGTTTCCTGAAGTGGTGCTGGGTCCTTCACTGTAGACATTCGACTTCACTGTAGGACATCTACTGTCTGAAACGCAGCATGCATGTAATTCATATCTTACAGACAATTGACTTTCAGCATCAATTTCAGAGGGATGTATCAACACATTCAACTACTGCTTGGTAAATATGGTACTAAAAGGTGTGGCAAATATTTTTTCGTCACAGATTTTCTTGGATTTATACATCCATGAAATTTATTGCTCTGTCTCTTAGGCTCAAAGGGTTTGAAATGTATTTTACCATTACCAATATCAGTATACAGTACATACCAATATAAATATACCAATAGGGTTTCTTTTTCTTAACTTTTCAAATTATTAAAAACCATTGAGCACTGATAAGAGTCTACATACACAAAAGGACAAAAGCTAACAATTAGCAAGAGGGACAAATGACTAATAACAGCAAAAACACACTGGCAGAAACACTTCCTCTCCTCACATAATTGATCTCAGGTGGTGTGGCTTATAAAAAAAAAAGATCGGAACCATGTCTTATGTTTGACAACACAGACTTTAGAGATGGGATCGAACTACTTCTGTCTTACTACCCAGCTGTTGGATTAAAAAAAAAAAAAAAAAAAAAAAAAAAAAACATGACAAAAAACAGTCTCTGGCCAGGGAGCAGTCTCTGCAATTAGAAAACAGCAGGCTGGAGTTCATCCCGGGGGAAATATTATAATCGTATAGGCAGACACTAATGCTTAAGAAATGATTGCACAGTTGTTTGTCTTTAGCTTTTAGGAAGATTGCTCCCCAAACCCTGACTCTCATTGGAGGTTTACATGTTCATCTGAAACACAACCAAGAGTTGGGAGGCATTTGATGTTTTCATGATGGTGGTAGCATATAATTCACATCAATTTCCTACTCCTCACACCAATCGGATCCCCCATGGAAGCATCTGCATTTGTTACGATTCTTGACTCATTTATTCAGGTTATTCCTTTACAGTGTCTGTATGTGTTGCATATACTTGTTGGTGGAGGAGAAATACATCGGGCACTCTGAAGCCTTCTTTTAAGGCCCCACACTGGTTGACTGTGTGGTGAAAGCAGTGTCAAAGTCCTAAAAGGTAGGTCTCATCACACTCTGGCAGTATATAGGGCAAAAGTGAACCTTTTGGAATTCAAACCACAACTCGTTTGTATTTTTGTATTTTATATATGCAGAACTGCCTGACATTTCATATTTGTAAAACTGATTTTGTGCATTTCTTTTGTGCATTACGACTTATATATGTAAAATCCATTGCATGCATAAGGCAGATTATGGCTTGTCCTGACTAGGAAGTAGAGTTAGGAGTGTTTATTTCTGTTAAAGAGAACCCTTTCACAGTAAGATTAAAGGTATAAGTGACAAACTCCAAGAGTTTGGTTCAGTGTCCCCACTGTGTCCCACAGAACTGAAATAACCAATACTCTTTTTCTGCTGACTAAGAAAGATGGTTAATAAATGGCTAAATATTTAAACCAAATTCCTTTGATAACAACAATATGGCAGCATTTTAGATTTGAGCAATGTTTTGTCTCTGTTTTCGGTTTTTGTTAAACTATAATTGGCCCAAAACATAGCCAGGCTTCCCATAAAAATAAAGGAATGCTGTCTGCTTCAAATACAGAGCAGTAGAAAACACCCACTAGTCCCTGCTACAGCTATAAAGTGTCAATTTATTGACTTTAGATGTTTTGGAGAGAATCTCATCCTTAGGAAGGGCAAACTGGACAGGCTAAATTCCTTTTCTCATCATAGTTGAAAATGTCTTTAATAACCCTCTTTTTCTCAGTTTATTACAACCATTTCCACAGTGCTTTACAAAAGGAAAGATGCTATAGTTGACTGCTTTCTTATTTGTCTCATCAGGCAGAACACAGTGTAAACCGAAGAGGCAACTGTATATCAGCCAGACAATATATCAGTTCCTTCGCACTCGTGCAGCTCATCTACTTTTCTGTTTCATTACCTTGATGCAGTTGTGGTTTTGTGTGTGTGGATGTGGAAGTGGGGAGATAGAAGGCGGCGATGAGGGAACAGAAGACACAAGAAGGAGAGTCACTGGTCTGTGTCGTCTCTCTCCAATTAGGAATCTCCTTTGAGCCACTGCTCAGAAAAAATGGCCCAGGGTGTTGCTTGGGCTGTCCTAATTGGTACGGCGTAAAAAGACAGAGGTGTGGGGACCAGAAAATAACCAACTGCAAATTTTTTGAGCTCCCCCACGGATGCTGGCAGGAGGTAAATGAGAGATGGCTCCACAGCATGTGGTGATCTCTGTGGTTGAGTCTTGGTGCATCAATGCAGGCAATCTAGCGCTTTGAGTTTTCCACTAATGAGAAGCCAGTCCTGCCCTTTTGACTTGTTCATGCTTTCTTCTTTGTGGTCATTACCATTTTTATGACCGTTTTCAGTGGTGGTACAATGCTGCCTGAGGCACACGTGACTCAGGTGTGTCTCCAGAGGGGTGTGTGTTTAATAATTAAAGATTTATGAGTGCATACATTTAGAGAATTTCTCAAACAGTAGTGCATAAGTGCCTGCTGCTTTGACAGTGTTTTTCTATCCCAAGTGCAAAACTGTGTTCTCTAAACAACAGACTTTTGCAGCTTAAATGTTTTTTGAGCATAAAAACAGAACTATTTTTAAACACCTTTATTTTAAAATAAATTTAGGTTGTGCTGAATATCTTATGGCCCTACCCTTTCCATGTCATCCATTGTTTACAGTGACAATTCCTCCGCTTCTTAGCTATTTTGCATTACTTAAATGAAAACCAAAAATCAGTTACAATGTGGGCATTATAACAATATGAGAACAAATAAATTCAACAATGCAGCAAAAGCAGCATGTTGAGATCACTTCTTATACAGATTTGCAATGCATTTTCATTTGAGGTGAAGGATGGCTCTCACAAAGCACAATAACAAATAAATCTTAAGCCCCAAACTTTTTCTGCCTGTTCTATGGTTTTGTATGCAGAAACTGTGGTTACTGGTTCTGGTTTGACTTGTGGCAAGCTTTATAGCTTTATGAGCTTCATTTCATGACCTGTAACTCATTAACTGTAAAACACTGTGATTTTATAATTGGCATTCTCATAAACCTACAAACATAGTAGGGTCCCAATTAACACTGACCTTCGTTCTTTATAGCTGCTTCATTTCCGTTTTTTTTTTTTTTTTGAGAATAGTGTTAATTCAGAGATTTGGAATACAAAGTAAAAGAGAGAAAGATCAGAATAAAGAAGTATTTTTCAACATAAATGAGCTGGATCCATAAAAAGGACACAAAAAAGTCTTTTTGCCAATTCAAAATGGTCACGTGATAAAACGAATTACAAGAGATTATGATTTCAGGAAAAGGGCACACATTGTAAAAGAGGCAAATGTCCCTACACTAATGATGAGTGCTGCAGTTAGGTTAGTAAATGATTCTGATTCAGAGTATTCATCACATTATGTATTTGTATTTTAAGGACAGCTGGGTGTGATATGGTAAATTGGCTGTGTTTTCAGTCAAATATTAGTTAATATTATTATATTAATAATATTATTATAAAAGTCTCTCTTCCTAAAGTGACCTACAGCACATACAGCTTAGGCCTATTAGGCAGTGAATGCATCCTGCTGAGTTGGCAAATAGCTAAGCATATGTTCACTGGGACTCGTATCTGACTGAAAGAATATATCAAAAAATGATCATAGTATATAAATGCTGCAACCACAATAACATCTAAAAATAACCAACATCTTTAACCATTAATTATTTTGCTGATATAGTAACTCATAAATCATTGTCAAAAAATCTGGAGGCAGCTGAAATTTAAGTGGTCACTAGGACCAAGAGACATGCTGGTTTTAATTCAGACCATTGAAATCTACATCTGCAGCTAAGATTCAAGGTGAATGCATTTAACTGCTGTTTCTCTGAGAGAATATACAGATTAAAGAAACATGGGTTTTTTGTCATCTGAGTTGCCATTTTGAGTTCAAGACCAACTAAGAGTGGGTAGATAAAAGAGTGAACCTCTGTTCTCCCTCTGTGTCTATCAAAGAACAAATGATTTAGCAATGTCCAGCAATGTGCAACTATGAATACAAAGCAGAATTTCCGGGGGGAAAATGCATGTGGGTTTTGAGAGACCTTTGTGGGTATAAATAAAGGTTAAATAAGTGTAATTGCACTGGAATAATTCTGTGGTGGTGTGGTCGCATACTTGGCAAAGTTTCATCAATATCAAAGAGCACTGTTAACAACAAACAGGAAAAGCTCGCTGTCTCCCATTCAGACATCAGAGATTATTCTTCCTTCATCTGTAAATGTTGTAAAAGTTAAATAAGCATTTGCTGTGTGGAAAGACAAAATGCTTGAAATTAGAATGGAACAGTCCATTCATTGATTCTCCGGGTCTCAGATTACAAATTCAAATTCTTCTCGGAAACCTGCATGGACTTTCATTACGCTGTTCTGTAAGCTAATGTCAGTGTGAAAATTATTCTCTGATGAGCATTCATTGCAACTCTGGATAGCTCAGGATCAGGAAAAAGTAATCCTCATCCACAGACAAACTGCCTGATCATGCTGTGTAAATGAGAAGAGATGAAGCGAAGAGTAGTGGGCAAACCCAGAAGATAATGGTTACAATTCCTGACTCACCTCGAATAATTATCATCACTACAGAAATATGGCTTGATTGAATAAACAATCTTTGATGCAGGTCTGCCGCTCCTCCTCAAGAGAAGAGTTCAAGGCTATACAGGCAGATAGCATCACATTCTGTCTCTGAGGTTTGCTCAAAGCCTTGATAATATCACTGTATTATTAGGTTATGACAACAAAACACTGGACACCTACATCCGTTTCAAGTACTTTACACTGGGCTCTAAGCAGTGTTTAGGTTGAAACAGGAATTATTGCTTGTTGCTTTTGATATTCCAGGTCTTTTCAGTCAAAATGGACAGCATCAATAAGATACTTGACTCTTACCCGAACTGATGGGGTCCAAGGCTTCTTGCTCAACATCCATCTGGTGGTAATGACGGATGCATACACGACTATCTATCTGGTAGAGCAGGGCAGGACACAGGTAAGTGAACTGGCTGGGGGAGATGAGGGATTCTGGACTCAGGCCATAGTAAGTGAGGAGCTGAGTCAGGTTCAAACACTGGAGAAAGAAATAGTAGGAATGTAAGCATGAAGGGAAGTAGCCAATTACTTTGTAACAATTGAAATAATACACAAAATTTGTCAAATACTGTTCAAAGCAATACTGCGTACAAAATGGGTCTTTCAATGGATGACTGTTTGGAACATTCTGATATATGGCCAGTAAGATGGGCTAAAAAGCTTCACTGTTAGTTTTGATAATTTTTTCATTGTAAAAACTTCCACTTCTACCACAAGCTGACCACAGCTGCGGTTCACCATGAAGAAAAATATATTGAAAATCTTTGACAGCCACATTTTACTCTTGACAGTAAAAGACAGATTTTTGTTAAATATCACTTTAAAGGTACAGCTTAGAATTTCTGACACTATAATTTTACTGTTAAACCAACACCAAACCAGTTTTCACGGTGTTTAAGTTTTAAGGCTGGCATCCTTTGATCAAAATCATTTCAATGTTCCAGGTTTCTAAAAAGCTACTTCCTGGGAAACCCAAAACATTAAAAATAACTTTCAACTAATAATAGTAACAGGAAAGACACTGTGTATACAAACAAGCCCTCCTTTATGTTTGTCCTAAATCAGTCAGAATAAATGGGAACATGTTTTCATGAAAAAGAAAACTGAATTTCAAAGGGTAAGGGGTAAGCATTTATAGGGAATATCGGGTGGTATTCTTTGTGTTACTGCTCTGGTCATCAACAGGACACAACTAAAAGAAATTTCCTATTATTTCAACATTTCTACAAATTTGTTCACAGATGGAAGAAAAACAAGTTTTTTTTAGTGTCCTGATGAGATAACAGCGGCAATTTAGGTCAAAGAACTCCTACCTCTTCATGCTGATGTGACAATCCGCTTGGATGCCTGGACAGGGCGGGGACCGACAAGGTAGGGATGGCAGGCCCTACTGGTGCTTCTCTCTTATCTTTATGATTATGACTGTAACCTTGTCTTTGTTCATGTTCATGATCATGATCATGGTCATGGTCATGGTCATGTCCACCAGATGGAGGTGTGACAGAAGAAGGGTTTTTTTTTCGGCCTTGCTGTCCTCTGACCCGTGCTGACTTCCTGGACTTCTTGGTCCGGCTTTCTGTTGGGGCAGGTGAGGACTGTAGTTCCTGAGGGACTTGAGATGGCTCCAAGAAAGCAGAAGGCACCTGTTTCTGATTGATGGGAGGAATGTCTGTGCCAGTCTGTATTTGATGAACATGATCGTGGTCGTGGTCATGATCCCTGGAGTCATGATCACTCTGAGGATGGGAATTAAGATCCTTGTGGTTAGACTGCACCTGTGCCTGCTCATGTTTGTGCTCTTTGTCATATGCATGATCATGGTGATCATGTGTGTCCTTCATATGTCCGTCAGAAATTTTATGATCACTTTCCTTTACCTTGGTGTGATCATAATTACGTTCTACTTCATGATCATGATCAGGATTATGATCAGCAGCAGTTGGACTGGGAGCAGCAGTCTTCTTCGTGCACCGTGTGGGAACTTGTTCTGTGTGTGGATGTTGGGAGCCCGACTTGTGGTGTGGATGACTATGCCTGTGCCCATGACCCTGGTCATGGCCTTCATTGGTGAATGAATGTGAATGAATCCCCTCCTGCATATCCAGCAGGTCGAGGTGGGCTACATGGTCATGGCCCAAATCCTCATGATTCACACCTACCACCTTCACTTCCCCCAGACCCAAGCTAACCAGCAGATTCTGAAATCCCTGGAAGTCTAGCCTGTCCTTCTGGCCATAGCGCCTGAACAGTTGCTGGATGTAGAAGCGCTGCTCCTCCTCTAGAGTGTCCCCTTGGGGACTCTTGGACGCCGGTGTCTCAGTGGCTCCTCTAACATATGGAGCCTCAGAAATCTGCAGGTCGCTGTGGGCATGGTTGTGGTCAGCATGGTGATGTCCACTGTGCTGATGACTGTGTCCTTCTCCATGGCAGTGGTTGCACTGATGGAAGAGGAAGGTGAGCACACACAGGAAACAGAACTTGGTGGGCACGTGGACTCGCATTGTCCCCTCACTTCTAGTCCCCTGTGAAAACAGGACAGTGACAGCAATCATTTTTTCCTCAAAGTGATGATTAAATGTTGAGGAGTATGTCTTGGTAGGGGATGCTCTAATCAGGTGTTACTTACGGCTACTTACTGTTAAAACCCAGTATTACAATATATGAAAAATAAATTATTCAATGGTATTACAGACTATAAGGCAGAAATTGTGCAGCTGACTTCGTCATGTGGGATTCAAAACGGAGAGTTATTAAATTCTTTTAAAACTTATACAGGCTTTTGGACAATTGTTCTTCAGTTCCCTCAAATGTCAGGCCGGTATTTTATTTTATAAATGAAAACAATGGTTTATTCTTGGCTGAAATGTGTGTATATCCTTATTGCTACAGTCACATTCTGAGCAGCTGCATCTTCTTACAAATCTTCTTACCCAGTTTTAAGACAACAATAGCTGTGATAATTTTATATGGCTGGACTGGTGATAAAGGCAGCTGTATCTCAGAATGCTTTGTGATCTTGAGTGATACAGATATGAGAATGAGACTGACCAAGAATACCAGCATATTAAAAGCTGGACTGAAATATCATAATTTCCATATATATGAATATATATACCGATGAGGCAAATGTGTGAGAAGCATCACATAAGAAAGTCAAATTAATAAACAATGCACTTCTTTGGTTGGCAGAATTTCGCAACACAATAACAATGATTAAATCACCTCAATTAGATTTCACTTAAAGTCAAGGAACAGTAATACTGAATAATGGACTGGCCCCTGATGAGAGTAAAAAGGACAGATTTGTTGAATGTACCAGTATATTCTTACACATTCACTTTTCAAGTGATAGTATTGAAGAATTATATAATAGTTTGGAGTAGAGTCTAAACTCAGAGTACAATGGGTAAAAGACAAAGAGGCAAGTGGAAGCTTTTCATTGAATATTTTGTGAGGACTGAACAAAAAAAGAAAATAAACAGGACCCACTTGTATAAGTACATCTTACTTTGTGACAGGGTCAGCAGTAATTCACATATAATCAAATGGCAACAAAGGAAGAATCAGAATAATAATCCTGCACATCACACATAAAAAAGACAACACGTCAGCTACTACCTTTAGCTTAGAATAACAGATCTCAGGGAGCCTTCTATAGCACAGTAAACCCTCTAGTGAGAACTCTGGAACAAATTGCTTGCCCCCCCAACTCTAAAACGCCTGAAGCAGTGATATCATTCCAGTCAAATGATCCTCATAAGGTCTCTGGTGAAACTTGTGGGTGGATGATGCGTGAGGGGCAGGGGTGGGGGAGAAGAAGAGTAAGAAGAGTAAAGAGAGGTCAGATAAAGAATACTACTTGATAATGGTAAGATGGCACACAGCAGAGATCAGAAAAACACACACACACACACACACACACACACACACACACACACACACACACACACACAGGTCTTTGACAGACAGCTTGTTAGCAAAGTTTTTGCTGGATTTACAGCATGTGCAACATGAGGGAACTGATTTGTGTTGTGTGTAGACCACAAATACTGGTTTAAAAGTTCAAAACCAAGAGGGTGATCCTCCTCACAGCTGTCAAGTCTTGTAACAATGGACTGCACAATGTTGGCTTGGGGGAGCAACAACAACAAATAAAGACAACAATATAGCCACATTTAGTTCTGTCGAGGTACCCAGAGGAAGCAAGAAATTGCAAAATAAAAACTTTGAGATCGCATAAATAATATTACACATGAAGCTAACTTTAAAACAGAACATATTTGTGGTAAAGTTACAACATAGAGTAGCTACACAGTTTTTGGTAAAGAGTGAAAAGAGCAACAATCAATATACAATGATCTATCCAACAAAAATATTCTCATTCCTAATTATACAACATTTGTATCCATTACACTAAAACATTTTACAGAGAATACAATTAAAAAAAGGATCATTGTTAAGACAAAGCCCCTGTTGATTTCTCAAAGCCTTGATCACTGACCAGACGACATCAATACCTTATCAATTAATGACTATTAGCTCATTATGCATTTCCTTCTCCCTCTATAACAAGATCAAGAGCTTGAGTAAATGTAGTGTTTATCATCAGCATTTTAAAGAACTGGTTAATGTAATGTAATATAAAGGGTACTTTTGTGAAAATCAAAATCCAGACTCAGAAATTTCTGTAAAAAATTATATTAAGCAAGGTTAAAACAGCTGCAATAGACCCAAGGTGTTCACTATTACAATGAGTCATCAAGGTGATAAACCATGTGGTGCAATTCGACACCTTCAAATGGGCCATAAATATCACAAACAGTTCAAAATCACAAAAAAATAACTCATTGATTAACACTGACTTCATTCATATTTAAAATTACATTTAGAAACCGGAGAGAAGCCACTTACCACTGTGTTCCCTTGAATGAGTGGTGTGTGAAATTAAATTTGGCCCAGGAGTGAATGGTTGCAGTCTGACTCAAAGCTGCGGACGTTGTGTGATCGCAAGCCTACTTCACGGCGGTCGACAAGACAGTGTTTATAAACATGAGACAGCACTGACCTATGAACCTAACAGCAGATAGGTTGGGGCAAAAACCAGGACCTATTTTAAGAGCACACCCTCTATGCAACAACAGAGCATGCTGTGTTTTCCTGAATAGAATCTTTGCTGTGTTTGGCCTTTGAGGGAATCAAGAGAAAATCTCTTTTTAGTATGAGAGTTTAATTGTGTGTAATAAAAAAACAAATCAAAAAAGTAAACATTACAAATTGAATCTACCCAAAATCTACCCAGATTTTTTTCCTCTCTGAATTGAGATGACATGCACTAGGCCCAACTTCTTTTTTCTGTTAAAGGGATATTAATACAGGAAACAACACATTGCTAAACTGTCATTATAGTGTGAAATTTAATAACTTGTTGACTCACCGTAATACCTTTTCCTCCTGCTTGGCCCCCAGTCCTGGTGCTACTGTATGAGGGGGTTTTCCAACTCTTCTGGAACATGCACTTTGGAAAAATATTATAGAGAAGTGAAATTCAGAGTCATGTACATTCACCTTATGTCAAGATGCTATCCAAAAAATTGCTCATGTGGCAACAGGAGGTTAGTAATATGACAGTTTCTTTGTCACCATTTAAAAATTGTGAAATTAGTCCTCAGAGGGAGACTATAATATATATATCAGTCCAGCCCACACTATTTAATTTCGATTTAGAACCTCTGCTACAGTATTTAAGCTCAATGCTTTCATCCACTTTTCAGTAAGATAAAGCGACTTCCTGTTGTGGGAAGGCACCAGCCTATGTGCCTTCAAGTGCTCTTCTGAATAATCAGATGATAGGATTCAACATGAATGATCCGAGAAAGTGTCAAATATGGTAAAAATGAGCTCACTCATTGGCCATGAAGGGTCAGTGAATGACTTGTAGCTTATTCAGAGAAAGATTTTTGAGAATATTAAATTTGTGGAGGTTACTTTGAAATATTCAGGTGTTAATACTGCTGCAAGTGGAACACCAGCACAAATCTTGCATGTAGATGCCTGGTCCTCTTTTAAAGAAGGATTTATTCAGCCCAATCAAAATCACAAGGGCTACATCAAAGCCCCAGTTCAGTGTTGCTATTTGGTTCATTCCTGAGTGGATACTGTGCAGGGTTTCTCCCAGGAAATTGGTCAGCAGAGGTGGTAAGCCCTCTGGGTCAGTCTTTTTTCAGACATGTTCAGTTCACTTTAAAACATAGCGGGAAACTCTGCTGAGTAATGTGGAGTCAAGTGATAACTGAACTATATGCAGTACAGTGACCAGAGCAGTAAATCAGATCTGCCTTAGACTTTCAATCATGCTTTTATGTACTGTATGTGTGACCTGTTAGAGCTCTGCTGAAGCCATCAGTTAAGCCATTATAGATCTTGGACATTTTAATATGTTAGAGTAGGATAAAAAAAACAGGTGTAGATAATAAAATGAATGATTTCTGAATTTCATTTAACTGCCTAGGTTTTGGGGTCATTTTCATTATTCAAATTTACTGACTGTCAGGCTGTCATGAATTGCTGGGATACATATCAATAACGCCTGTACTTTTCCTACTAGGTTAAGTCAAAATGTCCTCTATGAAAAGGGCATTTCGTTCAAAACAGTTTGAAGTAACACAGACAAGTGCATCAAAGTAACAGAGTAAATGGCTTCCTATTGATCACCACTAATTAGCAGAGAAAAAAGATAATTGTGGATGTCCTGCACTTCGAAATGCCTGTATAGTAACACAGAGGACTCGATGGAACTGGAAGAACAGAAAATGATGCAGTCAGTACTATGCTTCTGAGGATAAATTACAAACCTAGCTGTTCAGTATCTATCAACAGAATAACACAAGGCTTTACATAATATACCAGCCGCACTACATGTGCCCTCCTCTAGATGTGGAGGATTTAGAGTTGACTGACATTTACCTTGACAAATTTCCGACTTAAAAAACCTGCTTTCTGCTGTAACCTTACTTTGTGATGTGCTGTTCTGATAAAGTGCTGTGATGCATACAAAGAGTGACCGTGATCTAACAGACGTGGTCATCAAGTCAGTGGAAGTGGCCCATTTCCATTATAGAAAGCTCTTGATAAACCCTAACAGGTATCATCATATCATACCAATAGACTGAATTTTGGGGAAGAAGAAAAGATGCACGGTATATCTTGAATATTTCCATTTGTAACCTTGAGGCGGGACCTAGACACACAGCAGCTTTGTTTTTAAGAATTTCACTCATGACAAGCATGATATAACTTGAAAATATATATGTATGTATGTGCTACTTTTAGAGAGTGTGGAAAAGTTTTTCTCTTCTGGCCAAATTTAAGTGTATATCAGAGTATATTAGGTTTATAAACATTCCTTATAATTAATATACTTCACAAAATATCCTTCTTTTTTTACTACCTTGCAGCCACCCTAAAAGACTAGAAAAAAAATAGAAAATAAAAAATTAGAAGAACTTATTTAAGGATCACTATTAGCTGATCTTACTCATTTGAGTTCACTTTGCAAGTTACAACTACCACATGATCATGAACATTTCACATCATTGTTAAGTTGAACAGCTGGAAACAACATAATAGAGGTAAACAACATAAAACTTGTTTCTGGCAATTCTGAAACTTTT
Source organism: Istiophorus platypterus (assembly GCA_016859345.1). Taxonomy (NCBI): domain Eukaryota; kingdom Metazoa; phylum Chordata; class Actinopteri; order Istiophoriformes; family Istiophoridae; genus Istiophorus; species Istiophorus platypterus. Next base: position 21,304,964 of record CM029122.1, read on the forward strand.
ATCTTTATCTGAAACTTTTATCTGTACATTAATCAGTGCCCCAAAACTATTTTCCCATGTCTTTTCTAAGTTGTTGATCACAGCAGAACTTTGTAATTTCTCAAAGAAAAAAAAAATGGCTTTGGCCTTAAGCTGATTCATATGATTCTCACACGACCGTACACATCCTTCTCATTTCTGTATGAAGCAAGTGTCTCCAAGGAAACGGAAAGAGGAATGAGGCAAGAAATTAAACTGGTATTCATGAAATGTCAACAACTTAATAATGTTTATTGTTACAAAACAAGTTAATAAATAATGTGTTTTTTTGTTTTTCCCTAATCCTGATTTGTTTATATATATATACATATACATATACATATATACATGTATATACACATATATACATACATATATATATACACATATATACATATATATATATATATATATATATATATATGTACACACATATATATACATACATATACATATATATATACATACACATATATATACATACATATACATATATATACATATATATATATATATACATACACACATGTATATATATATATACATACACACACATGTATATATATATATATGTATATATATATATACATATATATATATATACACACACACACATATATATACACATATATATATATATATATTTATCAGGCTAAAACTAACACTAAACTACACTAAAACTAATAAAGCCAGTAACGAACATGTCATCACTCAAATCAGGTTTTCAACAAATACAGCCAAAGTTAGCATTTTACATTGCCTTCTACTTAATGCTCCCAGTGGTAGAGACCAAATTAAGTTTAAACATGAATCTCTGGGCAAGTCGCTTACTTGCTCAAAACTGATAGAATGTGATACTTGCTACATTAGTAATTTCAACTGACCATAGTGATGGTCAATGATGACTAAAACTAAGAAGCCTGCTGCACTCTGCAAATTTCATTGAGCATGAAAAAAAGGTTTGATACTTATGCTCAGGTGAATTTTTTTTTTGTTTGTTCCTTTTCTTTCAAATGAAATATTTTAAACAACACTGCATTTAAAATGTACATGTGGTTTCCCAAACATCATAATATAATGAGCTCTTGAAATGTGACAAATCTATAAAAAGAGAGGCAGTTTCCCAGGGCTGTGTTGGTTACATCAGAAACTATTAAGCTTCCACTGGATCCAAACTTATGAGCAAGGGAGCTATACATTTAAAGTTTGGACTAAGATAAAACACCATTTGTTCTTGACACAGAAAAATAAAAACATGTCAGACTGGAGGTTTTCTTAGTAAGGCCTGAGGCATATGAGATGCAGATGTCAGCTGCCACATGGACCCAGCTCACAGCAGATGGTCTGTGAGAATGTTGGAAGACAATAATCTGCTGCCATATCATGAGACTCAGGAAAGTAAGGGAGAGATGAGACACCTGAGTTCAAGTATGACATGCTGACAATCACTGACGAAACCAAGACAAATAACAGCTTGTGAACTATATTCTTCTTACCCTTCACTGTTACCTAAGCATTCATTTAACAATGATGAAGCAACTCAGTGAGACATTACAACACTGACAGACAAAATGTGAAATCACAACAGCTTACCTTAACTGTCCACAACAATCACAAACAAGAACATGCTGCATGTTTAAAGGCACAGTGATTTTGCCATAGTACAGAGAACAACCCAATATTGATTCAAAACATTTACAGACAAACAGTGATCAAGATAGTCATTTTGACATGTCAAAATAGCAATCCTCTGATCAAGACCAGCTATTCTGTTGAATGTCATAAGCTGAGTGCTAGGTCCCCTGCAAGTCTCCTGACTCAAGTACCTAACATGTTCACATTAATGTAGAAAGCCTGACATAGCCCTTATTATAGCAGACAGTTCAGGTGGTAGGGGAAGACACATGTTTCAATATGAGTAGATCTCAACTAGGGTTTTCATGAGAGCAGATACATTGGTATCAAGTCAATGCCAAAATTCTGAAAATGTGACAATGCTTGTTTTTTTTTATTGTACAGAAGGTACCATAGATGTTGTGGGTATTAAAGATGCGATTCTTCGGGACTGACAAGGCAGCATAATAAACCTTAAGTGTTCTCATTTGATGTGAAATGTAGAGGGAAGAAGGACACAGTGAACGACGACAAAAAATACAGGGACTGGTGACAGCAAGTCACTGCATCTGAGACGAAACACAGACATGTTATAGACAACCAAAAGCCAGTATGTAAAAAAAACGGTGTCAAGGAGCATTTTGAACAAAAGGACGAAAACACCTCAAACTTATCTAAACACCTCAACACACAGCTACCTGTATTTGTACACAGAATTCAGGCTGAGTGACTTCCAATCATTATTTTATATTAACATGCCATCAGAACATTCATCTCCTGAAGTGTTACCGTTATTGTTTAAAAAATTGTGACAGCTAGCACCTGTTGTGGCAATACTCCACACCCAACATTCACAAAGGCTAATGCTATCTTACTAATGCTACCCTACAGAATGACTTCTAGGTCTGCTACCATCTGCTTGAACTCATACAGGCTTACCCTACTTCTCATTGTCTGGCATTGCCATCTCTGGAAACAATGCAACCATAGTCCAGACTGTTTTCGTCTGTGGTTACTCGATGAATGAGCTATCAAATGTTATCAGTGCAAGGGCATCCCTCTATGCCCTCAAGAATCTCCTGAAGTGCCTCCTCTGCTAACACCTCTAACACTCTAACGTGCCTAACTACCACTTTCTGTGCACTTTTATATCACTTCTTTATCTGATCACCTTTCACTTTGTCTTATTGAACAAATTTGGTATATGGTACCTACTTCAAGGTCTTCTTCTGTACTGAAGCTTTAGTGCTGTCTCTCACTTGTAAGTCTTGTTGGATAAAAGCATCTGCCAAATGAGTAAGTGTAATGTAATGCAATCTTCTTTAGGCTAACATAGCAATTATTCATGCTGACATGCCATATTGTTCAACAAATACCTTACATCCCTCTGTGGTATGAAAACAGGCTATGGGATACACCATGAAACATGCAGGTTCAAATAAAACAGACAGCAACTTCTCTGAACTTCTTACAGATTCAAACAGCCCCTAACATGACAACAAATACCACATCCAGTTCAGTTTTTGTTTGTTGAAGCCACTCAGTCATTTAGTCAATGTTGACTAAATGCTGCTGTATAGTCCTGAATTCCTCAGCTGGAATCAAAGAGCTGCAATACAAAATAGGTAATGATTGTTGCGGTGAGACGCAGGTGCATGACTGATGCTCTGTGGCCTGGAAGCATAGTCATTAAAGTGCAAAAGAGCATAAGACTGAAAGGCTACACTAGACACGGACAAGTACACAGAACAATCAGCATAGTAGGACACTGCACATGTCAAAGACATAACACCTTGGCAAAACACAGAGCGCTTACCTCTAGACAGAAATAAGCCAAAAAGGACAGGAGCTCACACCACACAATACAAAATGTTCACGCCAGCACCAACATACGTAACAGGTTGAATGTTTGGAGGATTTTGAGTCTAGTGACTTCACTAATTTGTACAGAGAGGAGGGGAGCCACAGGGAGGGAATGTGTGTGTCTGCGTGTTTGAGCAGTCAGGGAGCTGTGTCTAGGATCAACCACCTGACCAAGCTACTCATGGTGTATGTGTGTGGCTACATGTGCACTACTGGTAGAAGAATCAGCCCATTTCAGTATTTTGCCTTCATGTAAATTAGCAATATGTAATAAGTAAAATGTACCAAATGCTCCACCAGTGTTCTCCCTGACTTTTTTGTCCATTAAAAAAGTGGAATACCCTTTAAAAAAAAACTCACTCTAAGTGTGCAGAAACATTTTAAAAGACCTAATCTACTAAGTGTCAGCAGAGATCTGACTTGCAGACTTAGCCTGACATAGAGGTACCGTATATACTCCGTCTAGTCTTAAAAGTTGTTGAGAACAATGCATCTGCACATTAAACTGATGCCTACAATAGAAAGTACTCAAACTATAAGCAAAGATTTAAAGGAGGAGCTGCAATTTTTTTTCATCATTCAAATCCTACAGAGACAGGTCAGAGGCTGCCACAACAGACACATATGTGATGCATTTACATTATATTTGTTAAAAATTAATAAGGAGTTCTTCAGGGGAATAACTTGAATCACTGTATTTTGTTATTAAACCAAAGTTAAACAAGCTGTCTTCAAAACATTTATTCTCATCACACAACACAGCATCTTGCCATCAAGGTGAGAAAAACAAGATATTCAGTATAACCATCAAATAATTTAGGAAGACATCTTTATTGTAAAATGCCCTGCCTGCCTAAATAGCTCTTTTGGTGGAATGGTGTTACATGTGGAGCTGATTGTGGACTTTGTGAGCACTAAAATAAACAGATCAGCTATACCTGTGTTTACAGAATTCTCATCAGAAAACTGCAGCTGGCAGCAACAGTGACTTTCACTGAGGTTTTGTACTGTAAGCTTCAAGGTGGGGTTACATTAACAAAAATGTTTAACAATATCCAATGTAGTAAAGGTTCAGTTTATAAGGGAAGATGAAGTGGATCTCTAATTTGGGATTGATTTTACCAGACTGAGTTTTACCTGTCAGACCCTGAGGGCACTGGTGTAGAATGAAGAGACGAATGTATGCAAAAAAAACATCGCATAGCCCAAAAAAAGATGTGTTTGTTGAAGGTGTTGAATGAGGCCCCAACAATCGAAGGCTTAAGAGGCTTTAAACTCTGTCCTACAGATGTTCAACAGCAACATGAGATTCGAATCAGAGGTTACACAGTAATGTCACTGGACAAATCAGATGTGTTTTCCCCCTTCCAACACTTTTTCATTTAGCTCTGTTAAGGATCCTAAAATGTACATAGACCCAATGAAAGCCTCTACATAACAGCCTTACATTTACTTTCAAGCTGTTTGCTGCAATTCTAAAGCCGTACTGGTACAGTTGTTAATGAGGTTTGGTTACACAGTTTAGGACTTATAAGGGAATTCCAACCATATCACATAAAAAGGCTTCTACAGTCCTCAAAATGTAATCAATGTTGTGTAATATTCAACAGTATAAGACTGGTATTATTCATCCACTTAGAGAACAGGTTACTGTGCATACATGACACTACCTGTCTGTTTGGCTACATAGAATTGTTGTGTAAACACTGACTGTGTCACTTTAAGTCACCACCTTCGCTAATCCTGAGGACATAACATTTCTTTGTCCTCTACAGTTGACTGGGTTTTATTGTTGAGATCAGTTTTGGTACAATTTTAGCGATTATGTATTTTTATTAAACTTTTTGTGCCCCTTGCATCTTCAACCAATGAAAAAAACTACTAGGACATTATCTGAGGGAGAAAAAACATTCTAGGTCAGGTGTCTCAAAATCACACTGGCAATATTATTTGCGTAACACCATTAAATGTAAGAAAAAAAAAACAAAAGACCTTTCTAAGAACGATGTTTTGTAAAGCATGTCATGTGAATGAGCAACACACACACACAAACTCAATTCTCTGCTTTTTAGAAGTCCCTGTTCTGGACAGCAGCTTCTAATATTGAGAATAGTTGGCTTGTAAATTGCTTTTCTTCAGCCAGACCAAAATAAAGTTACATAAATTATTGTATTTTTTTTTTTTTTTTTAAATCAGCCATGTCTATAGTCTTGGATCCAAGTGTGAGATGTTATTTTAACTATGCTACAATAAAGGTAAGATGGCAGAAAAGTCTTGTGAACTCGTTGCATATCTACTTCTCGTTCCTCCAATTTATGGTATAAAAGCCATCTAGGATAACGTGGGGATAATTTAGAGGATGGTAGTTGTGTTTAACTTTTATGAGTTTAAGATTCCTTAAAAATCACACAAAGAAAAATCCTCATCACTAAGACGGCAGCCTTTTAAAATTAGTTTAAAATGAACATACGGTTTTATTTTTTAAAAATGTGTTTTACAAGATTATTTTTTGCCTTAATTGCGCAATGAATGGTAAAGTCTCGTAATGGATTTATTGCAGCTGTGAAAATAAAAGCGCCTTCATCGGTTCTCATTTGAAAAAAAAGACCACTATGTTATAATACAACCACGAAATATTCATCAGGGAAACGAACTAAACTGCACATGACCAAACAGTGTCTCCACGGCGAGGATGGCCGCCCGATAAGACGGGAATAAAATGCCACTTCGTTTAGGAAAAAAGTTGAATTAAAAGACCATCGGTCGTGTTGTCGGTCTCACTCCGGGACTGGCGCAGCCACGCTGCTCGCCACCGAGGTGGAGCAGAGAAACCGCCCATCGGCCGCCGCTACACGTGGTGCGCTCAGCGCGACGCGGCGCCAGCTTCCTACTCTTCCTCGCAGTGGAAACGTGCCCGGGCGACCGGGGCGTTTAAACCCGTAAAACCCCGGTCCGGACCCTAAATAACACTCCGGTGTCCGGAGCGAGTCCGGGAAGCGCTTCGGGAGGCGGCTCGACGCCGACCGACCGGCCGGCCGGTCGCCGCGTCTGAGCCGACCCCGTCGGGGGAAGGCTAACGCTAGCCCGGACGCCAGGGCACCGATTCAGTCAGCTAACGTTAGCTAGCGGACGAGTCGCAGGAAATTAGCTAACAGCCCACAAAGAGCCACGCTAGCGCACAAGCCGCTTCAAACCCCGCGACCGACGGCCACGACTCGGGCTCGGTAACGTCTCTAAGCGGCGGCGAACGCCGGCCGGGTCCATGTTGTGGGAGTGAATGATAACGAATGGGTTTTTTTATATAGTTACCTCACTCGAGTGCCGTGTGCATCTCCTCTCCGCTCGGTACCAAAAAAAAAAAAACAAAAAAGCCCCCGTCCGCTTTACGTCGACGCGCCGACAGCCAGCCATTCACCAACGCCCGCTGCGGCATCTCCGGCGCGTCCCGGCGGGGGCGGCCCGCCGGCCTGCGCCATCTGCGTAGCGCGCTGAAGACGGCGCTGACGTTTCTTTCCGCCGCCGTGCGAGGGGTCATATGACCAGGTGGGGAAACGGCGACCAGACGGGAACGAGAGCCGCGACCGCACAGCCGACGAAACAGTGCGTCTGGTCGAGACTCACATCCTCTGGGTGGTTATTTATAAGGACTGAGGCTCATCATTTCAGTACAGTAAGACGAGGTCACAAAGTCTCGTCGGCAGCTACTGCCTTTGGTGGCTGCGAGTCTTTACAAGCGGGGAAGACGGTCATATCTTTGTGACCATCGACGTTAGAAAATCAGAGAGACGGCTCAAAAAAATGTTTCGACGAATTTATTGTAGTTTTCACCCAAAGCCGCAAACTGAAAATCAGGCAAACGCGCCCTAGAAAAAACAAAAGTGGTTTAAGTCTTCCCAGAGTGCATTGAAACCGCTGGCACGTAGGAGCAACGCACAAAGCGGACCCCAGAGAAAAGAAGAATAAGCCCTGCGTTCCACCAGACAGGGAGAGGTGAGAAACGCTGAATATGCGAATGAAACCAGCTGAATCTGTCTTTTTTGGCAGGTTCCCCATTCAATGAAGCCCAGTGAGGGTTCGAGCCGAAACACACCCCAAACAGCTTTTCTGTGGCCCAAGAACAGTAGACTTGTCAAGCAGGCCTACGATGTTCACAACAGTGAAACCTATTCAAAACGCGATTGAATACTTTGATTTTTTAAAAAAGTTTGTCACGTGTTCAACATCTTAAGAGAATTTTCAGTTTTTTAAAAAAAAAATCATGTATGTGTCCATTATTTCTTTTAAATAAACATTTATCTAACATTTTAGTGCAGTTTTATCATGATCAGATAATGGACACAAATCATGACTGGATTGCCGTGGTTGCATAAAGAGCACATGACTTGGGCAGGGTCATAGCCTGAGGACACAGGGGTCTTACGCGTGATGGGATTTTATGGTAAATAAGTCACTTAATAGTCACTTAATGGTGACTCATTCATTCTTTAAAATACACTAGATGGATTTAGTATGCTGACAAAGTTCACAGAAAACACATCTAATTAGTCACATTTATAAATAAATGTGACAAAATTCAAAACATCGTCAGAGGCCTCTTTCGGTGACTAGACAAACATTTCATTGGTAGGATTGCACTGTGAGAATTAGGACTCATGACCTCAGTATTTTCATTATCCAGGCTACACAGCCATGGTGCTGGAGAAGTTCAAGCTCTACGATTTCATGAAAATTAAAGCAAAACTTGATAAGTGTGAAAAAAAAAAATGCTGGGAATTTGTCAGATGAAACTTTGAATTCAACCCACATTTAACTGGTGTCAGTTGTTTCTGTAACTGCAATATTTATTCCTGTTATGGGTCATATCAATTTTATATTTTCATGACCACCACCCCATATCCCTAGCATTAAAACCTGAGGCAGCCAAGAATTAGTTACTTCAACTCATCTTGTAAGCGTTATGCCTGAAGATAAACCCCAAATATCAGGTGTTAATAATGAGAAAATGTATCTGTGCTTTGTTATTGTTGGTAAGTGCATGTGAGAGCTAGAGAGGAAAAAGAAAAGGAGAGAAGTGGCCACACGTGGCCAAGAACAGAAATTACAACATAATGACACACTGAGTTTTCCTTCATTTCCCAGGAATGTTTTGGAGTCAGTTTCTTACTAATTGCATTCCTCAGCGTGACAGTACATTCTTGACATTGGACAACAGCATTTTGACAAAAAATATCTCAGCTCAAAATCCACTCCCCTAGACTCCCCCTGGAACTTTTACCCCATCTTCTGTGGAACTTTATATCAATCAGGAAAGGATGCAGTTGAAACCCTCCAAAAAGTTAGTTAGTTGACTTTGAATTAAAAGTATTTGTCCAACATAGTTCTCCCTTTATATTAAAACCAGATGTGGCACAAACCATGTAAGTTGCTCCTAATAGTAGCACAAGCAGGGCTGTAAATAGCAAAATGGCTTGGTATCCTTTGCACAGTGGATATCTATAGTTTGGTGACATGAGCTAACACTGGCTTAGTCATACCAGACCAAATAAGCCAATAGAGGCAAAAACCCAGAGTCTATTGAAGTGAGAACATATTTGCATCGTTACAAAGTTACATAGTCCAGCTTTGACAAACAGCTCACATCTGTTTTGACATGGGACAATGCAGCCCAGGCACCTATTCTACTCCAGCTTTAGCAGTGACCAGGTTTGTTCCTTTTTGTGGAAGAAAGATAGCGCAAGCCAACATTCTCATCACTAACAAGTGCAGTTTTGCATGGCTATAATTCCCACACCTTGTACATGCCATGTACGCTACTTTTTCTTCAGCAATAAGAAATTTTGAAAGTTTCAAATAAAATGGGGGAGGGTAAATATAGTGTACTATATAGTAAATATGAAGTGAATTTGGACATGGCCTGGGTAATAAAATACGTTTTCGATTCTGTAACCAGCACTTGTTAACAAAACTGTCTTTGAATGAAAAGTATAATTATTTAATTGACAAAAGGGCTTCAGGGATTCACTATTTCTGTGCTGATTTTACATCTGACTTTGTGCTTGGTTTCTCATTTATTTACCTCATGTCGTGCTCAAAGAAATCAGGTAATATGCACTGAAATTTCATGTCTTACTATATTACATGGTATGGTACAGAAAAGGCTGTGAACAAATGACCTTCATTGTTGTGTGTAGGAGGCTATGTGCAGGTGAGTGTGAGACTCTTGGACCTTATGCGGGGACACAGCTAATTTCCTGCGCCAGCTTGGTCCAACCTGCTCCTCCCCACTAAGTTTCCCCTCTCATGTCAGCTGCCTGTCCTGATCACAGACAGATTAATGCCCAGTGATTGGCAGCCATGTTCTCACTTAGCACTCTAGTCATGTTGCCCCAGGGTTTCTGCCAGTCGTAAAGAAGTGGTGGAAGTGCCATTGTGGCTCTCACAGTCATTTAGCCAGTATCCAGGCCCAGCAGAGAGAGGATGAAAAGTGCCAACCGCTGCACTGAATTATGAGCTCGGCTCAACCCTTGCCATGTATACAACCCAGCACAGGGAGCCATTTCCTGCTGAAATGCCTCTTGCTGCAGATTACCAAGGTAATATTTCCTGCACTGCAACTAGAGTGGTTATGGTCTGCAGGCAAGCTACCTGACGCAGCTTTTGCCCACGGAGTGATGACTTGGGTGAAAGACGAGGCACTGACTCGTGGTGAAATTGCCCTTTTTATTACTCAGTGGTTAAAAAAGGTGGGGTGATTTTAAATGAGGACAAGAACCATTTCTAAGACGATAAGGATTTGAACAGCTATCATGTGCATAATTACAGACAAATGAAGTAGTTCATTTCAGTCTTTTACCCTATTATGAGAGTCAAATTAAGTTCCATGTTGAATGCATCCTTCCACTTCTTGGTGATAGGCTTGTCTGGACCCTGTGTGTGTGTGTGCGTGCATGCGTGTGTGCGTGTGCATGTGTGTGTGTGTGTGCATGTTGCACGATGACATTCTGCTGATACAGAGCAATATTGGCACCCCAGCACACCCGCTGGTGCTCTGTTCTGGAGGGCAGCCAAAGACAGAAAGAAAAAGAGAGAAAAATGGAGGAAGACAGAGGGAGAGGGAGAGAGAGATACAACAAATGACAAGTTTTAAATATCATCTCATTAACCACCTTGAAACCCTACTAACAAGTACTCATGGATTTTTCATTCCCTTTAATTGGGTAGAGATGGGAGAAAGGCGAGTGCACTTGCTTGTTTCCCCTCAGGTTTGTTTTACTTGCAAAGGATATAATGTACACACATACTACTCCAATGGCCAACCAGAAGCTCCAACTCACACATCCTCGATCGATCTACTGTAAATTTTTCAGGGTAACATTTTAGCAAAAATAAACGTGTATTTACAGGAACACCAGCATTCATTGGCGGGCCTGTTTCTGGACATTTGATTAGTATCAGTCAAATGTTAAGTGCCATTTTTGGTACTTAACATTTGATCTACAAGAAATCTTGAGCAAAATATTGAGCTCTCTAGCTGCTAGACATTAATCTTTTCTTCATCAGCTACTCACTAACCTTTGTTTGTTTACCATTCAGTGCTTTGCAGCTGGCTTAAATTGGCCGAGTGTGTTTGCTGGTAAGAGCTGTGAGCCTGAATCTTAGAAATTGTGCCATAAATCCGAAATGAGAAGCTAAATCTAAGTGAGGGTAATAAGTTCTAAAGATCTGCAGAGTTGAGTGATCTCCATGCTTTCATCACCGTGACTAACCTCTTTTATATTAAATGTAGTATTTTGATTCATACTTGATCAAGTTTACTACAATCTTGCAGAGGGAATGAAGAAATCTTCCTCAGAGGTTGGTCAGTATCTTTACTGCAGTCTCTGTACAGTAGTTTTTCTAATCAGCTAATTGTTTTTTTCCTGATATTTGACCTGGTCTGCACCTCAGCCATTTCATCCAAATATCTCTTAAGGTGTAAGTAACATTTCCTCCTTTGTTATCCTATTTCTGTAAATATATTCCCCCTTCTATTCTTTTTTTTGTCTTTTTTGTGTTACATCAAGCTATACACTAAATATTTTTTTGTCATGGAAACAGACGACTTATTCAGATAAAATGTGTTGATGGCATTTTCATTATGTTACATTCATGAAAGCTTTGGATTATGGTAATAGATATTATCTTAGTGTGATTCTTTGATAAACTGTTTCCAAACAATGTACATGTTTTATTTGTGTGAACAGCTCATAATTATTCATTTCCATTATTTATATCATCATTAATTTTTCCAAATCTAACGACATTCTACTGTATAACTTTAGAAAATCTTCAATGACATTTTCAAATGCTGGTTTTAGTCTATGGTAGAGGATAAGAGTTTCATTTAGACCCAAGGCTAATAGGAAAAAATACAAGTTCTTTATTCTCTAACATACACAGATGTGTCTCTTGTATGGACAAGAGGGGATACATGTCTCATTAATTACCATTCATTTACTAATAAAGAAGCTTGAATAATTCCACTCTTGTAAGTCTCCTCAGCGATAGAACCTCACTTTGACCTATAAGAAAAAAAAAGAAAAGCAAAGATTATTAGAAACTATATGAATAGGTACTGAAGGTGTGCTCTTCACAGCTCCTTCACATGAGACAGGAGCATTTTTTGTAGAGGATGAAGTGTTGACAATAAAAGAATATTATTCTTTCAAGCCAAAGTCTTTTTCCACGCACAGAGGAGGATGTTTGATTCCTGACAGCCCTGACATTTTCTTAAATCCAGCCGCAGCTCCCCCTGTCAATAGCAGCTCTGTTGCTAGTTCTTTCTTTCTGAGATCTTACAGGAGAGGAATCGGGCTCGTTCAAAGGCTTCCTGCAGAGACTCAATTTCAAAGGTGCTTAAATCTCATGTCTACATACCAGGGCCAATCAAAGTAAAATATATTTCATTTGCTTTTAATGACATGATAAAGATGAAATGAAGCATCTGACAACATTGTATTCTCTGTTGTATACTATAAGTAGACCAAGTGCCCCAGTCTTGTCACTTGTACTTGTTGAAGATTGTGCAAACTTTAGTGTTGTTACAGTGATATTAAAGGAGACGCTTATCTTATCACTCACACCAATGGTGACCTTCCTGGTACTGAAGAGGTAAATCTGGTTCAAAGATAATGAAATTACAAAGCTCAAGAGGTATTGAGGAGGAACTGTTCTAAATAAGAGATCCATTGCCTCCAAGTTGACCTGCTTGGTGCAGCTGTTTGGACCAGCTGATTGCCCTTGTGAGCTGCAGCTGTTCAGATCATCAGTTTGGCAAGTAAGTTTAAATGGGTTATTATTAACTATAAAACTATTATTTACAGTCCAGACCATAAGTATTTGGACTATTACACATTTTCTTGTTCTTAAGGCTCTGAGTTTCAGCATATCGTTAGCCTCATAGCATAATTGCCTAAGTCATTTTTTGGCCAAATTGTGATATCTGCCTAACTTTCCTGTCCTACCACTGCTGCATCACCCTGCCTTATTGCCTATGTCCTCAGCCTATCAGATCGCTTGTTAGAGTCCAAAATCACCATCTGCCTTAGTCATCTCTTTGACTTAAGCATTTTTTGCCACTACATACAAAGACGGCAGACTGCAAGAGAAAAATTGCCTAAGTCATGGCATATTCTGCCTAAGTCACTTTTATTTGCTATGCAATTGATGTTGTGTCTTATTTTTTTTGCAAACTTGTTCACACATCTGGTTGAACTTTCTGTTACAATATCAATAAAAAATACCGATGCGCTTGCTAAAGATTGTGTTTTTTCTTGTTTCCGAAAACATTCAAATATGACTTAGGCAATTGTGCTATGAGGCTATAAATATTCAATCTGAAGTAAATCAACTGATACTACATTAAATTGCCAAGTCTCAGCTTTAATTTTAAATTATTTACATCAATACATCAAGAAAGAACTGTGTAGGAGATATGGATATAGATATAGATATATAAGGTTCTTTAAATATTGACACTGACCGTTTGCATCGAGTATAAACCCAGTTTTAGCAGTAAGTAGCTTTTCCTGATAAACCTGAAATAAGGTTTTACACTCCCTGCAACAGCAACTGTAGGAAGCATTTTCTTACTGATTGTCAGTGGTGGTCGGTTGTTTTCTTTTAACCATGAAAACAATACCCTAACCTTAAAAAAGTAATAATTTTCTCGAGAACCTTTATCTTTCCCCAACCCTAACTAAGATGTTTTGTGGCTAAACCTAACCAAATACAGCCATAGCACGGTCAGATCAGCAATGTTGTCCTGTCGATAAAGTTGTCAGACCAGATTTATATGTCATTTTAGAGGGCATGGACTGACAATGTATTTTGTTGTTTAATTGCAAGGACATGTTGCATGAGCAGGTATAGCAGTAATAAAAAATGCCGGCCTCAGCTCATCCACCCGGCAAAGAAAGTTTCTACTCCACCTCACTCCACTGTCTCACTCTTTCCTATACTTATTTTTTTCGACAGCTGCCTAGACCTGGTTTCTCAGGAGATCACAGAGAAAAATTTATGAGACCTGTCACTCAGATGAAGTATTCGTTCTGGGTGTCATTCTTTTGCTATCTTTCTTTCATTCTTTCAGTTTCATCATTTTGATTTTCTCCTGCTTTCTTTCTTTTTCCTTTCTTTTCCTTTCTCTTCATCTTCAGCATGCCCATGGACAAAAGACATACAAGTTCACACAATCATTGCAAAAAACGAGCACGTTTTTTTTTTCTCAATTCCTTATACTGTATGTGATCAGATACATAGATTTTGTATTAGTGCTGTCACACACAAAAAAAGTCATGATATGTAAGGCAGAAGCCTTCCCTTTCGTCCGTCATATCTTCCAGGTATAAAGGCCATCACATGGAGGGAAGATTGCAGTTTATACACTATAACAGAAATTTTATCTGACATTTTTATATCACTTGCTTGGGAATTATTTATTTCTTAAGATTTTTTTTGTTTCAGAAGAAAATCTTTCTACAAACAGTGTTGCTAATGCACAATCACTCCTATCCCTCTCAGTCTTCTGTTGTTACTGATAGCCTGCAGCACAGCATAGTAATACAAAAGGTGATTTGATGTATAAAGATTTTATTACACTACCCTATCATTATCATAATTTTATGAGTTTTCTGTCACATTTGTTATGGAAAATGTTCATCTGATGGCCATGCCTTGCCTCTACCCTGACATCCTAAATCCGTTTTGCCACATGCTGTCACAATCCATCAGTTTAATTTGAAAGATCACAAGCGTACTTAGCCACAAGCATTGATGCCGTTATTTAATAAAAAGGCCATGTTCCATCCTTCATCTGTCATGGAACCAGCAAGAAAAGTGCAGAGAGAATGCATCTTCCCTTTCATCCTGAGCACAGATGGCCGACCCGTGAGACCTGCCACTCAGAGATCTGTGGATATGAGGTCATGGGAATGCCAAGAATTTTCTAAAGGTCATAGGTCAACCTCAAAGTCATACTTATTTTAACACATAAGAGAATACGTTAAAGGAAGACATGTTAGATGTGAAGTGAAATATGCCAAGGTGGACGTAAAATGATTGGTGCCCAGGGAAATAAATTCAGGAATTACCAGTGGACATTTAGAGACACAGTGTATTGACAGAAATATCGTCTTCTACAACTACTACTAGTTACTATAATTTACTTATTCAGATTTATATTAATAACAACCAAGAAAAAATAATTCTGTTTCTCCCTATGTTATTATTCTATCCAGTTTTGTTATCATTATAATTTTTTTTAATGATCTCTCCTAAGTATAAACATGAATATTCCGATCAGTTACACTTATTATTCCTCCTGCTGTATTGTCATATTGATCTCATGCTAGTAAAACTCACTTACCCCCTGCAATATTTTCAAACTATAGATGCATTTTTGTTGAACAATAGTGGTAAGCGCTAAGCTCACTGACACATTACCATTTCCAATTTCTGTGACTATTTCTTGATAAAAGTCAACTCGTGTTTCACTTTTAAGGTGAAGTTGCACCAGTAGAAAATGTCCAGTTTGCATTAGCAGTAAGAAGTAACTACTATACACTACTATACACTATACTAACTACTACTAATACAACATTTTTCCAGGAATACTGCCACACACACCTGATTTGTGAGACTGCAAATACATGAATATTGCAATACTTTCATCAGTGTTACCTCATTCAGTGATAGATATTAACTTAACAGAAATTTATTTAAATGAAAATCTTCAAGATTACCACTTTAAAGGCCACTTTAGAGTTATTAATTCTCGTACTACAGCGAGACTATATCCTTGTCCTGGAAATTGGCCCAAAATCAGAGGAAGACAAGGGGAGTGCACACAGTAATTTGCATGCTGGCCCTTAGCAGCAGCATAGTTGGCTTATTCCTCAGGCAAACTGTGCCAGGGTATCCTCTGCAGAAATGTCTGCCTCATCACAATTGAAAAGACAAAAAAGAAAAAAAGGAAAAAAAAACTTGTTTAAAAAGTCCTTAAATATGTTGTGGAGTTTCCACAGTTTTTATGATCTCCAATGACATTTCAATAGCAGGTAAAGGTCTCTCTGTTTGAGTTCATTAGTAAAAGTCTAAAACACAACGTGAAGGCAGATAACTTAGAGTTATTCCTCCTAAAGGTCAAGTGGATCTCATGCTGTTACAGAATAGTGGGCCAAATCTAGAATCTGGCAGAATGCACTGGAGGAAAAAGAGCACAAAAAATATGCTTATACCCCTTGTTCTTTAACAGTTTAAACCAAGTTCTAGCTGGTTGACAGGATACTTAGTTGATGATACTAAAACTGCACAGGGTTAAAAAATAAAAGTTTAGCATACATCCAAATCTTAGACGACAGTTTCAACATTGTAGTCTTGTATTTAATAACTTCTCTGGTGCATATTTGTGATACATATCTGTGTATGTATTCTATGACTACTATCCAGAGCACAAGAACAAATGCAATATTAAAATTCTGTCTCGCGGGCACTTGGTAAAAAGTGCTAAGCGCAGTCCAGCATAACTGAGCACAACTGAGAAGTACTTGGCCTGTGCAAGGCTGTGTGGGTGTCATTTCAAATATACAGTTTATACAGTGTAAGTATTCAGCTAAATAGACATTGAGCCATCCTATCTGTGTGGCTCTATTGCAATATCAGTTAGGTGGATGGTTCACCATACTGGTTCAGCCTGAAATATCTCAACAGGCTGCTTGACATTACATTTGTACTAACATTCATGATCCCCAGAGGATGAAGCTTAACGACAATGGTGATCCCTGACTTTTTCATCTAGCGTAACTAGGAGGTTGACATTTGTTAAAATGTTGAAATTTCTGTCTAAATCCATAAAATTAATGAAATCACCAGGAGCATCAGTTGTACTTTGTATTTAATGGTAATTATCAAGTGTTGTCATGCTAACATGCTAAACTAAAATAGTGAACATGGTAAACATTAAAGTTATAAAATTATAAGGTTGGAGGGGCCAGATGTTCTGGAAGTGTTTGTCCTTATTCATAAAATCTTTTTTTCATAGAAGTGTAATCTTTAGCCCCTGCCTACCATTAGTAGTGCGCATAACAGAATCTTAAGCTTGGTAATTTGATGTGTCTTGTACCATGTGGGTCACAGTTAACTTTCCCTCTGAATTTTTTATGTACGCAGGCTTGTACCCTCTCACTTTTTGGATGATGAACTGGAAGAGTTTCATGTCAATCCAAACTGTAGGAGTGCTCTAAGCAAGTGTAACATTATCTATAGGAGAATTAAACAGGACTTTACTTCCAGAATCAGGGGCACCTTAATTGCTCCATCTCGAAATCTGCTAAAGATCCGCATGTTAGCACTGCCACTGTCAGCATATTAGCATGCTGACATGAGCATTTAGGTCTAAGCCTTAAAGAGCCACTAGAATGGCTGTAGACTATCTGTCTTTTTATGCCTTTGTACAGTTGCTTCAGAGAGTATTCAGACCCCTTCAGATTTTATAAAATTTAAGTCTGTAGTAGTAGATTTAGTTGAAAATGGAAAAACTACCATTTTTTTTCAATCAATCTACACTCAATAACCCACAATGACAAAAAAAGCATTTACATATGTACAAGAATACAAAAACATGTCTAAAGCTTTGAGTGTTCCATTACATTAATCCTCAATAATTGTGAAATCATTGTGAAGTTTGGAACCACCAGAACTCTTCCAGCCAGACTGAATAGAGAGATAGGAGAACCTGCTGGAAGGACGACCATCTTAGCAGCACTCCATCAATCAGACGGTTATGGTGGACTGGATAGACAGAAGCCACTTTGAGTAAAATGCTTATGAGGACTCTGGGAGCATGAGGAAAAAGACTGATGAGACAAACACTGAACTCTCTGAACAGAATTCCAAACACTATGTCTGGCGAACACCAGATGCTGCTCATCACCTGGCTAATGTCATCTCTATGGTGAAGCATGGTGGAGGCAGTATCATGCTATGTTGGTGCTTCTCTGCAGCAGGGGCAGTGAAGAAAACCTGCTGAGTGCATGTGACCTGAGACTGGAGCGACAGTTCCGCTTTCAGCAAAACAATCACCCAGAGCAGAAAACGCCGGTGTGGCTTTGACACAAGTCTCTGAGTGTCCGTGAGTGACCCAGGCAAAGGACAGAATTAAACGCCATAGAACATCTATGGAGAGACCTGAAGATGGCAGATGCTTCCCAACTTCCAACCTGATGGAGCATGAGATTATCTGCCAGGAAGAATGGGATAAACAGCCCAAATTATGGTGAGGAAAGCTAGTAGGACGATGAGCTGCCAAAAAAGGCCGATACAAAGCCTTGAATTAAAGGTCTGACTACCTTAGTAAATGCAAGATTTCTGTTTTTTATTTAAAAAAAAGTAAAAATTTCCAAAACATGTCATCACTTTGTCATTATGGTTTACATCGTTGAGCATGGTATGTGACCTTTTTTGATTATTCTGTTGTGTTTACAACAGAAAGAATAAGACAGACGACGAAAAATAGAATGACTTATTATTAAGTTGTCCCTGGGTCAGATGTACAACCTTCATAACAAGTAAACACCTTATTTATGATCCACGTCTATTTATGAGAAGCCTTTTGCAGTCGCTCACTGTTCATTTAAATATATTGTAGTGTCTGAATCTCTTACATTTTAGTGTGTCTAGGTCTCTGTCTGGCTCTTTCTTTCTCCCTCCCATTATCAGCCATCCACCAGGAACACTCTAACATCAGAGCACAGAGAATTTTTACCAGTCATCCTGCACCATGGGACGCTGCAATATGTTGTAAATTTTGACACCTCCAGCACAGATGTGACTATGACACAATAAGTCAGTGGTCCTGCCATAAATGTAGAGATGTGACTAAATTAATGTGCTACTATTAAGGAACAGTTCTCCTTGACCTTCTTGGAAGTAGTGCACATACTTCTTTCTTTATCAATAGAATGGAGATGATACAGCTTGACACATGGCTTTTATTCAAGTAATAAAAATGCAACTCACACTTTCCACGATGAATTCATAATACAAGTCCCTTGACACTCTCTCTGAAATGTTTTTCGAATAGACTTTGCTCTCCCAAATAAACACACACCTTGTCTTTTGAAAATCTGATGAAACAAAAGTAAGTCTTAACTACAAATAATTTCAAGGTTGTGAATAGGGACATATCACTGGATACAGTCTAAGAATTCTTTTCCATCAGCAGGGTGGTAATGGACTGTTGTCACCAAAAGTCTTACTGGAAGGCTGTCACATCCCATCATCTTGTTCTTGTAGTAGTGCATTGCAAGCTAGTGCAAGCATTCTTCCAGGCATTTGCAGATTGTCGTCTCAGGCACAACGATTGGATAACAGGAATAACACGGGATCACATTTTGAAGATGGCATTCACCAATCTAACTTTGGACCATTTATGTTTTAATGTGACAAAAAGATAATCAGCTTACAGAATGTCCAGCAGCAGTTTGGCTTTCTTTTTCTTGTTGTCTGCCAAGAAAATTCTGGCATCAGCAAAAATGCCAATGCCGTTGACAAAAAAAAATTACATTTTTATACAACATGTCACTAGATGAAAAAAACACGAAAAAATTACTTCTCTTATTGACTTATTACTATGTAATAAGTTGTAATATATTATGAGTAATTGCTCTCTATTTTTAAAGTAGTCTTATCCAACACCAGACACAAGTAACATTTTGTTACCTCCCCAGCTCTTACTTTATATAGCAGAGCATGAAACAAGTGGCTCCGGCATGATAAATGCTGATCACTGATAGAGATATACTTTATTTATTATGTATAAACAACGTTTGGCAAAGGATAACTCCAGCATGTCTCTGGTGAATAGGGCAAAACGCAGAAAGAGAAGGCGTCTCTAACCCACAATATGTTTTGGCCCTTCGGGAGGTAACTGTCTTCTTTGCAGATTGTAAGTCATGGTAGCATTTTGGGCCAGAATGAATAAGTAATGGAACACAGAGTAAAGCAAGAAGTGGCTAACTAAATATTTCATCCCTCTATCCTTGTGCTGTGACCTAAAATTTGGGCCTCAACAACAGTCTACTGACAATTCTAAAATATCATTAAAATGAATGAAATTGTTCCCACTAGAGTAGAAATTGTTCCATTTTTAGTGTGGTGAAGTTTGGGTTTGGGAGGCAGTATTTTTAATGGAGCAAACATCAATATTATGCTCACTTTGAGTCTTGAATATGAGGCAAATCCTCTGTTCTTAAAGCTGTTTTAGGGAACTGAGTCACCTGTGGTCAGTCCTTCAGATTTTATGGAGCTTCCACAACTAAGAAGTGAATTTGTTGCTAAATTCCCATATTTGTCTAATTCTATACTACGAAACATAATTTGAGGCCCTATTTTTCAGCTCTCTGTCATGAGATATAGAAAGTGAGGAATCCACTTTTAAGATCTTTCTTTTTGTAAAACAAAAAACAATCAATATAAAAAATCTCAGGGGGCTTCTCTTGTCATAGTAAATAGGGTAAAATGTTTAAATTCAATGTTGCAAATTATGTAGCCTGACAATGACACAAATTACTGTCATACCACCATGGACTTTATAGCAATCACATATGCTTTTGGGGCCTAGTTGATGCTGGAAAAATTGGTCTTGCACAGTGTAGACATCAGTAACCTTTTCTAGTACACCCACAGTCTCCAGCATCATCATATTCATCCTTTCAGCATGAATCAGTGTTCAGTGTATGACAACCAAAGTATACATTCACGGCAACTTATTCAAGTGCATAAGCTGTTGTTATGGTTCTTGTCTATCAAAGGCTGTGACAGAAAGCAGTGTGGACATTACTAATGTTATTTTGAAGTGGCACATGAAATTGTTTTATTTGTAAAATCTGCCATGATAATGAAGTTTAATAGATGGGTTGATTGACATTTAGACATAGAGAATGATTGACAAATGTAAGCCACCATTATTCAGGCTCTGAGGACAGGCAATCAAGATGAGGAAAATGGCAGGAAATATAAGAGAAGATGCTGGGCAGGTTAAAACTGTAAAAATGAATCTGTAATGTAGGAACAATAAATTGTTTTGCTATGGAACTACCACGCATCTGTCCAAAAGACAATATTGGCTTCGAAAAGGATTGAAAAAAGAAAATATGATAATACAGTAGTCATCAGATGCATGTGCAAGAACAGAGACATGTTTCAAGGTGCAGAGCAGTGGATGAATCTCAGGTGTGTATGTCGACAAACTGACAGCTGAATCTTCAAACAGGACTGTGACTGCTAAATGATGACATACCCAGAGGAAAGAGGATTTTCAATGCTTCAAAAAGGCTTAAATAAAAGACTGAAGTCTTTATTGGTTGTGGAGAGCAGGTCATTTGTAAGCAGCCACTAACCCCTGCATTTTTTCTGCTATTCTAAAAATATTCTTATTCAGACAAATCATTAAAGAGAGCATACAAGAAACAAAAATTAAGCTCAAAAATTTGTATGTGTCCTTTTGAAAACATCTGATTCTGATTAATGTATTTTCTGACATATATAAATTAATGGCTCATCTCTCCCACCCCATGTCACGTTTCTGCTCTGGGACAACCCAGGGACTGACTAAAGCATTACATGAGATCACATTTAGCCTGACTAAATGTGATCTAAGCAGAGGGAAATTGTTGACATGTTGCCAAACCTGCATAGACGTAGGAATCATGTTTTCCATACAGGTTCTGGTAGCTTTCTTGCTTTCTTCGGTTATCTTCCTCATCTTCAGGGAAGATGTAGTGGAGGCAGGAGTAGAGGAAGAGCCAGAGGTGGAGGGACGCCAGGGAGAGGGAGAGCAGCTAGAGCAGGAGCATCAGTAGCTGAGCTCGAGAAAAGATGGAGGAAGGTCTCAGAGAGAGGACGGCTGCAACACAGGTTTATAGCCTACTCGCATTTGTTGCTTGTTCTTGCTCTATGTTGGACTGAGGGCAGACTGGACGCTACAGTGACTCACTATCACCTCTTGAGGTACAAGTGCAGCTAGTCCCTTTAGTAACCTAGCAGATATTCATCCAACACAACACAGACATTTTTGATATAACATCTAAACTATTATTTCTGAATGTTTTAAACTTAAATACTTATATGTTGCCCCTTTAAACAACCACTTATTTGTTAGCGAAAATAACAGTTGAAGAACTACAGCTCCCATGAAAATTTACCAGGGTAATTGAAATATTTCTTTATGTCCATAATATTCATTAATGGCCTTAATGCCCATTAGGTTATGTTCCAGGGCTGGATTTTTAGTAGTGTGTAATTACAAAATTTGTAAAACAGAAAGATCTGCTTTTAATGCAGTTTTGAATGCTGAGGTTTGCTTTCTTTTGGGACATAACCTGGAAGTTTGACTCTTGCTATCTATAAACTTTTCAATAAACATTGTTTCCTCACTGTGGCCTTGTTTGAGCCGCTTATATTAGCATATTTCTTTTAATTGATTTGAAGATTCTGTCAATTGTTTGGTCATTCTTTAACCTCCAGATATTTTTTTCATGAATTCCTCCCCTGTCGGAGGAGAAATGGATGTTCTTTAAAATGAGGTCTTTTAATGGGTTGTAATTACTTTGACCAAGTGCAGGAAAAGAACACCAGTGACGATGTGAGACAGTGACCCAAGGGTTTCTGTTTATTCATGCATCCTGCAGAGGGACTATTGTTTGCAGGTTGCTCCTCTCCCTGGGAAATAGGAGACGCCTCAAAAATTGGCAGTGCACAGGGGAGAACTTGATTCACAACTCTCATTAATAGTCTAAAGCAGTGGCTCCATCTAATTATGAAGCTCATCCATCAACTATAACAAGGGCTGTCATCGATATTTAGTTCAGCATAAAAGCCGGCACGCTCTGCTTTATATGCTAAGCGAGACGCCACAAAGAATTTGCAAGTTCCCAATCTTGACACTAATGGCTTTCCATAATTTAATGAGTGATGAATTAAACTGAGGTGGGAACCTTGGAGAACTGGAGGGACAAGCTGGAGATACAAACAAAAGTCACTGCCTGTAATTTACTCTTGAACTATGCAAAGACAGGAGGGAGGGAAGGAGGCGGTGTGCTGTCACCTCACCACCTCTGGCTGAGCTGAGCGGGTACTCATTTGGTAATGTGTTTTGCTGTAGTAAGCTGTCATTGAAATGCAGAGGCCAGCTCTACTTCTTGCTGATTAACACCTCTTAATTATAATGAGTTGACTGATCAGTCATGAATTTTATTTGGAAGAGAGGAGATGATGGATAACAGTTGATGTTATCAGTTATTGCTTCTATGCAGATAACCCAATAATAATGATTATGACTTCTATACAAAAGACGAAGGATGAATCATCCTGAATGATGGGATTCATCCTCTCTCAGTAAAACAGGGGTCATTATTTGAAACAGCTGCTCTTTAAAATTGTTTATAGTTACATGTTCACTCATGTTTGTTATTAACAGAAACAAAGATTTGTGTTTGTTTCTGTGAGCTTTGTTCTCTTGGGTGGTGAGATAATATACACCGCCAACAAATGAACATTGAGCTCATTTTTTTCCTCTAATGAAGCCATTATTTTGCCTGTATCAAATTAGGTAGTGCGAGGTTAATGGCTTCATTAGGCAACAAATCGCCACCCAGGGCCTGTGTAATGCACTTTGCCTTTTGTGTCTTGGCTATATTTCATTGTTTGCCATCTATGAAAGTATTAAATTACAGGGAAACACATTAGCCTTGGCTAAAAACATCGAATTCTTCTTAAGCAGAGTGAAATTTAGAGCAATAATTCATAATAACAACAAGGTTTATGCTGATGATTTAGCACCCAATTGCTCAGGGTGCCAGTACTGCTGTATCTGACAACTGAAAAAAATTAATGGATGAAAGAGAAGAAGACTTGTTGTCCTCCATACTAGTTTTTCCAACAAGTGCTCCAACCTTAACAACTATATGGCGCATGACATTTGTCCCTACACTCTGATATGACCCACTGGAGCATCTCCTGAAATAGTGCCCCTATGGTGGCAGGCATACCACGTTGTCATGGTTCCTGTAATAAAAACCTGGTTAAGCTTAAGGAGTGGTCACGGTTTGGTTACATTTAGGCACAAAACAACTTAAGTTTAGGCAAAGATCATGATTTAGGTTAAGATAACTACTTCATTAAGGTTAAAGGATCGTCATCAACATGGTTACAATAGTAGTATGATAGTTCACCTAGTGAAGGTTGTAAAGAATCTGAAAAAAACAAAAACAAAAACAATTGTTGTTGTTATTTTCATAAGAGACCATAAACAATGGTCTTCCATGTAAAAACTCTGTTTTTTTGACACATCCATCCACCCAAACCTCTTCCTATCATTTTCGCTCATCCAAATTTCTCAGCTGGTTTCTAACTATGTCTGTCTACCATTTGGTGCTGAGTGGTTAGCTTACAGTGCATTTATCATAGTAGATTGATTGGAAAATAGCTGTATTCATAAAGTGCTTTTATCCAAAGCATTCAATGTCTCTCATTAACTCATCAACACCCCGCAACAAGCTACCATGCAAGATACTGGCCTGACCTTTGCAAGCAATGTAGGATACAATGACTTGCCAAACGGCCCATGGACCCGTGCTCTGTACACCTGAGCTGGATTATAATTCACTTGGGGTTTCTCATCACGAGTGACTACTTTCATACATCCACTTATTTGATCCACTGTTAAGATAAAAATATTAGTTAGTGCACCTCTGAGAAGTGGATATCCGGAATATGTAAGTTTTATTTATGGAGCCTTTCATGTGCATTGCATATCAAGGCTTCCAGTGATGTAAGAAGAAATATACCACTAATGTCAAAAATGCAATATCATACAAATTTAAAATCTTACTCAAGTAAAAATGCTCACTATTTAAAATGACCCCTTTATGGTATATGGTATTTGAAAGAAGCCGTTATTACTGCTCAGTCAAAGTGGATCTAATTTGAACTGCTTTATATATGTAGCACTGAGTAGTGTAAAATATAACAGGCCATCATGCTTAACAATTATATACATGAACAGCTGTTACATAGATTTCCTGGAGCAAAACGTACAAAACAAGAATCCTCCTGAAATGTTTGAAATAGCAGAAAATGTAAAAACTCAAATTAAACTGTATATAAGTACAGTATCAGGGTTTAAATGCACTTACTTACGTTCTACTACTGCTTGCCATATGAGTTTTGTTTTTCACAGTCTTCACACATTCTTTATGTGAGGCAAGGTGTCAGGTATCAGTGTATGATCATTTCACAGTGTGAAAAAAAAAATCTGATGTGCTTTTTGAAATAAGACAAGAGGCTGTGATATTTCCCTCTGTAAATATGGGCAGCCTAGCTCCCAAAATACATGGTTTAGCTGGCGACACCTTACAGTTGTAATGTTTATTTCATGCCAGTCTGTGTTCGACTCATTCCATTCCAGGTGAGTCTGTGACAATCGCTGTCACTATAATGAAGTTGGAGGGGGTCCTCTGGCAATAAAAATGATAATCAAAAGACAGACAGAGGCCACAGTGAGCAAATAACTGTGGAGCAGATGGGATGAGTCAACTGCCAAACAGCTGTCTCAAGAGTCGAGCTTTCTTGAAGTTGTGATCTTATCTTAAATGCAGGAAAGCTATTAAATTGGGAATCAGAAAAAAAAATCAGGTTAAACCCCATCTTCAATCAAGCATGGCCATACTCTCCAGTAATGTCATCCAAAACCTCTAGATCTGTTAGTCAGATCTATTATCATGCAAAAATGTCACTGTTGTATGCCGGATTAGGAGAAAAGTAAAAATTTGCTGTTTTCACTTGTAACACTTTCAAAATCTGTTATTGGTATATTGTGTGTCACTGAAGAAATTCTTCCACTGTGTTTTCCAGTCTATGCACTACACCAAGAAAAAGTAACAACTATTTAGAAAGAAAAAAACTTGTTGGATTACACACAAGAGGAACCATAAATTGATGTTTGGAGGACAGCAATTGTTGTGGTTTCTCCCAGCAAGCTTTCTGAAATCATCCTTTATTCTTTTCTTGCCTCTGCTAGTATTTTCTCTGAGAACATTAACAAGAGCATGCTGCAGAACTAAAGAAAATACTGTAACAACCTCTCCTAGAAGGAAATGTAAAATTGAAAACAGATTATTTTTGTTTTCACCAAAAACACAAAAGAAGCACAGTACTAATTATGATATTGAATTATGATAAAGTATCCAAAGAAAAGCTTTTTTAGCAGCTTTTTCAGAGCTGGAACGGAAACAGTGACAGATGTGAAACTAATATTAAAATTTTAAATTAAAAGCCCCAAATGTGCAGAAAAACTTTGTATTAACCAGCTTTAGTCACACGGAATATCTTTTTTTGTTTTTTACCTTTTGTGTGATGTTCCAGCTACAGTTTGTATTCTATGTGTCTGATGGATAATTTTATTACATATGTTTGGCGATTTAAGCTGTTGTTACTGTTTTTATACATGAAGATTATTTGGAGTAGAGCATTAGCTTATACAATGTATCTGTATGTAAAAACTCTGGTACTTTGGTAGGACCGGTGCATCTCATTCCCCACCAGAATATAATGCATGCTTGAATCCCATTTCTCAAGTATTTTACGATTCAACGGATGTACTTGAGAGGATGAGATGGCAGGGCATGAACTTTTTTGGAGCTTCTAAAAGGAGACAAGAAAGGCAAAGTTTGAGAATCACCTCTTTAATTAATTTGGAGTGGCACTGAAAATATCGGTGCAATTCAAACATGGTATATTGTAATCATCACCATTTATAATAATGTAGATGACATCCTTACTAGGTTTGAATGTGTGTACACAAACTCACACAAATGTAGCAAAAGTAATGACAGAGCCTGTCCTGTTTTACACAGCTAGCTAATTTAAGCATCCCACATGGATGAGCCTGCTGACTTTCTGCTGGCTTCCCACACACATTTCCATGCCATCATGAAAATGATACTTCTCTACGCTTTTAACTTTTAATGGATCCGATGGATCAAAAGCCTGTAAAATTCTTTACAGAGCTGTATTTCGTGAAGATTGTGTGTGAAAGGTCTTTTTGGGCCAGTGGGCAACAAAAGTTGAATTAATTTGATTCATACAGGAACAATAATGAAACCAGAGCAGAGGGGTAGGCAGCTTATTGAGATTCAGATTAGCAAAGGTTTTTCTGTCAATAAAACAACTTGGTGGAATATAAGATGGACTGATTTTCAGTCATGCTCAAACAGAAACATCAGACTACTACAAAATACAAATGAACCTATGTGGTTTGTAGTTTTTGGCAGTTAAAGCAAAGTCTAACTTAAATTTATGTACACAAAAGAAACATATGAAAAGAAAAAGCAATGAATATAGTATTATTGATTATAATTATCGTTGTATAAGTATGCATAAATACATGCATATGTACGTAATGTCAACTAGTTTCCTTTTTTTTTAACTATCTCTCTAATCCCTTACATTCTACCCAATCCATCTCTCCTTTTAAAGTTTCTTCACATCTCTTCCACAAACATAGATTCACACATTCCCATGGCTATGCTGACACATACTTTACATACACATAGCACATCATCACATTTACACACATATTTATTCCTTTGACCAAAATTTCTTCAATGTAACTCTACATCTGTGCTAATTTGCTAGCTCATGTTATCATTCCATAATGTCCGTGTGTGCCACCTTTGTGTTATGTCACATTGTACAGATAAAATCCTCTATATGGTTTAAAGATCTCCAGCCCCTTCATGTACAGTTTAAACTATGACATCTATAACCTCATAACTGACATCAATCCAATATTTTGAGCAGAGCTCATGAAAACCTGAGGCATTGTGTTTGCAAATTCCTTTGTGAGCGAGATCACTAATCACTGAACAGACAGAAGTAACCTCTTCAACTACATTTGCTCATCTGCTACAGAGGAACAGAAAAATTGTCAGTTTCCTGCACTTTAAACTGTATCATTCAATAGGGTTAATGTACATAGAGCTAGATACAGCTAAATGATTAAAGAGCGCTTCAATTAACTTTCTGAAGAGATGTTGTCACGCTCTCCTCTCTCCTTAGCCAAAGTTGTAACACTGCTCTTAGGATTCCTGTTCCTGGTTCATAATAATGATCTCCTTTGGGGCCATGATATGACTGGAGACAAGAGGCTACGGAGCAAGAGCTCAAATCGATGGATAATGAATACCAATCACTCACTGGTGATGACGTTGGGAGAATGTGGCAACAGAGAGCGCTCCTAGTCTCTGGCATCTCTTTGATTAATGCCTTGTCTGGCAGTGCGTGGTGACCGGGACTCCCGTAATGCATTGCAGGCCACTGTCTGGAGACTTAATTTTCTTCAACCGCAATCCCACAAACCCTCTCCTTTCTCCCGTAGCTATACGTGATGATGCCTCCCAGCTAACTGAGGCAGTAATGCGACCATTAATAGTTTCGCCATGGTGATTAATCACAAACACTGAGCTCATTGTTCAGTCTGAAACAATAGATTTTTTGGGGGTACTTTTTGTTGCCCTTGGTTTAACTCACAATTACTGCATACCACCTGTGCAAAGCCACATTAAAACCAGTCATTCAAATCTATTAATCCACTTTATTTCAGTCTACCCAAATGGTGCCAGATTACATTTTAGAGAAGCTAAACTGCTACTGCTTTATTGTGGTCATATGTTGCACATCTCACAGTGTGGCGCCTGTAGGAAACACGTTGGTTTAACAAATGAGATGAGGTGTGAAACAACCGATAAGACAAAACTTAATTTGATCCCTGCGGGGAATTAGAATACTGCAGCAGTGGCAGAGGCAGTAATAGGATTCAGCAGGAAAACGACAATGATAATGAAAATACACAGCTGAATGTGAATAAACAGTTTTTAAAAAAGAATTAAACAATGAATAAATGAAAAGTATGCAACTTTCTAGCTCTAATAATGTATGCTAGTGTCTAATTAAAAACAACAAGGAAGAAGCATTGGTGAAGAGGTAACCAATATAAACATGTATTTTAGTTTTAATTGATAAAACTGATTCACATATACTAATTGTTACATACTGTCCAAATGTTGCAAGCAGAAATGATTACATATTTTATGGACCATCAAATCAATCTCAACTCATAAATAATTACAGTAGATCAGCTGGTGGTTAAGACTAACATTTACAAAACAATTGTTATTTTATTTATGGTTGACAACAGCCATTCAGTGTAATTACATCCTGTAAATGCCCCTCTGTACAGTAGTTTTTGTTGTTAGTGGTGGAGTCTGCTATTCCTGTGCCAGAAAGGTCCTATCACATGCTTGAGGGATTCACTTGAAACAATAAATGTATGTTGACCAGCATTACCATGGGTCAGTCTCACTGTGTACTGTTCACTCTCTAGTTGCTAGTTTGCAATCAAAATGCTGTTATTATGAAGTAGTCAGAGAAAACACAGTCACTCTGTTTACTGCTGAGCAAAGATTTATCAGATATGAGTGTCTACAGTTACTTTTGGTTTTTAATATCTGTGGATCCATTTGAAATGTTGCAGGATGTAATGGAACAAGAAGGAGCAGCCCCAGTGAGATGTTAGATGAAGAGTCTACACAACCTCTTTTCCCTTTCTATTCAGATAAGAGGTCAAACATTTTAGAAATGCCAGGCTTCATGTTTAACTCCAGGCAAGCATAATCAATAATGGAAACATATACTGTCAAAACAAGCCCCTGGAAAAATGCTGGGGCTCATGGGAAATTTATTTGAAGTATCTTTTGGGAAAAATTAAGATTTCGCCTTGAGCACTTGAAATGGCTGAATATAAAATTAGTGAAATTGTGAGCATGGATCTTTGTGAGTGGTCTTTATTGCCTTCACTCTACTCTTCAGAGGCCACAACAAGTGCACACAAGCAAAGTCCCGGATTAGTGGGTAATGGCTGGCATCAATATGACTGTAATGTCATTTTGTGATGCATCCCGGTCAAAGAGTGGTCCTCAGCTCACTGTAATGACTGAGATGTCAGGAAAACAAATGTTATTATGCAGCAGTATTAAATATAGATGTTATTTTTGTGACAGAAGTGGAGGAAGAGAGCAGTCAGCTGGTTTCTAATGTGTTTCTTCCAGTCAGATAGAACACAGCACAGCCCACTGCTTACTGTGAAAAGCACAGAAATATTTCAGCTATGTAAAGAAAAAGTTTCTTTCCTTGGATTTTATTGAGGCCAGATTGATTGTTTTTTTTTTTCTTTAGCTGGTACAGAGAGTGAAGGAAGATATGATTCTGGCTGATAGATTGAAATGGTGTTTTCCTGACTGTGTTCCACGCAGGCCCACTTGTTTTAATAGTTAAAACTGACGAGGTACTGCCTCTTTGTTAGCAGCATTGTGGGGGATAGGGCTGAAATACTGTGGATTTGCAATAAATAGCAGGTCTCACTGCATGCACTCATTACTCTGAAGCTGAAAAACAAGAATGACTGGAGTAGTTTTAATTATTGGAACAGCAAGAGGATCAACATGTAACACGTATTTATTAGCCACTAGTTTGTAATATTTCATAATGATGCTTGAATTGCAAATGAATCTTTTTATATCACTTCTTTGAGATTTCAGTCTCCTTTTTGTTGTTTCAGTGACTAATGATGGAATCAGCTGTTTCTATGTGATACCGTTTAATGTTAACAAGAATAAGAATTGAAAAATTAATCTATGCAATAGGATTCTAAATATGAGGCATATATCCTGAAGTACTTAATGAGAAGGGTTTTATTAGATATAAAGAGAATGCATTCTGTGATGTTAGCACATTCTGTGATGTTAGTTGTGTGTTTTGGTCTGGGAAACAAGAAACACAATTTTTTCATTTAACAACAACAAGGGAGAAACACATAAATAGACAGCCTGTACAGATTTGTTCAGTGCCATTTGCTAAAAGGTACAGTAGAGCTGACATTACTGTAACAGTTTCACAGTGGACACATACAGAAACACACATACAGCAGTGCAGCAGAACTCAGGAGAATGGAGATGAGAGAAAAAAAGAGAGCTGCATCCAAAGAAAATAATGAGACAGCTAGGGATTCTTGGGTGAATCCACGGACTGCTGTGGTCTGCATCTTGCCATCTTGTCATCATATGCAGCAAAGCTTGGTGTATGATTGCATCCTTTCCCTGATGAATTTCACATTTTCCTATAAACTGATGATACATACTATTTAGCATCACCTCGACTTTTGTGGTCCTAAAATCAGCCAAGACCAGTATAGTAGTATAGCTTGCAAAAAAAGACTCTTAGCTATAAAACTGCTATCTGGTTTGGAAATTCGAAGATATATCCTACTTTTACTTTGCATGGATAAACTAATGTCGCTTTTATTTGTCCCTAGCTGATCTCAGTTTCAGCAGTACTCTGCAAACTTGAGAAGGTCAGGCTGCACAGCTGCTCACCAGTCATTCATCATGTGTGCTGCTTTTACTGCCTTTTGCAAATGATCTCAGAACTTGTTATTAAAACAGACATCATCTCTCTGACAGCACTGAGGGATTTAGTTTAATTAGGAAAATTGGTCGACAGCATCTCCTAGTTCAATTCATTGTCCATCAGTGGCTTTTTGTGTAATATAGCATTAACGGGCAGTGTCTCAGGCTGCCAGACGTTGGACAGTTCACCTGTAGACATGGGAGAAGGAGCACGTTTATTTTCCCCATTTTCCATATAAAGAAGATGTATATCTGCTCCAGTCCAGCTATCCAATAAACTATGCTGGAGGTATAATATCCTTGACTCAAAAAACAGACAAACAAAAAAACCCTTAAGGACACACAAAATAACTTTGTCTCTGGCTGAGCTATCTGTTTGCAATATGGTGGAGCTGCTGTGCACAGGGTAAGTTCTAATGCAGATTGAAAAACTCAAGTATAGTACTGTGCCAACTTTAAGGCACATGTGAAAAAATGCTGTGAGGATGCCCTCAAAAATAATGTTATTAATACCTTTTATTTGTCACTTAATACAAAGTACATAAACTGAAAAAAACAAACTATGAATCTCTGTTAGATAGATAGATAATTTTATTACTCTGGCTGCATGTTTGGTCTTATTGTTGTGCTGCAGAAAGAACTGGGGACCGATCACATGCCTGCACAATAGAATTGTGTGATGGATAAAAATCTTGACATCTAAAGTATTTTAGATGTTTGCACAGTACTGTCACTGTGTCACGGTCCACCAACATTATGATCTGAGCATTTTAAAAATGTTCTTCCTTTTAAAGATTATATACTGGTCAACACAATAAAACATGTCACTGAGAGACACAGCAATGAGATCATAACTTCCAGAAAGCTGTCATTAACTTTTAACAACAAACCTGCTTTTGTTAATGGGGTTTGTTATCTATTTGATGAATTCAATTGAAGAATAAAAAAAAAATGCATATACAGTATACTGCTCAATATGAGGTAATTTCACTGAATATTTTGATGAATATTTTTATGCACATCCCTACTTTGGACTAAGCCAGGCTAGCTGTTTCCCCCTGACTCCAGTCTTTATGCTAAGCTAAGCTAATCAGCTACCGCCTGTAGCCTCATATTTAACAGAAAGGAATGAGAGTGATATTGATCTTCC
Organism: Istiophorus platypterus; assembly: GCA_016859345.1. Lineage (NCBI taxonomy): Eukaryota > Metazoa > Chordata > Actinopteri > Istiophoriformes > Istiophoridae > Istiophorus > Istiophorus platypterus. The sequence continues at coordinate 21,337,667 of CM029122.1, forward strand.
ATCTAACTCTCAGCAAAAAAGTGTTTTTCCCCAAAACGCTGTATTGTTTCTTTAGCAAACAGACAGTGCTATCTGTATTCTGAATAAGAAGAATTGAATGTGACATGCTCACCCAGGGAGGGATATTCTACTCATACTTACTGAATGGGATGCAGGCTGAATCATTTAAAAACAATTTATGAAATTCCTTAGTCATATTTATTATACTGCAGTGTTATACAAATAGCGTCATGACAATGTCTTCACTCACAACCATTTGGAGGAGGTGCACAAGGTGCCGTGTTTAGGTATTATGATGTGAGAGCAGTACCACTTGATTAAGCTCATGTCAGAGCATCCATGAAAGTATATTCTTCTTTCTTTCCACAAGGCTGTATTCTTTGGTTTCCTCTTTATCAAACACTCTCTGCTGGCAACACTAACTACAGTGCTCCAGGCTAACTACATGCACCATGCTGAATCTAGGTTAATTCAAATCACAGAGATGAAATCCCACATTTCCTTTAACAAACCTTACTCCTCTTATTAATGTTCCTCCCCATTTATATAGGGCTCAACACGCATTAATCAAATTGAAACACAAATATTCCCAACAGTTTCACATCGCTCCTAAGCAACACACCCTCATTTGTTTTCTCCCTCTTAATAAAGAATCTAGGTGTTCAAAAGTAGGAAATATTTCACATAGTGTCATTTCAAATCCTTAGCTAATTGTGTTTGTAAAGCCTTTTCTCTCTTCCCCAATGAAAAAGTCAGGATTTGCACAGCTACAAGAGGAAGCTTCAGGAGGGAGAGAAAATGAGGGAGAAAAAAAGGTGCATCATTAGAATTTCCTTACGAGGTCTTTGCTGCTAATTAAATACAGTAAGAAACCTCTGAGGAGGATGAGGTGTTGCTTCATGTCGGAAACCTTGGTGGTGGTTTTTCTCTTTCTCTCTCCATGTGGTATGAAAGAACAAAAGGAAGTGGCAGATTCTTGGCTCAGTTAACATTTTTCTCTATTTTTTCCAATCTGCACCTTTTTTCCACTCAAGATCTTAAGCACTGGATCTTAAAGTTTTTAAATAATATATTATATGTAACTGCATGGAAGAGTTTGACGGAATTAAATGTGGTCTCTATACTCTACTATTGAGAAATAATGAAATAATAAGTTTTTTTCTGGCCAGTGGTGGTTTTTCTGTAACACTCTTGTGTTCATGTTATTTGCTTGTTTGATGACATTTTCACAACATTGGAACAACAAAATGCTGAAACAATGGCGGATGCTGCTAAGCAAGGTTTATATTCAAGTGAGAGGGCTTCATGGCTGTTACCAGGCAGCAGTAACAGTAAATATCTACAACTAGATTGCAGGGAATTATTCAATGTTTCACTGGCATTAGATTGTGACATTGTAGATAAAAGCACAATTTTACTGTCTTGAAACTGTAAATTTACTATTGTTGTAGATGAACACTGGTGAACATCTTGGTGAAACACATAATTTATATGTATTGTGTGTGGGTTTTTAAGTAAAAGAAAAAAGGTTTTGTTTTTTAGACAATTTACTGCCTCCCTTCCATCCTCAAAGGAAAAGTAGGGTCGGGGGAAGGAAAAAGGTGCCCCCCTCTATGCAAAATGCAAATGTGAACTTTTCAGAGACCCTCTTTGACGCCCAGGCCTCCTTGGTTAGCTGAGGAAGAACAAAAGAATCAGTTGATGTGCCTCCATGTCTAACGAGGTGTCTGTTTGCGGTTCTAGTGGGTGGTTAACAAGAGTGCTGTGGTGACTGCGCCCACAGATAACAGAGTTGTGGTAATGCTATCTCTGTGGATCACTTCACTGCACTTTGTCTGAGCTGGTGCATGAACAGGCTAGGAACGTCTCTGATTTGCTCTCCGGACAGAAATCTGGACACTTTTTTTGCTCTGATTTTAATTGGGCAACGTTTGTCTTTGAGTTAGGTTTAAATACATTTATTTTGCAATTGCAAATCATCCAAGGACATTAGCACATTATAGTGGCTTTAATTAATATTTCAATTATCAGAAAGTATCAACTAAAAATAAGAAATAAATGAATATTGAATATTGGCCTTAAACCAGGTGGGTTGTAAGAAGCAGCACAATTCATGCAAGGTCTGAAACTGGGTTACTCCATAGCTGGAGTTTCTTGTTGAGCAGCCTAGTTAAAAGATTTGTTTTCCAAATGACCTTTGTCTCACTGCTGTTTTCCATACCTTAAGCTCTGTGCAGTTGAGAGGACAGTTGGTTCTGAAGACAGCGGTGTTGATATGGTGGTTGAAGTTGGTGTGGATTGAATGGTCTCACAGACATGGCATCTAATATGAATTCTTAGTCTTTCTGGTTGTCTATCCTTAAAGGAATCTTCTCCTCACAGTATTGAAAAAAGTATTTACTGGCTCTGTCTTAAATAACAGTTATGAAAGATGTCTTCATTGCCAAACTGATGTTTCAAAATGCCAGACATTGGAACTTATATACTAATGTAATGCTTAATTGTATCACAAAGTCACAACTGCTCACTTCTGATTTACCCCTGAGGCCTGTTTTTGTCAGACTGTTTACAGTGGGGCCGATATCTAAACATCTAACAGAACAAGACCAAAGACGTCACACTTGGTTCTCATGCATACGTTACTAATGAGACTAATAGACCACATTTACTGATGATATCTTGTATATCATGACACATAAAGTCCAGCTCATTGTAAAATACACTGGTCATCTAGCCATGATGACTTGGGAAAATGTTTTACTTCTGATAGTTATCCCTAATGGGTCCAAGAGCAGTGTTTATTTATATCACAACAACCACCACCTTGAGTGAGGTTCAAGGTGGTGGTTGTCTCTGGTGGAGTTGCTCAGTAGCCAACGGATCAGAGTGTGGTTGTACTGGGCAGCATCTACATGTTAACATGTTCAGCTGCAAAGTCGGAATGTACCTCAAAAAGAAAGCACCAGTCTCAGTAAAAGGTTAAAAAAAACTGTCATTGCAGGTTATGTTTTTTGCCTTGTTGAATGATCCATCTTCATCTTACAAGACAGTACTGTACTTTTGTACGATGTAACAATGGGACACCTTTAGGGTCTCAGCTGATTCTTCTCCTAAATAATGATAGCGTGATCGTGAGCAGTGATGCAATGGGTGTTATCAAATGTCAGCACATTGGATGAGCAACATGTGTGACAGACTGTGTGGGTTTTGAAATATGATGGTGAGCAATGAGTATCATTGATACTGTTTGATGTTCACTGACATGATATAATTTAGCACATCTATATTGCTTGATTCTGATTCTGAGGGGTTGGTGCTGGTCATGCCAAATATTCATCTTATCTGTTGTTTTTCCTTCATGATTTACATTTATTTGAGGTCACTTAAAACACTGCCCTCAAAAGAAATTCTTGATAATATATTTATTCTGAATGCTATCTGTGTCTGTGATCCTGATTTAGGAGTTATTTAGTAATGACTGATCAATGTGATACAACTGTTGATATCAGTAGTTCAATATATTTAGGTCAGATTTGACCTAATTATATTTAATGATACAGCTACAGTAGTATAGAAATTTAATTTATTTTCATCGTCATTGTAATAATAATGAATGAGCAAAAAAACGTATATGGCTCTATTGTTTGTAAAAGACTGCTACAATTAAAGACCAAAAAAGCTACTGGGTTTTCATTATATCCATAACAGGTTATGATTTATAATGATTTTTTGTTATATTGGAGGCAGAGCTGGATTTGTCCCTGGGATAAAAATGAATTTAGGAACCTGCTGACTCCAACTCTTTGTGTATCATGTATACATTAGGTAATAATCAGTAAGTTAGTAGTTTGCCATGCCTTTAGCTTATGTTGTCCTTTTTTGATATATACAATATTGCCAAACTAATTTGCAACTGATAAAATTACCTTTGAGTGTCTGGGGAACCAGGGTGCTTGCCCTCTTTTATCCCAGTTAATAATCAAGCCTGGAGTGTAGGCATTCGACTGGGTGAACCGTCGGATGCCTACTCTCCAGATGCCTGTGATGACAAAGATCTACAACTTAGTTTTTAGTGTATTATTAGTGAAACAATTTACCATAGATTAAACCTATTATTTTAAGACAGGAAGACTCTTTGTGTACGACTTTTTCATGGTAGACATTTTGATTTGTTATTGCAAGGAACGCACAGGTGTTACTAATAACATCAACAATGGTTCTGTTCTATTCAAGTGTTGCACTGAGACAGTGTGACAGTGAGCCAGCATACAAAGTACCAGGACACTGAGACTGTAGAAGCTAAACTCAATTCAGCTTTTCAGATTTTTTTTTTTCAGAAGTGTCTTATATGAAAAAAAGTCTATTTTGGATTATAATCAAAATTCAAGATTAGATTGGCAGCCAAAATTTGTGGATTTTTTTTTAAATTAAATGTTAATTGTACTTAGTAAAAGGTTTAACATTAAAATTATGAAAAAGGGACGAACCTACCCATATTCCATTTTGAACCACCCCATATGTCATATGAGGTAAACTTAAAAATTTAAGAATGAGAAAATATCCACAGGTAAGTTTTAAGTACTCTTAAAGTAGTATGATGATTACAGTTCAGGGTATTTAGTATATAGAAATGAGACACAGGCATTTTAAGACTTGGATAGATGAGCTGGTTTAATATCTGCACCTTTGTAAGTGATCAAACAGCTTTTTAAATCCTCCTATTCCCTCAGCTGCCTCAGTGACTTCTTCACTGGTGCCATTGTTTTTTGTTCTATGAGTTTTTGTCTTTGCCATTTCTGCTTCCCCAAAGGTTACTGCTGCCTTTTCCATCTCAGTGTATCTCCACTGTTACATTGTGTAAAAACACAAACAATAAAGTTTAGCATTCAACTGTTGTGCACATATGTTTGATTTTTATTGTGAGTATAAAGCTGCCTTTAAGCCACAGTGCCCCCAAAATGCACGCTATAAATACAGTATTCTAGTTTCACCAGAATGTTCTTTTCCTGGTGCAAAAAAAAAAAAAAAATGTCAGGGAGTAAAGAATTGGACACATCAACCTTACACTGTGTTAATTTAATGAATGCTTTTGTCCAAGGCAACCCATAGTAAGTTGCTTTTACAGAATTGCTCTTGGAGGAGATCACATTATTAAAAACTGTAAGTGAGTGCTCAGTGCTGCAGTAAAATGCTTTGTTTTTTGAAGGAGATAGGACATTTGTAAGTGTCTAGGTGTAGTCTGTAAATGGTTCTGGAGAATAAGTGGTGGCCCTGCTGTTCTAACTTCACTTGGGAATTTATTCCACTGCTGTGGGGCCAGAAAAGGAGAAGAACTTTGCCTGAGATGAGTGACCACGAGGTACTCTGAATGACCAGTCATCCAGAGGCAGGGGAGCACAATTGTTGAATTAGGGTTGACCGTGGATCAGAGGTATGAAGGACCACAGTCCAATTCATTGCCCTGTAAGAACAGCATCCGAGTCTTGAACTGGATGTGAGCTGAAACAGGGAGCCAGTGTAGTGATCAGAAAAGAGAGGTGGTGTGGAACACCTTGTAAGATTTAACACCAGAGAGGCAGCAGCATTCTGGATTAACTGCAGAAGACTGGTGGCAGGTGCAGGGGATTTCGGTGAGGAGGGAGTTAGTCCAGACAGGAGATAAGTGAAATAGTGAAGAAGGGTTGGATTCATCAGATGTTGTACAGGACGACTCTACATAAGTGGGCTACTGCTGCTGTGTTTGGCAGGAAAAGGCTCTCTTACCAGAAAAAGGTGGAATTCTCTCTCCGGTTTGGGAGTGAGCTACTGCCCAAATGAAAGTCTTGTTACGATAGACAGGTGGATTAGTGCAGTGTCGGCAGTAATGCGAGAAATGTACTGGACTGTTGCGGTGAAGAGCGAGAATGCAAAGCTTTCAATTTACAGTTGATCTGCTTACCCACCCTCATCTTTGGTACTGAGCTTTGGGGTAGTGACAGAGAGTGAGATCGCTGTATTTGCGATAAAGATGGAATTGAGTAAGGAACTCAGACATCAGGGTGGAGCTTTGAGCAGAGCTACTGCTCCTTTGCTTCAAAAGGAGTCATTCGTAGTGGTTCAGGCATTTGATCAGGATGCCTCTGTAGCATCTTCCATTGGAGGCTTTCTGGGCACATTCTGCTGTGAGGAGACCCCAGGGTAGACCCCCACCATGGTGCAAAGATCTATCTCATTTGGCTTGTTAGGACCTCTAGATCCCCCATGCTTACTGCTTGGGCAAGGGACTACCTTGGATTATTTTCCTTAGCCTACTGCCATTGTGAAAATGGATGGACTGACGGTTGGGACATTATCTTAGCATTTAAAATGGTTATAGACGTGTCTTGCTTTGAGCATCCCTTTCCTTGGAGGAACACACGCTAACTCTTGTCTAGGTTGAGTTTTAAGTGGTGCCAAGTGCTAAAGATATGGTAGTGAGAGAATCAGTCCCACCATTTAAAAATAGAGGATAGAGTTAGTTCAAGCAGAAGTTTGAAGGCATGTGTGCATTAGATAATTGGCGTTAGCTGCTTCATTTATGCTTCACAATCCCTGGCTAATTCATCGGCTTTTTAGCTGCTACTGACTACAATCATAATCATGCCAGTGTGCAACGTGCAGTTATAACCTGACACTTCTCACAGTTAATCTGCTGCAATGCTCGTGCTAACTTTTCTTGCTGCAGCAGCTCCCTCTGCCACCCAACCTCCTCCTTATTGGTTAAGTTATTAGAATTTCTAATTTAACTAAAAATTAATGTTTATGTATGTGTTAATTAAAGGGATCTTGGTCAGCCCATGAGAATTGTTGTTTTGCTGTTAGTATTCTTTGACAGCTCCCTTTAAACAGCTGAATCTTATATCTAACTGAATAAACATGTAATTTTTTTTAATCTAAGTTACCAATGGGAATGTGTGTTTAATGATTACTGAGACTTGCCAATAGTCCACCAATTCATATTCATTCTCACCTCCAAGAAATTAAGGCTTTCCAGTTAACTTGCATTTAAGGAGAGTGGGAACAGTACACAGAGGAATCCCCAACACACAGAGAATTTGCAAACTCTTCACAGAAAGACCAAGTCAGATCAAACGAAGGGCCTCTTCCTGTAATTGTATATCACATAATAGAAGCAGAATATTCAAGCATACAATCATGCTCACTTACATTAGTCGAATTAAGGTGTCCTAGTTTAAAGGGATAAAGAGATTAAATGCAAATGAAAGGGACATACTACCACAGAATATTTAATAACATGACTGCAAGAAAGGCTTGAGACTAAGAGACATATCTTTTGAAGCAATGAATTGCACTGGGAAGGTGCTACACATTTAGGCATATTTTAGGATTTTTAATTCATAAATCAAATGCTTCAGTATGTAGAGCATGTGAGTATATCTTCATACTTATTTCGATATTCTGGAAATCAGTGACAGTGGCTTTTCAAATATGAGAGTATATTCATTCATAATGTGAATTTTTCATTGATTAAGGAATCTTCAGCGCTAGCTCCTATCAGAAAATTACAAAATGGCCTTTGAACCTCAGGTTTGTGCTGTATTGGCCAAGGTTATGAACATATATTTAGTATGTGAAGTGGTCGTGCAAGGATCCAGCTGCTTTTGAGGACCCAATTTTATCTGCTACTATATTGTTCTCAGTCACTGTCAAATATTTACAAGAGCGGGAGTCTTATTCTATTAGTCATCAACCTGGTTTTGAAGGAATATGGATATTATCACGTTAAGTTAAAAAATAATTGTCTCTTGCCTTGGAGAAGTCAGTACATTTTTGCTTTCAACTAAGGCAATGTTTGTTGTTTTCTGCTTCCTTCCTCTCCTCATGTGAGGCCAGAATTTATTTGTTTGCTTACTACTATTCAAACCATTTGAAAGGAGTCATGACACTGAAAGCTGCACAGTATGAACTCACAAAACTCATTAAATAAAGTGATACAATAGTCTGCATCAATCAAAGACATTTTAAAGCCAGTTGAAAGTTCGACTGATAAGAGTAAAAAAGAAGTAAAGATTTATTCTCTTCTTCTCCATTAGTCAGCCCTGTATGGGGCAGAGCCCCACTAGGAGGAAAAATCATTACCTCACATTTTGAGGCTCCCATTCCCTCTCTTTGTGCAGTACACATAAGATTTGTTGCTACCTTCCAATGCTGACGACCCTGTGCTCACACATTTACTGTAAGGAAAAGAAGAAAAGACTGAAGTCATATTGCCTTGAGCCCCCTGGCATATTTTAAAAGCCCCCTACTGGTCACTCAATCTCTCTTTCATTGTGTCTAGATCAAACAATATGTTAACTTTTTCACAGAAGAGAAGATAATAGAAAGCCATAGTTGGGTTACAAATGATGCATTTGTGTGTGTGACAGAGAGAGAGAGAGAAAGAGAGAGCAAGAGGCAGAGTTAAAGAAATATGATTGATTGCAATAGTATTGCAAGGCCTCCCTCTGTGGTTTTGATCTGCTCTGAGTTGGAAATGAATCCTATGTGCCTCCTGCAGTTTACAGGCATATTTACCTTTTGTTGTGGCAGTGAGAGAGTGAAGGAATGATGAGTGAGACATTCAGAGAAACACATAGCGCTTAAATGAAACAGACAAAGCCACAGCCAGACAGTGAAAATGTCTGTGGATCTAGAGCGAAATACTTTTTGTTGATCAAGTGCTCTGATTTGCAAACGACTGCAGGAATTTCTAACTTGCTAACACACACACACACACGCGTGCACACACACACACACACGCACACAACACTGAGTAATATTAATAGTATTTGGTACATGTACATATACATGACCTCATAGCTCTAGTCTGTGTGATACTTCTGATGTTCCAATGAAGAATGACTCTTCCACTGTGAGATCAATGTAGCCATACTCTAAAAGCTACTCAATTTACATGTTAGCGTAACAAAAATATCTAGTAATATAAAATAATTGCATAAAAGCAAAAATGTGTAAAAGCATATGCAATTCAATATATCAACATCAGTTTCGTGTGTATGAATGGCACTGAAGCATTTCTCATTTTGTACCCACATATTTTCTGGTGCAAATGTACACTCTTAATGCATACGGTTGTATGCAAAATCCCACTTTTTGTTGATTTTTGGAGTGGAAAGAATTAAATACAACCTCTGCAGAGAAAGGCATCAAAAATTAACCAGTCTTCAAATGTTAATGCATTGTTTTTTAATGAACTTTTTTTAGAAATAAAAAGTTATTTTGCATGTGAAGATCAACCCAAAGATTATCAGTGAAGTTGATGTTCAAGTCAGTGATGTCCAAAAGCTTGTTCTGTCTTTGAATCATTGTAGTGTTGTTTAAGTTAGCCTCTTTTCAGTTTATCTCCTGACTCCAGGACACTTGCATCTGGAATTGCTGATATGAAGAATCCAATCTCCTTCTATCTGTACAATGTTTCCTGTGCCACCTGCTGCCACACAACTCTAGAGCAGAATATTTTCATACCCCTACTTAATAGTTAATATCTCAATTCTAAAATCATCTGTCCACATCAAATGACTCTTAGATGTTGCTTTGCATTCTTCAGATTTTGAGATGAGGTAGCAGGTAATGCCTCCTTCTGATGCCTCTTCCACACTGGTCCTCTCTGGTCTTCAGTGCACCAGCACTCCTTTGTCAGTTAAACCTTCCTGCAGCTCCTCTGCAGTCACAGGACAGCTCTACTTTGCATTTCTGCTCAGTAGACATACAATTTTATCTCAACTTGACTCCCATGGTTCCATTTAACTGCCAGTTCCCTTAGACATTTCGGGCAGTGGCAGTTTCAAGCTGAAAGTGCTTTGATATCTTTTGTAGCTTCCCTTGCTTTGTTGGCATCAGTAAGCTTTATTTTCAGATCCTCGGTCATTTGCTTAGAGGAGTCCATGGTTGTTGAATGTCATTACAAGGTTTGAAGATCTTGACCTGCCTTCCAAGTCCTAGCAAGTCAGTTATTGAATTTCTGAGGCTTTGACAATTACACGTTCATGAAATAGTAAGTAAAATGAAAAGTAAATGTGCATTTACATTTGAAAAGAGGCTCATGTTTAATGTCTGTTTGCTGTAGGGGTCATATGTACATCTTTTCACTTCACAAATCAAAAAAATATGTCCCAAGTATACAACACTGTCCTTAAATGAGTATGATAGCAGAATACATAATTAAAAACACAGATATGAAATAGATACAAAGCAACCAAGCAAGCTGACAGTGTAAAGAGGCGACCAATTGATGCCAGGCTTAATCCAGTATTATTATTTTCCTTTTTTTAGATTGTATTTTTCTCTGGCAAAACAGCAGAAGAGTGTAAGACGGTCCCTCCTCTCCTCTCCTGCAGAGGGTGCCGTGGTTCTGTTAATTTTGCTGACATTGCTCCTGTCAGCTGCACAAATATTGTACTGTGGCTTAGTGTAACACTATGTATTGCTAAAATGATGCAATGAATTCTTGTTACATAAAGGTACTTTCATGTTTTAGAAAAAAATATTGCCATGAAATTTTGATAATCATACAGGATGACTAAAAAGGTCTTAGGACACAGTTTACATAACACTCAGTACCTTAAAATGTACATAGAATTAATATGCCAGCTGAAAACCATACATTTTGTAACTGTTTTTGGTGACACTTTAACTCCCTTAAATAACTTTTATAACCACTAACTAATATATAAGAATAATAAATGAACACTTAATAACATATTTACATTTATAACACCCTATAATGTGGTTTTAGGCAGAAATTATGACATTAAAAGTGTTTAATAATGTATTTGTGAAAAATCAAATATTTTCCTTTGAAGCATTTGTGAATGAGGTATAAATGGTTAATGAATAATGAATTAATCAATAATATTAAATTTTTAAAGACATACGATTACACGCAGAAAAATCCTTACCGTGTGTTTACTATGGTCAAAACTCATTAAAAAATGTTGAGGTCGGTGGTTTATTATTGCCCTCTGGAAAAAAAAAATCTGACCTCAACATTAATTTACTAAACTTCCACTTCAAATAGCTACTTCAGATTGTCTATTATGTGTTCAAAAATACTAAAATATTTTTTTACAATATGTTATAAATATCTATTTTTTACATAATACTTCTTACATATTAATTATTGAATTACAGTGGCATGAAAAATTTTGGGTGCTCCTGGTCGAAATTGCTGATAGTGTGCACAGCAAAAAAGGTCGAAGATGAATTGATTTTCCAAAAGGCAAAAACTAAAAGTTGACACATTTCTTTAAAATTTTAAGCAGGTGTTGCTTAAAGGAGGCTGCTTAATCTTCCTGGTCTTTTGCAGTCAGATGGGAGTTTTGATTTGCCTTTGCGTAATCAAGCAGTTCTCTCTTAACGTTTTCTTGGTCCTCCAGACCTAAACATGACCTCAACTGTTCCTGTTAACTGCCATTTCTTAAATAAATTACAAATGGCGGAAACAGATACCTTAAAATGCTTTGCTCTCCTCTATGGCCTTCTCCTGCTATGTGGGCATCAGTTATATTAATTGCCTATTGGAGCTTATAGCTGTAGATTTTTGGGAAAAAGTTTGAGGAGTCAGAGTATTTATAAAGGTTTGAAATTTGCATCACTTGGCCTTTCCTAATGATGACTGTGAATAAACCACAGCACTGACAAGATAATTAAGGTTTGAGACGTAGGCAGAAGTTATCTGAGAGCTCAAATGTCTAAAACTGTAACATCTATGTCTATATAACTATAGTTGTATAGGCTGCATGTACAGCGGAAAGATATCAACAGTAGGAAAATATGTTCCTGCATATGAAGTCTTGCCATTTTATGCACCATGGAGGGTGTCACTGTTAACTATGAAAATTAACTATGAAATTCTACACAACATGTAACAACATCAGGCAGCAAAGTTGTCAGACTGTATTTAATATTTAAAGCGATTCTTGCATTTCTCTGCTACAGGGCTCTTATTTTACTTTAATATACCATATGCAGCAGAGGGCAATTTGAATATGATAAAAAAGTACAAGTGAGACATGAGCTTTATATCATTTTGCTGTGCTTCTATTTTGGGAAATCAATAGCTGCTGTAGGCTTTGCATGTGCAGAGATTCACCATGGCTTCTATTGTGGAAGTTTTATTCACAAAAGAAGAAGAATCGAGCTCTTTGGTACCTATTCAAACATTCCTCTCTCTGTATGACTCAAAAAAACTTTAGATTGTGAATTTAATGCTATGATACTGTGAAAGTAACAAAACACAGAATACACGATTGGATGTGTTTTATAGTTCCATTAATACAAAATAATATAACACAACTTGAGGTCATCATAAAGCAGTCACTCTGCAGCTAGGATCTCACCTTGGTGTCAGAGGGTATTCAGTTGACTAATCCAACTAATTTTACATCCTGCAATCAGATCTTGCATAGTTGAACCATTATACTGAGAAGACACAGTACAGAGAACATGGGTGCTCTGAGGCCTATAGTTATTTCAGGGGCCACAGTTTTTCTATGGGGTGAAGAGCACACTAAAGTACATGAAAGAACCCACTCAAAGCAGCATGTTATGCATGCATTCAAAATCTAAAAGTCATAAGGTTTTTTGAGGATCTCCATTTATATAAAAAAAACACACACACAGGGAAATACATAGTATTTGCATAGTTATTTTAGGATTGTTTGATAGGTAGAGCTAGGACCCAAACACACACATACACACACAAACACTTACACCTTTTCACTAATGCATATCCATTTGTTTGGGTAAACACAAGGTGAACACTGCAACTGGAACTCAAAGTGCTTTGCGGCACTGAGGGACTTGTGTATGTAACCTGCAGGACATCCATATTTCCCTATAAAAGCGCCCCCCCCCCCCAAATTTCTATGCCTTTTTTCTGGGATGTTCATTTTTTTAACCTTGGAGGGAGGTGGTAGGAGGGACATATCTCTCTGGAAGGACCAAACAAAGAGCAACATGCATAATTGAAACTCAATTCCTGATGTGAGTCGTATTGTACTGTTCTGTGGTTAATGATTTTTAGTGTATTCAGTGGCAGTGTTTAGTGTTTAGTGTTTAGTGTTTGGAAGTGCAGTGGTCACATAGTGAAGCAGGTGTACTCAATCTGAAATACTAACTACAGTATTGACACGTGCTAGTGGTTTTTGCTTTTCTAATTTCAACACGTTGATTCCTCTGTTGCCTGTCGCCAGAGTGGATGATCCTGTGTTTCAAGTCTCCTACCACTGTTTTTTTTTTATAAATCTCACCTTCTACAATATCTGCTCATGTTCACTACAGGGTTTAAGGAACCCAGTGGAGTTTTGACCTTTGGTAGTGCTATGGCGTGATAATTTTATGAAAGGATACAAACTGCACATATGCAAGCGACTTGCAAAGCAATACATGTGACCACTGACTTAGTTTTTTATCTTTTGCTTGTCTTTGCATTTATTACCGTATGCATGTTCTTATCTTTTTTTTTCTTGATTAGGAATTTTTTTTCCTAATCCTAATGTTTTATGCATGTGAAAAATAAGCTGAATGATGCCCTTATTACACAGTTGTAATGCATTTGAATCCATAATTGAAGGGATCTCATTGGTGTGTGGCTCGGTGGATGTGAAGGCAGCCAAAAGCAACTGGTCTACAGAGATCATTCCTGACGTCAAGCAGAGAGGAATAGTGTACCGTGAGGGGGAACTGGCCTGAATAATTGTGTGGTAGGAATGCTTTTCCCATACATTTCCTTCAGGTGAAAACCATTGTTTTTAAAGAAATGTAAATCCTGGCCTGGTTTTTAACTAAACTCACTATAAATAGAAGGAATTTAAAAACTCCCTCTCAAAGGAAACATTGCTGTAAGCCACAACATGCTGTACTGCAAAATTGTATAGTATGATAAAAATTTGAATTGGATGAGACTAGGATGACTTTTGTCATTATTAAGCTATAACCTTAAGAGAATGGCTTCTTTTAAAAAGAGAAATACCTATGCAACTGGAGATAAAACTTATTCTCTCCTTTACTGGACAATCTTTCAACAGCTGCAGTCACATTCCAGCCATTCCATCTTTTCATACCTCCTTGCTCTTTCCTTGGCCATATAAAGGTCAGGTGAAGGTAATGCTAGGGATTATGGGAGCTCAGCGACTGGTCCCTGTGACTGCCATGAAAGGGTGAAGTTAATGGCTTGGAGAGGAGTGGGAGGTCTCCAATCTCTCTGCTGCACGCCATGAAAATGGATGCCTTTTATTGCAGATTGACCCTCACAAGCTGTAGCTGGAAGCCTCTCACCTAATGTTCTGGATGGGGACCTGGGGGTGGTGTGGGGGAGGGGGGGTTGCATGGATTCACAGTTAATGTACCAGTGTTAATGAAGCTGCTATGGTCCAATGGCCCCTTTGCTATGCCATGCTGGACTGTCCATCCCCTTGTTGATCACTGCAGGTCTGCTGTGGGCCATGAGTGCCAATAAAAATTGTGGCCTCCCCACCCCCGGATGACTTTGGGTCTAATAGGCAATGGTGGATGGAAGAGTAAAGGGGAAGGAGGGGGGTTGCAGTGGGCAGTTGGGGGAAGCTAAACTACTGCTTGCTAGAGAACAACTTCTCAGTAAGCTGTCCAACATCTCTTAGTCATTCTAAAATAGAGATCAATTCCAAAAGTGTTTTTGAAAGAGATTATATAAAGGTCACTGAGAGAAAGCTAAAAAACTTGCAAGAAAGATCTTTGCCCAGATTTCAACACAGGGTACTATGATTGCAATTTTTTAGCAGCAGTTATAGTATGAGCAGTAGCATGCTGCTAGGATTAGCAGTATCTAGTTCTAAGAGTATCACCAATAGTGTATGAAGCAAGGCCTAGTGTTAGTAGCAGTGGCAAAAGCAGTAGTAGTGCTGTTGGACGTGGCGAGAGAACATCTACTGATAGTAGTACTAGCAGTGTTAGCTAGCCTTTTTTTCCCATTACCAATCCATTGGTTGAAGAGTAGCTCCGACGTCAGTCGATCAAGATTTTATTTTGTTGACTAGTGACAAGTTGACGTATATGAACCGAAAGGTCCAATAATAGGAAAGTTATTTTAGCAGCTTGCCATGACTAAAACATTAGGTTTGTTTAAATATTGATTCATTAGGCTACATTATATTATTCAAATCATGAGGAACTATTGTCTCTTCCAAAATAAAACAGAACCATTAACCCATGATAAAGCCAAATGTATAGGATGGCAGATTTCCAGATCCACCAGTAGCTGTAGCAGATATCATTCTTCTAATAACATTATCATAAATAGCTAATTAATTGTATGGCACTACACTGATTCTTCAGATTAAAACAATTTATAGAAATGCATTCACAAGAAAGTAAACCAACAAATACAGTTTAAAAGACTACTGATACTATTTGCAGCACTAGCAGGGTCAGGAGCATTATAAGCAAAATTTTTTATTGTAGCTGAATCTGTTATATGTAACAGAAAATTTTTTGACAGTGTCTTCATCCCCCTCCCTCAATTGCAAGTGTGTGTTTGTGTGTGCCTATTTGTTATGATACACTAAATGGAGTATATCCTTATATATGTCAAATAATGTTCTACATCTTTACGGATATTATATAATGCCCAAATTTAAATTTTTGCTGCTTGACAGCTTCACTGTTGCATCTGTCTCGTGATTTGTCAGTAATTTAGTCTTTGGAGAAAGCTAAGGGAGTCTGGGTCAACATTAGCCCACTGTAGTAGCCTATAGTAAGCTATATGCACCTCCATCACCCCAAATCTAAGTCAGATTTGTAGTTCATAGTATAATAGCACAATTCCTGTAGTAGTCCTACAATAGTATCTTCATTTACTTGGAAGGGCATTTGTTTGAATGTGTGTGCCGTTGTGTCGATCTTTTTTGTATCATAGGTCAAACAAAATAAGAGAAGGAGGCCTGTAATGTTAGCAGAAATAACTGAAAGGGACACCACTGTTGTGGGATTGAGAGCTATGTTTAAAACTCAAGCCACTCCTGGGTCCTGTCTATAAAAAAACTTGTACTATCAAAACATTACTTGGGGAGGGGGCCTGTGTTGTAGGCCTAATGTGTTTAGTGATGAAATAATACACAATCTATCCTGATAGCCAACCAATGAATACACAATGTAGTTTGTGCTGCTGCACTGCCAATAATTCACATGCTGCACTATTATTATAGCGCGTCCCCTCTCCTCTCTTACTCTCTCAGCTCACATACTCTTATAAAAAGCACCCTCTAGCAACCATTTGACATCTGCAGAGGTGTCCATTCTAAACAAGAGGTCATTGCAACTGCAGCTGATGTTTATTCAGTGGATTGTTGGAGGCACTGCCTTCATGCAAGGAAAGCTGTGATTTTTCCATCTTTGAGGGAAAAATAACAGGCTGCTATTTGTTGTTCTATCCTCTTTTGTGATAATAATGTAAGACACATATTGGTTAAATATTAAGGCAACATTATGCACTTCTGTTTTACAAATTGCAAATTGCTGAGTGTTGAGGATTGATTATCTGTGTTGTACTATCAGTGTTTGGAAATGATTGTACTATTGGTTGCTGCTTCTGTTGGACAACAGGGAAGCTACTTTACAGAGCCATGCTGCCAAAGTATAACTGTAACTTGTATGTTAGTTCATTACGAACTTTGACAAGAGTGAACCCAACTTTATTCTTCTGATATTGGCCTACTCATTGTTTGTAATGTTATTTATATACCATAAGTAGTAGATACATATCTTTAACATTATTGTAGAGAATGTTAGATTAGTTATTGCCAGAGACTGCAATAATATAGTTTATTATTTATACATTGTTAATTGGCTACTATCTTTCCATTTAAAAAAAAGTTTTAACCATCACCTCTGCTATGGGCTTTTATTTTGAATTAGAGAGTAGGTACGCCCTCTCCTGGTATTTCTGTTGATAAAATGTTCATGTGTCCATGCTGACAGGCCACTAGTGCTTCAAAGAGCTGACAAGTGTGGATTTAGTGCTACTAGTGTGGCACCCTATGTCACTGTTAAGGCTTCTGTTGGAGCTAGTTAGACAAAAGTGCTACTAGCTGCTGAAAAAGATTGTTTTGGTCAACTAATATGACAAAATGCCAAACTAGTGTGACAAAATGTCCAACTAATGGAGACACAGACTGAACTACAGGAGCCAACTAACATCTGATCTGAAATAATTGCAGAAATGGCTTATAGCATGTTAGCAGTAGTGGTTTTAGTCATGGGCAATAATAGTAGGTATAGCAGTAGTTCTGGCTGTAACAGCAGCAGTAGTGGTTTTAGAAGTAGTAGGAGTAGGACTGGCCATAGAAATAGTAGTAAACTGCAAGAGTCATAGCAGAGCTGCAGTTGTAGCTGTAGTTGGAGTAGTAATAGTGGGGGCAGCAGTGGTTGTAGTCATGACAGCACCAATAATACTTGTAGTAGCAGTAGTAAAATACTAGAGTCATAGCTGAGCAGTTGTATGTGTAGCAGTCATATTAGAAATACAAATTTTATTAGTATTGGGGAGAGAAATAGCAGTAGCAGTTTTAGTTCTAACAGTAGTAATTTTAGTATAATTGAGCAAAAGTAGTATTTGTAACAGTAGTAGGAAAGCTAGTAGCATTTTCCCAGTAGTTTCAGTAATAGTATGGTGGTAGCCGCAACAGTAATGACAAACAGCTATTCATAGCAGTGCTGATAGTAGTGTTTATTAGTAGTACTTATTTGTAGTCATAATAGCAGTAGTAGAATCAGCAGTTGTAGTCACAGCAGTAGTTGAAGTCATAAAAGTTATAGTAGTAGCAGTAGCAACAGTAGAAGTCCAAACATGTGGACTCCCAATATGCCACTCTCACCTCCCCTGTAGCTCTTAACTACTGCTGGGCTCAATGTCATTCAAAGAATGGGGAGTGACAGAGGTGTGAAGGGCTTGGCAGAACTCTCACTGGCTTTAATGGAGGTGAATGCACGTGTGTGTGTGTGTGTGTGTGTGTGTGTGTGTGTGTGTGTGTGTGTGTGTGTGTGTGTGTGTGTGTGTGTGTGTGGAGGGGCTGTGAGACAAACTGAGGGTGGCTCAATGACAGATGAAAAACATGCACGGCAAGTAACTTTGTTTACTCAATGAAACTAGTCGCTTTCTAAATCATTTGATTTTCAAATGTGTGTCCCCACACAGGAACTCACAAATGCTTTAAAGCGTACCCACTCCAAGTAAGTGTACCTTAAAGGTTAAAAGTTCACAATACTGCTGTCAAAAACTGATAGTTGTATAACAAGTTTGAAATGCACTTTATTCAAACCTTGGCAGCCATTTTGATGGAACATTTCAGTATCTTGAAAGGCTCTATAGACACTTTATGACATGCCGTATTACAGTGTATTCAATGTTGGCTGTGTCGAAGAACTAAATGATTGTTACATTTGAGCAAACGTCTTATTTACAAAGCAGTGGAATGGATCAAGATGGTGAAGATTTGGTCACTTAAAGTCCCTTGTGTCCAAACAGTTCTATGATGAAGTATGGTATACATTAGAAATAACATCACATACTGCACAAGTATCACAGTAGCCCAGTGAATACCATGAAACTCAGCTAGTAGGACTGTCATCAAAGACATCTTCTGGATTTTCCTGCAGCAGACTGCTGTCCCAGCTGGCTTTAAACCTGCCACGGTTATACCAGAGCCTTTAAAAATTATCTCTGACAAATTATCCAGTTTAAAACAAAAATAAAACTATAAAGATATCTTTCTAAATTTTTATTGAAAAAAAAAGAGATGTCAAAATTACAGACTGTTTTTTCAAATAATGAAGGACAAATGTCCTTCTTTTTGCACTGCACATTACTCTTCCTGCATGCCCAAATAGTTTTATTGATGACTTCACAAACCAGCAGAGCACCCATGACCGCACCGCCAAAAGTGCCAGTCTGGATTTAGCACCTGTATGCACTCTAATACCATGGCTGCAGAAGCTTGGACAACATAGGATGACAGGAAAAGAACATGACAGCAACATCGGGGCTTAGTCCGACAAAAATGGATTGACATTTGGACCCAATTCATTGTTGGGAGAGAAGCCTTGTGGCTACAAAATCACTGGGAAGAAGACCACAAACAGAGACACTTCAAGGTGACCCACACAGGAGCTGATGTAATATTAGGATGATAAATAATGTTACTTTACTTTTAAGGTAGTAGTGTTACATGAATTAGGATTTCACAACAACAGGAAAATTACTACTTTGCCTGCAGATGGAGGATTAGCCTCACTGAAAAGTCAGAAGACCTGCCAATTGAGTTGACTAAGCTTCTCTATAAGAAAAAAATGCTTATTTTGGAGAGTTAAACAGGCTGTCTATGCTAAAGCCTACACAATTTAATTGAAGATTAGTAGTTCCTTAGTAGTAGATTGGGTTTGGGCTTGAATAACATCTGTTGGGAAATACTCAACTGTATAGTACTTAACTTGGGTCGTAAACCGATGACTGGTTTAAATAATAAATACAAATGTATTTGAATGTTGTCCGTCTCTATTAGCTATAACGCTTATCCTTTGAGGATGCAAAGAGGATGCAAAGAGACGGGATACACCCTGGAGGACATACACAGTAAAACAACCAGTCACTCTCACATTTAACTTTTGCGGGCAATTTAAAGTTGCCAGTTAAACTGACCTGCATGTCTTTGGACTGTGAGAAGAAGCCAGATAAGTCAGAGGAAACCCATGCAGGCACGAGGAGAACATGCAGACTCCACACAGAAAGGCCCTGGCCAGAACCCAGCACCCTGTGCTGCCCATTTGTATGGTAGTGCACAACCTATCATAAACTCATTCTGTATGTAGTAAATCACAGTCTAGTACAATGAGACCAATAAGGCCTATAAAATTACAGAATAAAATCAAAATATTTCCTGCACAGTTCAGACAAAACTGAGCTATTGTACAGGATTCTGATCAATTGTATATGGTTTTCTTTGGGGATTATGCAAATCAAGAATGCAATGAATACATTTTCAATCACACCATCATTTAATGACTTACTTTAACTTTAAGTTTTCTCAAACTTCAGTTCTCATTCAGCCTAAGATCAGTTGGTTCAAATCTTATTTGATAACAGTTTATTCTTATCAAAACAGATTGTGCATTGGTCATTCACCCAAGAGCAATAAGAAAAAAACACACTTAAAAGTATCTGTGCATGTGCAGAATTAAATAACAATTCTGAACCTGATTTCATGAATATACTTTATTGATGTTATACAATGGCATCAAAAAAGAAAATGCTACAATAAATGAACTCTTCACCGTGGGCAGCAAAGAGAAAAAACAAATACTGTAATAATAAAAATACTGAATTTTCAGCAGATTCAGCTGTTTACTACTGAAAAACTTTTTTTGACAATCAGCAGACAACCAACCATCTCGGAATCGCTCGGTGCATACAAGACTGCCCTTGCACTGCAGTCGTTTTGTTGGAAGTCTTGTGGATGACAAGGCTAGATAATTCAGAGAGCAGACTGGGCAGTGTTAGGTGTATAAGACTTTGAAAACAGGCTTTGAGGTGTGTGATTGAGTTAACTGTTGTGTGCTGTCATTTACATGTGACTTTTTCTACTCTCCTGCCATGAACAAGCTCCTGAAATCTGCAGGGTATTCTTGGCATATGAGGGATTCAGACTTGTTTGCCTTGACTTATGTAATTTTTTATGTATTAATATACTCTATTAGATACTGTACAACCACTGCCAGCTGTGTGTTTTCATGACGACCATTCTCCTGTACAGTGGTGACCTTTGTTGAAGTGTTTGCTCCGGGAAGTTGATGTTGATACTGCGTTCTGATGGGGAGTTCCTGACCAGACGCACAGAGCATCTTAAAGGGGGTGCTATCAATATTCTATTTCTGGTAACTTTATGATGTAGAAACAAGTGTATTATTCATTGAATGTTTTTTCCATCAAGCATCACTTACACTTCATCTACAGAACATTGTCTGATGATGTGGCTGTCAGCAACACTGAAAATGACCTTGAAATAGCAATGTAATGTATTTTCCTTATTTAGTAAAAAAACAAAAACAAAAACGCTTTGGCAGTTACTGTTTAATCTTATGGTAAGTAAAATAGCAAGTTGAAAAGTTTTCATTTCAATTCAAGAAACTACACTTATTAATAATTCTACATCATAATAAAGGTTTCAAGGTTTTCCCTTGGTCCTCAACATCCAATCCTCTAGTTACTGTATTGACTGAGGATAAGGGCTTATCCATTTTTCTAAGACCAGGATATAATGCTTACATGAGCAACAAATACTGTGGTTTTGTCTACATCTTGAATGGTAACAAAACAGGTAAAACATGCCGTTTCACAGGCTTTGCCTCTCCACCTTGACAGACTGTTTTGGGGAAACAATAATGTGTTAAGTATTACCTTAACTGCAGAAACTGAATGACACTGTGCTCAATTCTGAAATGATTTAATGAGCATTTATTGTGTTTCATTTGCCTTTTTTTATTTTGCATGAAACAACTGTATAAAACATCAGGCCATTCATTCATACACTTCTTATCCTTTTCCGATTATCAGGGGACTGGAGCCAACCCCAGCATGCACTGGGGTATGAAAGAGATAATGGACAGGCTGCCAGTTTATCACTGGGCCAATTCATGTAGTTATACAAAATGTTGACTCTCTGTTCAACAGAAATGAATAAATGAAATCAAAAACAAATATGAATATTAGGTAACACTGAAAACTGATAAGACATCAAGGATCCACAACAAAATTCACTGCATCATTAGAACCTTTACATTAGTCATCCATTATTGTAGACAGAGACCTTGGTGTTGATAAAAACATCAACAGGCCACGACTTGACCAGTTTCTGTCACAGCATGTGAGAACTGGGAAATGATGAGGCCACATTATTGTTGCTCCAAGAAAGTGATTTCCTTTGATGAGCAGGGAGGTTAGGGGGAAAGGCAGTGCCAAGTATCCCAGCACCATTATTTAGCACTACATTACCTCCCATCCCATCCCTATTAGCAGGTACAGATGGTGCTCCTCTTGCCACTTAAAGGTGCTCACAGCTGGCGAACCTGAACTACGTCTGGACTTTGGCCATTCACAAAGCAAACCAGATGGGGGAAGATGAGTCTACCAGCATATGAGTGTGTACAAGCATGAACAAACACACTCATAGAGCTGTATATATGTACTCCATGACAAATTCAAAAGATCTAAAAAAATTCTAACACTAGTGGAGTGGGAGCTGGTGCAAAATAGGGAAGAATCTACTTGGGGACCTCTGCCAGCTGTTGATAAATACATTGTCATGAGTTTAAAAACTTTCGGTTGGTTCCGTTTCAGTATGAAATATACATTTCTTCTTCTACTGGATTGCTTGGCAGTTTACCAAATTGTGCCAGATGTATTAACACCACCACAAAAGTTTATTAAATTTCATTTTAATTTTATCAGGATACAAGAAATTTGATCAAATTCAACTCCAATTATCAAATCAATGAAATTTACATTGGCATATCATCATTAATTACAAAGATGCAAGCTGTCATTCCATCTTAGTTCATCAAAGCTTCTGTCATTGGAGAATGCATCTATCTTTGCCTCTACAATGGTTTTCTTTCTGTATGATAATGTTTAATTCTGAGGGAATAACAATAAACCAATAACGCTTATAGCAGTGTCCTATCATCTACACTGAGGAAAAAGCAATGACAAAAAGCAAACACTGTAATAACAATAAAAAAAAATGGACAGAGATGCAGCATACATCCCTGACCCCGGTTTAATCCTCCTTTTTTTCTCTTGCTTTGTTTTTGATGAAGTGAAGTCTTGCAGTAAGGTTTTGAATGTTGATTTTGATTTGTGAATCCCTGGATTTTTTTTAAATATATCAGTTGGTTTCAGCCACAGACAATTGTCTACCCTTTCTCTCACTCCCTGCTTAATGTCTATTGTCTACCTGTTGACAAATAAAGGCACACATGATAAATGTGAAGCCATGCAGGGATACTTTTCCCATAAACGAAAAATTTCACGATACATTGCAAGTGCTGACCTCGCCTCAGTCACGGCTTGTGGGCACCAGGTTTGGTGCCTGTCCCTTGTCTGCCTGAGGTGCACCTGGCCCTCACTATAAAGCCTGCCAAGCCACTGTCTCCAGGCAACAGGCTCAGAGGCCACCTGTCAGTTTGGATCAATGGAAACACCTGCACGCCCACCTGTCCACAGTCTTGTCACACAGCTAGATGAGAGCAAAAAAAAAGAGAGAGAGAGAGGCAGAGAAAGAGAGAGACTGAGACTCATGGGTGGTTGATGACCTGATTCTCAATGAATGGATGGCTCTGAATAGCCTGATTTAAAGAGATGAGATTGAGGTTGACAGACCTGCGAGAGGCTTGTGTGTGGCTGTGAATGTTTGGGTAATAATGGCAGATGCTGCTTTTGTCTGCCTGTGTTCCACAGTGGGCTGATACATGTAACATGCGTTAAGAAAGATGACTGTTAAACTGTTTGCAAACCTTCACATCTATTTCTCACATAAATTCAATGCATACTTTGTCTGCCTTTTTACTACTGATTAACCACTTTAACAAACCACTTTAACAATGACTGGACCCAGACAGAAGCTTTCAGTGTGTCATACCCATTAGTTCCATTTGGATTCATTTGCTGTATGACAGATAATTGACAGCTCATATTCAGCTGGACTGTCAAGAGTCTGGAAACACTTAATTGCTCTTAACACTGGCAATTGATGTACATACCAGTCCAGGAATCCTCTTATTAATGAATGCATCAATGTCCTCCATGTAGACCAGAGTCATTTTTCTTTGTGCTTTAGAAATACAAAAATGCAATTATTGGCTTAAGGAAAAATGATCATCATAATGTTGTATATGTCTGCATAGTCTGTGTAACATCTGATTTATTTCTTACTATGGTTTGAGGAAGTTACATAAGTTAAATATTTTACACATTATTCCCATGAGGTACAGGAAAATGGTTCTGTAGTTTTCACCCTTGTTGCCTGAACTTCAGCACAGAAGCCTGGTTTCAGCTCATTTTACTGATCTGGCAGTTAAAATCTGCCAATGGAGAACTCAAAAGGGTTTGCAATCAAAAGCTGGGACTGCAGGAGGTTCTCCCTGACTACAAAAACTGTCTACTTTAAAGCGCCCTGCCTGCTTTGTCAACTCCTTTCCTAACAAATTGCACTCATATGTGCATCTAATTTGATAAAGACTTTCAGATTCAATGGCAACATTTAACTCCAATACAGGCAGTAATTTTCTCATAGCGCAGAGAAAAGTAAGGGTGTAGAGGTCAGGCACACTCTACAGATTTTTGTCAAACCAGCAATTGTTTTTTCATTAATTATGTTAATTAGGTAATTAGGTATTAATTAGGTTTAGTTACTAAGCATTTTTCATAATTAACCAAACTGAAATTGCTGTGACCAAAATGTATATAATGATAAATATCAGTATCACAGTGAACATTATTAGTATGAAGATCAGTATGAACATGACTTGAAGCATTCTGCAGGTATACTTATAGCTAATATGACAGGTCTTTTTGGTGTCCCATATTTGCATGTCCTAACCTGTCACTTCACTGGTTTTAAAACGGCAGCTGAAACAGTGGCGCCGAAAGTGGCACCGAAACAATGTTTAAATTTCCATTTGAATAAGGAGTAATCAATAATTTTTAAACAATATAAATATTATTTGTTGACATGTTGATTAAACAAGACTAAAAGTTGCACTTCCTGCTGGCAGGTAGGCGATCTAAAATGTCAGCATGCTCACATACTCATATTGAGAATGTTAATGCTGATAATTGGATGGAAAGTTGTACTACCAACATTATAATGATTTGCCTTGTGGAGAGCATGAAACTTTAGACCAAATTTTGTGACAAAAGCTGTTGCTACTTTTCACACAAAACTGAAAACGCCTACCTGATGATGTTGCCAGAGAAAAAGCACGAAGATCACCAAGTCATTAGGATTAATTCCCTTGGTACTCATTAATTATGAAAATTTGTACAAAATGTCACTGCAATCTATGCAGCATTAGTGATCCAACCAACCAACCGACTGAAATTGCCTATCTAGATATAGCTACATTGCTGGCAGCATTGCATTTCAGCAAAATATATTGCAGTTATGCAAAAATAATTGTACATGAATATAATGGTCAGGAGAAAATCTGTCTCACTTGCCATGTGTAGACATCTCGTCATTCAATCATTATAACACTTCATGCAGTATTGAATTCCTTCTCTTCACATTCTCTTTTCAGAAAATGTCACTTTCTGTGCCACACAGCTACTTCATCATTATCTTTAAAAGGTTCACTACTTAATCTTCAGCCACATTATAGTGTTGATTTCTGTATAGTGCATCTCTTCATTTTTCATCATGCTTTAAGGACATATACAGTATGTGTAACAGAATACAGCAATGATTATCATTTAGTATAGACTGATTATCAGAATATGTTTATGTGCTAAGACTTTAATTGAAATGAAAAATTTCAGTCAGGTGCTTACTCAACTCCACCTGCAGCATATATGTGCAGCATCCACAAACACACACTGACAGACACACACACACATACATACACACACACACACAGACACAGACACACACAGACACACACACATGCACGTAGAGAAACACAGACGCATGCATGCACACACAGACACACACACATGCACACACACACACACGCACACAGAGACCTGAGACATTTCCAGAATATGTTACTGACCACAGCCAGGGTTCAATTCATTTCAGCGCAGTCTTTAGAGTAAAAAGTTGTCTCAGTGTCTGTGCACTGTAGAGTGTGGGCTCTTTGGGGATATTTCCAGCACCTTTGAAGCACATTGTGAAACAACAGATTTCAGTAACTTTGAGGCTTCTTGAGACACGTAGAGGCTTCTTGAAATGTAGCGTCTTTCAAAGGCATCTTTTAAAGTTTTTTTTTGTAAAATTATTATTTTTTTTCAAGGAGGTACAATTGTCTAGATTCTCAAAGTATCCAAAAGTACTCATCCTTTCAGTAAGATTTCTTAACTGCATGGCAGGTGCCATTTGCCACAATTACACTGGATACCAGTAAGGATGATAAGGTATTTTAAAGATAGAATGATGCAGCTTTTTCTGTCCTGTTAATGTCATTTTATTTACTTTACTTGAACTGAACTAATACTCCACTAGTTGGGTACTTAATGAAAAACAGTTATTTGATTCACAATATTATCTTGATATCATTTGTTTGATCTCCTAATTAATTCAATGACCACTGTATATTAATGTGGATCATGAATGCTATTTTCTCATTATTCTCATTACTTCACATGCAAACAAAGTCCAATTGTGATCTATTTAAAAGGTTAGGGACCATTAGATGTTTTATTATTACATAATCAAAGTACTATCATCTGGGCTTTCACACTGGAAACCTGTATAGGGGTACAGTGATATATAATGTGGTTGCCCTTTAGGAATTGACTGTTTATTCAGCCCAATTAGCAGGGTTTGCTATTTAGCCTGAGGAATGTATTGAGGTGCTGTCTTCTGTCCTATAATTGTATCTGCAAGCAGCTACTTAGCGGGGTGGGGTGGGGTGTGTGTGTGTGTGTGTGTGTGTGTGTGGGGGGGGGGGGGGCTGCATCGATGTAGTTTTTGATTAACTCCAAGTTCAATTTTCATTTCTGTTACACACATTTACTTGGTTAAATTGTTTTGCTCATTGTGTGGACTCCTAGGAGAATATCCCAGTTTGGCCTACAATGACACTAAGAGTGAGAGAGGGGGAGAAAGCTGGAGTGAGGGAACAGACAAAGAAAAACGTAGGATTTTTACAGGTCACATGTACCATGTGCTGGTCTTCCTGGTCTAGTTCAATACAGTCAAATTGTATTGAAAAGCTAAACTGCTTGCAGTGCAAGATGCCAACCTATTTCGACTTGTTTCCTGCTTCTTGTCACAATAAAAATCTGTACAAAATCAACCGATGAGAAAAACAGTTAATTACCTTACTCTGTCAGTGTCGAAACTGCCCTTATTCCAAATTCAATTCAGTGTGAGAGGGCAGTGGCATACATCTTGATTTTGTGGATCACAAAGATGTATGTGGGATTGTTTTGTGAATTGCAATTTCCTGCTCTACCCAGCATAGCCACACTCCCATCATAATTTAGGTCTGATATTTCTTCATGCTTCTGTGATTTAAATATTTACTGGGCACCCTGTCAACATCCACAATCCTCCACCCTTCATTTGCATACTGATGTGGAGGCCAATAGGGTAGAGAGATCTGGAATAAAGTGTGTCATCAGCATTTGCTCACTCACAGCTAAAATTAGAATGGACCTTCTGGCCATGGATCTCGCAACCGCAGTGCTTCTTTTAACTTGGCCATGAGGGGTTGATGATACTCCTAGGATGACAAAATAGACTCATGTAAAGAGTCTGCAGTTACGCAGCAAGACTGAGGCAATTTACTTTTGTGAAAGGTGGTGATGCCAAAGATACAACTGTTAGTAATGTCATGAAAAAAAGCTTGAAACGCGTTAAAAAGGGAGCATTCTGTGTTTTAATGCTTTATTCTGTTTCCTCTCTTCCCAATCTACTTATCTTGAGCTTCAAACAGCACTTAGATGTCAATCGAATCAGCAAATCTTGAACAAGTTCTCAGGTCGTTCCTGTAGTCTTGCTGTAGTGTTACAGCTGTTAGCATTTCTCTTATCCAGATATAAACTGTTGTAGTAAGGCTTTTGCTGCTCTGCTGTGGTCCGTCTTCTAATATTAACAATGTATGAACTATTCATAATCGGAATGGTGTTGCTTGTAATTCATTGAAAACTACTGTATCTGTCCTGCACTAAACAACAGAAAAATTTATTGATTTTGCTGCTGAATGTAGTGGAGCATTGAGAAGCTATAGAGCCAAATTTTGTACCATGTATTACATTTTACTATGTTAAACTATATTATCATGCAACAACAGTGGGACTTAATGAAAAATAAAAAGTATGATAACTGATTGCAATGAATGAATAATTGTTAATAGTAAATCAACAACAGCCTATGACAGTCTGAGGAAGAAATACAAAATATCAAACAAAGCATGGTTTACAAAGCTGTGAGGTAATTTATATTTGATTTGTAGTAGGCCATATGTGACAGTAGGAGAGCAGCACTGATGCTAAGGGGAGAAATTAGAAAGGGAGATATCTTGATATACATCTGTGCCCATTGTCAACCTTCAATAATTCTTTCTTTTTCACCGGTGAATTTAAGTTCATTTACAGCACATTCCTACCTGGAGGTTAATGAGAATTATACTAAGATGAATTCTATTCATCTGCCACACATTTACATTTGGTATCAAATTAGCAGCCAGCAATATCCTTGACAACTCGACATTGACAACTGAATGAATACAGAGATTTGGTGAGCTGTCCTGCATACCAGAACACAAAAACAACATTGTAGTAAATGGGGGAGCTGTTGCCCCATATCTTTCAATCTATAATTATTCAGAGGTGATGTTTGAGCCTGGAACTTCTCTCTCAGTTGCTTTAAAGTGCTTAGTTATAGTAATCTAAAACAATAAATATTTGTGGGTGGATTATGGTGGATTACATATGAAGGGAAGATAAACATATAATGAAAGGGAAGATAGTAAGGTTCAAGCTGATGTTACTGACATATTTATAGTGACTAACTGTGTGGCCTGGAGGATTTTCAGTATAGTTAGGCAGCTAGCGAGCTAACTAAGCTGCATGAATTACTTTAAGGCACTGACATAAACATTCTGCTGCACTTCCCAGGGAGCCCTGGGTCACTTTTGAGCTTGATGCAAGGAGACAGTGAAACGCTGTGGATGCCAGTGGGAACCCTTACAGAGTTTTGAATAAACCAACACTCTTGCTTAGAGCTACATGTGGATTGCCATTTTACAAGCATACCCAACATGTGAATGTTTTACACTGAGGTAAATACATTGAAGATGTGAAGCCTGACCAAGAGGCTACCTGTGCACTCTTTTCAATAAGTATAGAAATGGATTGAATCTAAGTAAGAGCTTTATCCATCTTATTAAATCTTATTAAATCTAGAATTACAAAGGAAATGTGTTAAGAGAAAAACAGCATGTGCATGTGTCCGTGTATGACAAAGTGTTCAAATAATTGAAATAGAATAGTGGTTAAGGAGAAGGTGAAGAACAATTTGATACAAAGAGGGATTTCCATCAAGAAGTTTATTACTTCTTATATTCAAAAAACTCACAATGCATTTTTATGGATAGACATATATATATGGACATATTCAGTTTAAAAAAATTAAAAAATGTATTTTTAAAAAAATACAATACACACATGCTATATGTATGTTCACAAGGGTTATTGGCCCCTTCAATCACTCCTCATCCTCCTACTGGTTGCCTGTGAAGTGATCGCCTTACAACTGCACTATAACAAATTATGTGCCAGTGACTGCTAAAGTTCAGTCAAAGGTAATATGAGATTTCACCAGGATTGAGTCCCCTCTTCCTTAGAATGCAGCGGCATTGCCAGGGGTTAAGATTAAGGTGGGTTTAGAAAAAAAAAAAAAAATCCTTAAATGATGTTGCATGATCCTTGGTGTTCATAAGCTTTGATCTTCACAATACTGCATGCTAACATGACGAACCGCCTGGGTGATTGACCTATTCAACTGTGATGACAGCCTATGTAGTTGAACAACTGACTGAGCTGTCGTGTGGAACTGTGGTTGTTTCTCAGACTTTGATGACGTGCAGATGGTGAAGGGA
This sequence comes from Istiophorus platypterus, assembly GCA_016859345.1. Taxonomy (NCBI): domain Eukaryota; kingdom Metazoa; phylum Chordata; class Actinopteri; order Istiophoriformes; family Istiophoridae; genus Istiophorus; species Istiophorus platypterus. The sequence continues at coordinate 21,367,553 of CM029122.1, forward strand.
GCTTCACTGACACCGGCTTGATTGCATAAAATAGGTTTATTACAAATAAGACCAGCGTCAATCAGGCACCATGGTTTGCCTGGGAGATGACTTAGAGCCAGAATGAGTCTCTCTCCCCGAATCACAGCTTAAACTCACTTATATGGTTTGTGTACAGGCCAATGTATAGACAAACAGATCGTAACTTATGGTCCCCGTCAGTAACAGGGCCCCAATTCCCGGGGCAAAAGGGTCACCTTTTCCTGCACCTCCTGGAACAGGGATCTCCCCTACATAAACATTCCAAACCAATGAGAAAGGTAAAATATATCACGTCAAATACTACAGCAACAGGGAATCACCATAGTGAGGCTTTGTGCTTAAATGGTTTTCAACCAATCGCTGGCGTCAATGCAGGATGTGATCAAATCCCCATTTGAGGCTGGATGTGACAGATAACGCACACTCTTGACTACACCACTTGACTTTGGTTAGTTTACTTTTCTTATGCTTTCCTGCAGTTTAATATACTTCGCATACTGATTTTGAATGATGAACCCGGGACCATTACTACTGTGTGTTTGCTGTGTTCAATGATACAGTTTTAATTAACAAATATTTGATTATTTTTGGCTTTCACTTTTCAAGGTGTTGTGGCCTTTTAATGCATAGAGGTATGGAATTTGCAATTAGGGTATCGATTGGGCCAAAGAAACTGGACATCATTTTAAGGACAAGGTGCCTCATGTTTGATACATAGAGTACGTCTAAATTTTTTGAAAGCTCTTAGCTTCACTAGTAGTTAAATTCCTAAGAGCAATATGAAGACCTTAACACATACAGGTTTAGGGACTTCAGTATTGACTGTGACCCAAAAAGAAAACAAATAAGTAAGATATAATGTTTTAATAAGTAAATGTATGTTCTATTTTGGTGGCTGTATAAAGAAGGGATTTGTGCATCAGATTATTCTGTGTATGTGTGCTCATACAAATGCACATGCCTGGGGAGAATAAGCTTCAAAGGGGCTGACATTGTCAGTAAATAACTCATGAACACACTAAGTGGGTCGAGGATTAAGGAGTCACAATGGTTGTGTCCTTTATGAAAAATCCAGTAGCTACAAGTGTGTTATTTTGATGCTGGGGGGAAAGACCTTGGAAGGTACAGTATGAACCTCTCATGCCACACTTCACTAGTTAAGACAAACTTTATGTCAAGGAAATCTGTCTTCCCCTTTCTGAATTGAGTAGTGTGGTCCAGCTGCAGTAGAGTATGAATAAGGTGGTATCAGTGTACCCACTTATGCCGAAATACATTTAGCAAACCAGAGTTACATGGAATATTCCAGTCTGATCTAGATCTAGTTTGTGCAGCCTTTGGACAAAGTAACAAGAACACTTCAATGCCATTAATAGTCCATTAACTTCAACTTTTGTGAGGTTTATACTGTAATATTGTAATATTTTTGCTGAAGCTGATCAGATAGAAAGAGATTTAACTGGCCATTTTGAAGTTGTGATTGTATTGTGCTCACGATATATATGTTGGCTCAGACTGAGTGTAAGCATGGAACCCTGGAAACATGCTAACGGGGGAACAGACCCGGTACAGACCTGATTTGCTGGTAAACGGTGAGAATCAAGTCTTGACATATATATATATATATATATATATATATATATATATATATATATATATGTATATATATATATATACACACACACACACACACACACCATTCAGTTATTCAGTCAAAATATTAAAACTGGTTTCATGTTGTGGCTGAACGGCTGAAGGGTTTAATATATACAGTAGAACTGCACTGGCTTAGTCTTTTTAAATTTGCAGCATTCAAAGCTATGCCATATTATAGTGAATAGTGAACCTAAGTGACAGGGAGGCTAATCTATAAATGGAAAACGCCAGTGTGTGGTGGGGAGCTACATTGATTGACTTGTCATGATGCAGTCCCTTGTATGCCAATCAAACCCTCTTCTGTGACAACACTCCACTCATTCCAATTATATTGCCACGATCTTTCAGTTGAGATCTGTTGTTTCACATACTTTAGGTGAAATTGCATCTTTACAAAGACCCCAGAAAAAGGTGTGGACTTTCATCAGGTTTTTCAAGTGTGAAAAATACATCTAATAAGAGTTAAATCTAGTCTTCTGCCAATCATATGTGCACGCACACAACTCAGCACATGTTTCAGCCATATCCCTATAGACTCTCTGCCATGTCTGCATTGTCAGTCTGGTTGGTTGTGTAGTGTATTTGTTTGCTGACATTTTTATTTATTTATTAGTGTTTAGCATGCAATCATGGTTTGCATGAAACTCCATGAGGTAAATTATAGAGAGTCAATACTCCGATTTCTCTGCCAGCTTTGTTGGATCTGTGCCATGTATGTTACCCACACCTCATATTGACAGGAGCGGCAACAAACAACATGAGTATAGAATACTAATAAGGACAAATAGCATAAAATAGTACCTCCTTATCTGTTCTGAAGTGATGTTGATACATAACATTGCTCCCTATCAGCTAAAGGTGAAATCTTGATATGAAGGTTACTCTTGATAGAGTAGTGTCTTCTGGAGCCACAGACTTCTTGATGTGATTTGGGTTTATTTGAATCAGCTCCTCTATAGCAATTGGCTAAAAATCCTTTTTCCTTTATTTTTTTTAGCTTGGATGTATCATGTAGAAGGCACTTAAAAAGGGAGTTGGAAAGTAGTTAAAAACATAAAGTCATTCAGTATTGTGCCCTAAGGTGTAAATCGGTACTTTTGTGACCATGAGTTGGTCTTACCCAATCTCAGTTGTCATTAAAATTGATCATGACTCTTTTAGCATTAAGATTGATAGGCTTGAGACTGCTGATATACAGTTAGGTTCATAAATAATTAGACAGTGACACATCTTTTGTAAATTTGCCTCTGTACACAACCACAGTGGATTTGAAATGAACACATCAAGATGTTACTGAAATGTAGCCTTCAGCTTTAATTCAGGGGGTTTCATAAAAACATTATATAATTCATTTAGGAATTAAAGCATTGTTTATACAAAGTCCCTCATTTTCAGGGGATCAGAAAAAAATTGAAAATTGATAATGTATCAGTTTCATTACCAGTTGTGGCCTATTCCCTCATTATTTCACAACAAATGAGGCAGATAAAATATTTGGAGTGGAATTTATTTTGCATTTTATAGGTGTTCATGGGAACTTTTAATATGTGTTTTAAAGGGGTTTCAATGCAAATGAAGAAAGCCAGTATTAGGCTGAATGTACAAAACTAACCTATCAGACAGATGCAGAATCTTTACCAGTGGCCAAATCAACAATCTGATGCATTCCTAAAGAGAAGGAATTCAATGGCAAGTTCAGCAACACCAAAAGTCCAGGAAGACCACAGAGGACGACTAAAGTGGATGGTCACAGAATTCTTTCCTTGGTAAAGAAAAACCCTTAATCAGGTCAAGAAGATGAACTTTTACCAGAATGATGGGAAGAGAAGAGTATGGAGAAAGAAAGGAATGGCTCATGATCCTCATCAGACATGGTGGATACAGTGTTATGGCATGGGTATATATGAAACTGGGTCACTGGTGTTGATTGATGATGTGACTGATGGTAGAAGCAGCAGGATGGATCCTGAAGTGTATAGAACTATACTATCAGCTCAGATTCAGCCAAATGCTGCAAAAAATATAGGATGGTGCTTCACAGTATAGATGGATAATGACCCAGAACATACTGTGAAAACAACCCAAGAGTTTCTCAAGGCAGAGAACTGGAATATTCTTCAATGGCCAAGTCAGTCACCTGAACTCAGCCCAACTGAGCCTGCTTTTCACTTATTGAAGACAAAACTGAGGGCAAAAAAACAATCAAGAAGCAACTGAAGGTTGCTGTAGTAAATGCCTGACAAAGCATCTAAAGGGAAGAAACTCAGCATTTGGTGATGTCAGTGGGTTCCAGACTTCAGACAGTCATTGACTGAAAAGGATTTTCATCCAATTATTAAAATAATCCTTATATTTATAATTATGGTGGTTTGTCCAATTACTTTTGAGCCTTGGAAATCCAAGGACTGTATATTAAAATGGCTGTAATTCCTAAATTGTTTATGTAAATTTTTTTTGCGAAACCTGAGAATTGAAGCTGAAAGTCGACACTTGAATAATATCTTAATTTGTTTGATTCAGATCCATTGTGGTTGTGAACAGATGAAATTGCAAAAGTTTTGTCGTTGTCAAAATATATATGAACATAACTGTATATAAAGATTATTCTCTATAAAATCCTTTACTAAATTCCTATTATTTTGTGGTCCAGATGCAATGAACAAGTCAAGAGGATTTATTTGCAAATTTGGTGCCTGTCTGGTTTCTTTTGTCTGACATTTCTGCCCCATTTTCCTCTGAATGAATTCCATACTGGAAAATATGACACTTCAAGATCTATGTCCAATGCCAACACTCAGTGCCAATGCAGTAAGAAGTGTGCCCCTCATGTAGGAAGTTGGAAAGTAAGGGTGTGGAGGTTGAGGGATGGATGGGGGTGTAGTGAGTCAGTTTTGAGACCTCTCTTGATAAGATCTTGAATAGCATCTAATTATACTTACACCAATCAGCTGCAACATTAAAACCGGTTACCAGTTCAAACACTGTAGCTGATGAGTGTGCATACAGACAGTCGAAGTATTATTGGATGTCAGTACTGAATTAAATGGAGTTAACTACAACATTTTACTAGAGAGGCGGGAAAACTCAAGGGACTTTCTGGCACAGTGCAAAACCCATTTGAACACTGTTTGAAGAATATAGAGTGCATTTATCAATCACTAATTAAACATCTGAAAGAACAAAAAGGATATGTTTCTGCAAGACTCCATTCTCTGGCCTCTTCTGCATAACAAGTATATTACATGTGATCTTTGATCCTTAATATTTCTATATTCAATTATTTATTCATATCTTGGATTGTACTGTACATGTTTTGCAACACTTATTTTCCTGTTTTATCAATTTTATTCAATCTCAGGTTATCTATCTTATTTTATTCTTGAAATTTAATATAATCTGCAATTATATTGCCATGTTTTAAAAATCATACTGTCTTATATCTCTTATGTAAAGAGACTGGAAATTCCCTCCATCTGAAGTTTCTGAGTTCTTTTTTTTAAACATCTACTCTGTCGTCATGTCTTACACTATAAGTCCTATACTGTCTCCCTTTGACCATTCCCTATTCTACCATCTCCTGCCTCTCTGCACCTGTTCAGAACTGAAGTCCAATAAACCACCCAGTGTGTGACTGTACCCAGAAAGCCTTGTTCCTGTGACTCAACAAGAAGTAGACAGAAAAATGCATCCTCCAAAAACCTGCTAAGAGATTTGAGTCTGACCAAAACTGGTCTCTATTTTGGCTAAAATAGTTCATCCACTTTGTTATGGGAGATGTAAAGCAACCTGCCACCTTCCCATGGTACAACCTTACACCTTAATCACACAAATGGATTGTAAGGGTGTAGTGTAAGGGTGGGACTGTGATGTCAAGCCGCATTGTAAAAATCACCCTCATGTCTCATGCTTGGCAGAAACCCTTCCTCCAGCACTTTGCTTGTGTCAGAGTGTGATGACGAGAGAGAATTGTTGACATGTTGCAAAATTGTTGAGTCTACAATGACTGGCACAGGTAGTATTTTTGTTCATTAACACTATGCAATCTACAACTTAAAAAGTGAAGCAGAACAACTAAGTAAGGTTCCTGCAGGATACAGCTGACAGTGAAATTCAACTTGCTGTTTATGTTCGTTTTAGTAGTTTATTTCTCTTAGTAGATTAAGGCAGTTACAATCTCTGGTACTTTCATATTGCAACTAATGGATTTATTGAGAGTTAACAATTAGATAATGTATGCTTTATGGATAAGTTAGAACGATTAATAACAAACATAATTAGGTTGCCAGGTTATGAAAATCCCTCTTACGGGATTAGCTATCGGCCACTTCCACTTGAAAACAGGCTGCTGACAATCTAGACCAAAATCCGTTAATTAAACCGCTTATTAGAAGGTATAATTGCAGACTTGATCATTAAAACTCTTTGTTTAGGACTCATTAACAATTAAACATGCAGCAGTGAAACCACCTAACATCCATTAGTGGATTATTAACATTTCCAACTGCTTTATAACCAAGTAGAAAGGATAAACACCATTAAACAGGATTTTGAATTCTCTCTCTCTGGCAATTTTGTTGTCCTATATTTTGTTCATAATAGCTTGTAAATGATCCATAAGGATTGATGATTTAATAACCATCAATAAATGCATTCTTTTCAACTTATAAATCTTTTAAGAGAAGGGTACCCTTTTAGGAAGCAGTGCAGAAATACCATGGTTTTTGGTTTCTCTTCAACATGTGACAAGGTTCATGTTAAACATTTCTGCAAAATATTCAGTATTTTAAGTTTAAGTTAATCATAAGTTAATCATTTGCTGTATTTCTAATGTAAATCCATTCCAGTATTATAATTATCAGCAAAAATTTAGATAGAATTTTGTTTCCAGTTATTATTATATCTGCCATTATTCTTATTTTATCACTTATAACTGATATCAGAACATAACTTCTACTTTTACCACGAGAACTATCATATTTTAATATATGCTTTTTCAGACATATCAGAAGTATGTATTTTCCCACAGTACAAGAGGACAATATTAAAGGAATTGATAATGTATTGACAGTGTGCTGTATCCCACAAATCACAGCAGAACTATCATCTGCAGATCTTCATCTAACAACTCTCTATATCAGTTTTTGCTTGTCCTACTTCTCACTGCTTTAATTATCACCAAACAGTGCCAAAATAGTTGTGCTGACCAAAAGCACTGCTAGCTAATGAAGTCCAGTAACAAACTTATTACATTTCCTATAGTTTTTCACTATAAAAACTGCCGGGTTGCCACTGAAAAACATATTATTATCAAGGGGCTGTAGTAAATAATGTTCAGTTTGCATCAGCAGTACAATGACACGGCTCTGATATGACTGAATGCCATCAGTAAACATTAAGATAAGGCAGATATCTATCTAAAGGCACGAACAAAGGGGTGAAACTGAACTTCAAAACACAAAGATGCAGTTACAAAGGAGAAAAATACTAAATGCTGTCTGTGGGGGAGCTGCACTTGCTTTCCACCTTATTTAGCCTGTGTTGCCTTCACAACCTGAACCCGAACTTGAGTAAACAGATGAAAATTAATGAATGAAAATCACAATTAACTAAGGTTGATGAAAGAATCTAATATTCATTGTTGTAAATAATTACTTTAGAGGTCCTGTCATAGCATTTAATCCTTAATAATCATAATATTAATATATCTTTTATGGTCACAAGCTTCCTAAAAAAAACAAAAACAAAAAATAACTGAATAATATTCTCCACACAGATGGTTTAGACTTCACTCCATATTGGAAAGTGAGATGTGCCCTTTTAGAAAAATGTTAACTTAAAATTGGTCAAAACTGAACAAACATCATCTGCTTACTGGAAGGACAAAAACACCTGCCTCTTCCAAGCAAATGTAGTGAATAATCCTGTATCAATGGCATCACATCCTAATGTCTCATGAGGTGCAGATGTTCCTGCCAAATTACGAGGGGGATGGAGGACTGCAAGAGTGTGGGTTGTGGGTTATGTGTGTTTGGGTGTGTATTTGGGCATGTGAAAATGCCAGCACATATGCGTTGACTTTTATGGTCAATATCACTGTGGATACTTGCTTTCTATATGCAACTGCTTATTCTTACCAGTGTGTTTCTTTTTGCAGCTGCTCTCTATTCTATTCTATTCTATTCTATTCTATTCTATTCTATTCTATTCTATTCTATTCCTCTTCTAGGAATACGAAGCATGATTTTGAGATTGATATCCCTCTGTTCATAAATCCGTTAATAATGGAGTCACATCACTGTTACTGTTACTTTTAACTCTGCTTTCCCCATTTCTTTGGGAGGGGGGTCCAATCAATAAAAGAGATACATATATATATATATATATAGGATTGAAAAGTTGAAAGAATAGAGGTTTTGAATGTGATAATCCTTAATCTTTATTCTTTGTTTACCAGAAGACATTCTTTTGCAGTGTAAGGCCACTTATACAGCAAATTAATAATTGATTTAAGTGGAGTGATTGTCTAAAAGTAAAATGCATGCAAATAGATTATGCACCACCCCATCCAATGCTCTCTTGTGCACACTGATTTGATTAGGACTGTGAAGCATCACTTCATACATATTTATAATACCTACCATTAAAGCTGGAGTTAGAAAAGTTGATTAGCTACCCAACCCTGGAGGGCTGTGGTGGTATTTTGTAGAGTACAAACAATAAGTATGCAGAAGATGTGAAATGAAATAGAAAAAATGCAACTAAATAATGAAACTAGAATAAACATTCAGCTTATGTGAGGACTTTGCAGTACACAGAGTTATACATGCTAAAATACAAAAAGACACTATTTTATATCTAGAACACTGATCAGAGTCAGATATTTACTGTAAATACATTGTTGTCTGTTAATGCCCTGCATACTACACCATAACCAAGCATGTGCTGCCTGGTACTCACAATTAGCTTGCTGCAATGGATGAGGCAGACCAAAAATGCCGAATACAGACTCAGAACATGAGTGTATGAAGGATTTATTGCAAATGTTCAAGGAGGAGGAGATAGGTGTGGTAAAGATGATGGCTGGCGAGAGCTTAGGGCTGAGGGACACTGGTGGCTGACAGTGCAGAGCAGAGAGAAATGGGGCTTAGAGGTGAGCTGGGCTAGTTGCAGAATGACTAAAATGTGTGGCTGGCAAAGCAGGGCAGAGTGGACTGAAGGCAGTGGCATGAGCTGGCAGAGTAGCAGGCTTGCAGGCTGACAAATGAGCCAAGACGCAGGCTCAGATGTGGAGACGAAGATTAATCCTCAAGTTCAAAACAGTGCAAGGAACCATAGGACAAAGGACTGACAGATACTAGTTTTAACAGGGAAACATGAGAAGTGTGATGTGTTCTCATGGAACATGGAAGTTTTAATTTAACAGCAGAGGGATTTACCTTGCTTTCCATTTTGATCCACAAATGTAACACAGAGAGAGGTTCTTGGAGACTGTCTTTAATGGAATGTCTTTGGAGGAGGGCCAAACTTTCTCACCTGGTTGGTAGTCAGATGCTGGGACAGACAGGACACAGGTGGTCAATGGGAGGCCTTATTTTGGGCAAAAATGGTACACGCAGAAACAAGACACATGTGTCAGTCTTCATGGAAGACAGGGGGGTTGTTGCTGAGGCTGAAGGCCAGTTCTTGTGCTCAAAATTCCCTGGTGGGGTGTCAAGGGCTGTCAGCCAGTGGCCGACCGCCCTAATCCTGACTAGATGGTAAGAAATCCTGCTCTCTAGCTTGGTGATTATCATGGCTCCAAGGGGGGGGGCTGGAAAGCCAAGTTTAACAAGGGTAGGGGGTATTTGCTCTCAACCGTGATGTTGTTTAACTGATTGTAGTCAATACAAGGACGAAGGGGGTTATCTTTCTTTGAGAAAAAGAAGCAGTCAGCACCAGCTGGAGAAGAAGATGATCAGATAATTCTGGCTGTAAGAGAGTCATTGATTTATATTTGGCTTCTCTTTAAGGATGGGACAAGTTTAGCAGACGACTGGTGGGAAGGGGGGCACCATGACGCAGATCAATGGCACAATCATAAGAATGGTGTGATGGCAGGGATACTGATCATTCCCTGCTGGAAACCACTCATAAATCATGATATTGAGGTGGAATGATATACAAATCAGGAGGCTTGGGGTTTGATGAGTGGAATGTTACCTCTGTTTATAGAAGGGGTTTATTGCAAGCTTGAGGAGGCTGCTCCAGTTGATTATCCTTCCAGCATTCCAGTCATTTTGGGGATTTTGTTGGTTCAACCAAGGGTGGCCCATAACTAATGGTGCATAAGGAGAAGCAATATGATTGAACTGAATCTTAGAGAATCTGAGACTCAGCAGTTAAATGGAAGCCTGCTCTCATGAGCAGTGACAGAAATTGGAAAAGGTACTCTCGTTGCCCCTAATGCAGGTAGTTATCGGGTTTATCGCAAAGGGAAACAAAACAAAGATCATTGCCAGGATCATGATACAAGGTGGACCAAGAAATGAGGAAGGTAATTAACCCGGGAGAAACAGAAGAAACAGATTTCAAAAGTCCTTAAAACCGTGCAGGGTTTTATGGACTAAAGGTCAAGAACCATTAAACTTGGGGAAAATGGGGCAAGAACTGAGGAAGGCAATAGCATATATTTTTCTTTTTATTAAACTGGATAATCTCTGACTGTTAAATGCCCATGTCTTCCAATTCTATGCCACAGTTTGTTTCTCAAGCTTTCAGTTATCAGTGTTTAGTCTTCAGCCCTGATGATCATCTGGGGTTATTGTCATTCTCTATAGTCATTAGAAGACACTTTAGAAGTCTTCCCTGGTGGTTCAGAAGAATTATTTGTAGAAGCTGAGTAGTTGACTAATTTGTCAGCATCTTAGTAACAGATGCTTCCCTTGTGGCTTTGATGTAGCTTTGATGTAGCTTATTTCTCTTTGCCATAGAGCTCTATTGTATTGCTATCCAGAAACTATAAAACAACATTCAAATAAGTATGACTGGCCTATATCTTAATTTCATAACAATGACCATCACACTGTTTATAAAGTTCATCACTTGTTGCTGTACTTTATTTAAGCCGCCGCACTGGCAATCGACCTATGGCCAAATTGACAAAAAGCCACATGTCAAGTAGCTTGTAAAAACCACACGAGTCCTACTATCAAGAGTCTGGTCTAGACCTGCTCTATATGAAAAGTTCCCTGAGATAATGTCTGTTATGATATGGTGCTATATAAATAAAGTTGTAATGACTTGAATTGAATCTATTTAATGTCAGTAAATGCTTCTGCACTTTGTGCTGCTGCAGCTACATTGACCAAAATAGTAGGTGCAAGTGGAGATGCCCCACTGTTGACTGTTAAATTATCACATAAGCCCAATAACAGCGCGACTTATACAGGATCCACTCACAATAACAGATTGGGTCTTAAATTGCATGTACTGTTGAATGATTTAAAAGAATTTGTTGCATTTAACAGTTTTTCTCTTACTTCTGAACAAAATTTTGGGAACTGAAGCATACTTCAGCATGACACCTTCGATAGTTCTGGAGTTGTTAGGAAAATTTTCTTATGTGTGTTTTTCTAGTTGAGCATTCTCCATTATATCACAGACCGTACAAAATTTTCTTTAATGTTATCTCTTTTCATGTCACCTTGAAAGCATACATAAGTCATAGACCACATTGTTAGCCCAACATTTTTGGCCTTCAACTTCACGTCGAAGCATTTTTTCTTTGTTTCTGTCACAATACAGCACTTATCTGCTAGTGGACAGCTATACTACTAGGTTATCAAGCTGCTCAAGCTTTTTTTAATATATAATTTTGCAATATATCCCTCACAAAATATCAGATCTGACTTTTGATGGCTCACCTGGCCTGGAGGATCCGCAGGAAGTCAAGTGTAGATCTGCTATCAAACTGAGTGTGGAAAGACATCATGAACCAACCTATGAAACAAAGTAATATCTTGTTAGAGTTTACTCTTGACAATGCTCATTTAGACTTACTGGACAATTTTACTCATTGCAATTCACGTCCACAATTTGCTCAAACCACAGCACCCACACATCAGGACAAGTTTGCTGTGAGAAGCAGGAGATGCTGATAGAGAGCCTGGAAGCAAGAATAGACAAGAATTAGAGATGGTACTGAAGAGAAGGTGGAAAGGGGAGGATGGGAGATGTCTTGATTAAAACGTTATTGCCACACAACCTCACTCCAGGAAATTTGTTAAACACATTTTCAATGTGCCTTGGCCTCCTGCCAGTCAGTTGCTGCACATAGTAATGTGGCCAGAAGGTTTTGGAATCTGCAGTAAACCAGTAGGTCAGAGAAGTGCCACTGGAATATCAAAAGAAACTCTCCTGGAAACGTGCGAAAAACGTCCTCTGCAGGTCCTACATTGCTGCTTTTCAAACATGTGAAATGTTACTTTGCACATGCAGAGGACAGGGGCTGATAGAACACATTAAATGTGGCATTCCTTTCCATCTTTAATAGCTTTCATATATTGTAAAAGTGTTGTATGTCGGCATGTATGTCATTTGATATTAATTTTTAATTTACCCAAATTTAAAATTTGAAGTGACTGACTTGTATGTTTGAAGACACAAAAAAATGCCAAAGGGAGTGTGAGGGAGGATTTAGACATGCACTAATATGCATACACATACAAAAAGATATTTTCTCAATCTCATTGCAACTATAAACGATCATGCCCACACTAGCGGAAGTTCCAGCTGCTGGCTCCCACAATTCAATTCAATTCAATTCAGCTTTATTTATATTGCACCATATCATAACAGACGTTATCTCAGGACCCGTTTCATATAGAGCAGGTCTAGACCAGACTCTATATAGTTGTTATTTACAGAGACCCAACATTTTCCCCATGAGGAAGAACTTGGTGACAGTGGAAACGAAAAACTCCCTTTTAACAGGTTGAAACACTGAACAGATACTGGTTCATGGTGGGGGTCTGCCTCGACTGGCTGGGTGGAGAGAGAGAGAGAGAGAGAGAGAGAGAGAGAGAGAGAGAGAAAGAAAGATGGGTGGCAGGACGGAGGAGAGACAGCGTAGCACAATAATGGGACTTATAGCTATACATACTATAGTTATACTAACAGGGCTGATAATATTACTGATAGGACTAAATGATGTGGTAACAGTAGTAATCATTATAATTGTAGCAGTGGGTATTGATCAGGCTCATGGGGCAGTAGATGGTCTGAAGCCATGGATCCAGACTCAGGAGCATCAGAAAAAACCGTCAGAAAGCGACAGGAGGAAGAGGAGAGAGACAAAGAAGCATGAAACTACAGGAGAGAGGAAGGACAGTTAGTAACGAGCATTTCTGAGATATTAATGAGCACAGGGAGAGAGGAGGCAGAGGAAAGGGGAGCTCGGTGCATCATGGGAAGTCCCCTGGTAGATGGTTCCACAGCAGAGGAGCCTGATAACTTAAAGCTCTGCCCCCCGCTCTGCTTGTGGAGACTCTAAGAACCACTAGTAGACCTGTGTTCTGGAAGGGAAGTGTGCTACTGGGGTAGTAAGGTACTATGAGCTCTTTAAGACAGGATGGTGTCTGACCATTGAGGGCTCTGTAGGTGAGGAGGAGGATTTTAAATTGTATTCTGGATTTCACAGGGAGCCAATACAGAGGAGGTAACACAGGAAATATATGATCTCTCTTTCTGGTTCTTGTCAATACTCTTGCTGCAGCATTCAGAATCAGCTGGAGAGAATTAAATGTTTTCTTGGGACAGCCTGATAATAGGGAGCTGCAATAATCAAGCCTAGAAGTAACGAAAGCATGTACTAGTTTTTCTGCGTCATTTTGAGAAAGGATGTGCCTGATTTTTGCAATATTGTGAAGGTGAAAAAGGGCAGTCTTTGAAGCTTGTTTTATGTGGGAGTTACAGGACATGTCCAGACCGAAGACAACTCCAAGATTCCTAATTGGTGCTTGAGGCCAGAGCAATGCCATCTGGAGTAAGTATGTCATATGATAATGTGTTTCTGAGGAGTTGCGGGCCAAGCACATTAACTTCAGTTTTATCTGAGTTCGATAGTAGGAAGTTCCTGGTCATCCAGATCTTTATATCCCTAAGACATGCTTGAAGTTCAGCTAACTGGTTTTGTCGGGCTTCATTGATAGGTACAATTGGGTGTCATCTGCATAACAATGGAAGTTTACAGAGTGTTTCCTGATAATATTGCCTACGGGAAGCATATATACATACATATATATATATGGTGAATAGAACTGGTCCAAGCACTGAACCTTGAGGAACTGCGTGACTAACTTTTGAGTAGATGGAGGATTCATCGTTAATGTGCACGAATTGAAATAGATCTGATAAGTAGGACATAAACCAGATAAGAGCAAGTCCTTTGATGGAAATAAAATGCTCCAGTTTCTGTAATAGGATTTGATGGTCAGTACTGTCAAATACAACCCTAAGATCTAACAGAACAAGTACAGAGTCAAGTCCTTTATCAGATGTGGTTAGTAGATCATTCATAACTTTGACCAGTGCTATGATGCCTCTAAATCTTGACTGAAAATCCTCAAATAAACTATTATTATATAAGAAGTCACACAACTGGTTGGCAACAGCTTTCTTGAGGATCTTAAAAGAAAGGGAAGGTTGGATATGGGTTAAACATCTGGATCGAGGGTAGACTTTTTAAGAAGAGGTTTAAATACAGCTATTTTAAAAGACTTCAATACACAATGATGACAGGCAGGTGACAGCATGCACAGGGAAACTGCTGCATGAGATCATCTTCAAAAGCAGGAAATTTCTTATTCCTGCAGTTATGTACCTGTATGTTTTGTATGTATGTAATTTATGTAATGTTACTCCTGCATGGAACTAATTTTATCCTGCACAGAGGTGAGGTGGATGGTTGTGTTTACAAAGCACAGGATTTTGTTACAAGAGATTGGCTTCATGTCCAGTGATCGATATGTTATTCTGTTCTGTCCTATTAAACCAAGAACACTTTTTTTCCCTAACTGTAAACATGTTTATCTGACAAGAGTAAATACTATAGGAAAGCATATCAAATATAATTAAACTAAAGGTTTTGCAGATGGAGTATTCCGGACTTAAAGCAGTCCTGATTATGTTGATCAAAAATGTAAATGGAATGCGTCTCTTAATTGTAGACTTGTACAATGTTACACTGACCTCCTGGAGAATGTTCTTGAAATGGTTGGATGTTGTGAAGGGTTTTTCTTCACCAAGAAGAAGAATTCTGTGTTCATCCACTTTAGTCATCTTCAAGGACTTTTGGTGTTGCTGAACTTGCCTATGCATTCCTTCTTTTTATGAATATATAAGATTGTTAATTTGGCCACTCCCAAAGTTTCTGCCATCTGTCTGATAGGTTCTTTTTGTTTTTCAGTCTAATGATGGCCTCTTTCATTTGCATTTATGCCTCTTTGGAATGCACATTGAGATTGAAAAACTACCAAATGCAAATTCAGCACCTGGAAACAACTCCAGAACTTTTATCTGAATAGTCTGTCATGAAGTAAGGGAGAGAGAGCCAGGTCACAACTGGCCATGAAACTGATCAATTATCAATTGTCAATTACTTTTGAACATCTGAAAATAAGGGACTATGTATAAAAATGATTGTAATTCTTAGTTACTAAGTTTTTTGTATGTTTAAATTAAAATTTTGTGAAATCCATCGAATTAAACCTGAAGGCCTACACTTGAATTACATCTTGATTCATTTGTTCAAAATCTATTGTGGTTGTGGACGCAAAATTACAAAAAATTGTGTCACTTTAAAAAAATACTTATGCAACTATCTGTAGCTTACCATGTGAAAAGCTCAGTGTAGGCTAATATTCAAAATAGATAAGATATATGTATATAGAGATGTATATAAATATCTACCTATCTCTCTCTCTCTCTCTCTCTCTCTGGTTATATATATATATATATATATATATATATATATATATATATATTGATTTTTAACATACCTAACATTTATGAAATATGTAAGTTTTTTAGTAGTGAGTAAGTTATTTATTAGAAAACACAAAAACTGAGTTTGGGACAGGAGCACAAAAACAACAACCAAGACAAAAATAAAGGTAAAAAATCACTGAGGATAAAAAATATAGGCTATATATATATATATATATATATAGAGAGAGAGAGATATAAATATATATATATGTATATATATACACACATTTGTATATCACTCTTGAACTGCTGGAAGATGCTGGAAGTCGCTTATAAGAAAAGAAGGTGGTCCATATTACCCAGAATGTGTTTATGGATTCCTTACATGTGTGCCTAATTTTTCCCCACTTTATGCAATTTGAAACAACTTCAATCCTGGGAACACAGGAAGGGGTTGCCGAGGAGTTCCATCTAAGCAAGATTAATCGCCTTGCCAACATAGTGACAAAGCCAATTAAATCCTTATTCAATTTGATCAGTCGTGATGTGGGTGAGGAAACCCTAAATATCGCAATGAATGGCTCTTGTTTAATCTGTGTACTGCTTATTTCAGAAAGTGTATTAAAAATATTTTCCAGAAACAAACAAGTGATGAGTAACACCAAAACATATGAAGGTGATTTGCAGAAAATTGGTTGCATCTTTAACAGTTAAGCTTTACATCCTTCTATATTTTGGTTAATCTTGCTTTGGTCTAATGAGCCCTGTGAATGAGTGTGCATTGGATGAGATGGTACTGAGCAAAATAGCGGTGTGTACCCTTATGAGCACCTCTATCCATATTTCCTAAGATATTTCCTCACCGAAGTCCAGCTCCCATAAGGATTTAATGTTGTTTAATCAGTTGGCTTGTAAGTAACAAATTTGTCATAAATAACTGTCGAGGCACCTTTTAGAGAAGAAAGGGGGTATGAAAAAGAGTCACATTGTGAGACGTTTGGAAGCGCACGGAATCAAAGATCTACACTGTGGATACGACTCCAGATCTATGATAAAATTTAACTGATTGATTCTCAAATGCAGTAAATGTACTGTTAATGTAGAGATCTCTGAACCAATTAATACCAAGATTAAACCATGTTGAGAAGGCGCTGTCAACCACGGAGGGGGACAAGGCCTATTTGAGGCCAACAGAGCAGAAAAAGAGGTTATCTGAAACTCAGAGTAGCATCTAAATTGGTAATTATTTTGTAAATGAGTAACAATGGCCAGTAATAGAGGAGTGAATGACAGGATAATAATGCTTGTGTGGATGACGTGGCTTCTATCTCAAGCAGTAGGACCTGAAGTCTGGTAGCCCAAGACCTCCATCTTGTTTGCACCTCCTCAAGAGCTGTTTTCACATTCTAGGAGGTTTTCTAAATCACGTATCAAACTAGGCCATCAACCTTTTAGAAAAATGTGTTGGGAAGAAAGATCAGTTGACAATGAAAGTGAAATGGGTATTTAAGGAGGATATTCATTTCAATAGAATTAATTCTCGTAACCAAAGAGAGGTGCAGCAAAGACCAGTGTTCCAAATCAATCAAATATGTTTCTGACTTGCACTCCAAGATTAGTAAAAACTACTGTGAACAAGTTTAAAGGATAAGTTATATAGAGGTAAACTTTCTGCAGCCAAGCAGCATCAGTTCTCATATACTAAAATTCAGTTTATACCCCAATAAGTGATAATTGTAGCAGAAACAAAAACAGAAATCTTCTGCATATAAAGATAGTTTATGTTTGTATCCATATCTGACTGTACCTTTATTGAGGGTATTGGAGCAGGGTGTTATTGCCGGGCGTTCCATGGCTAAGGGAAACAACCAGGGACTTAAAGGACAACTGTGGTGTGTTGACTGTAGCAGGGAGAAATACCTTTATCAAATGTTAATGGTCCTGAAGCTTGAGGTGATGAGCACAAAAGTCCAATCCAAGTAACAAAGATGGAAAAAAAATAAACTGAATTTGTTTAGGGTGCAAAAAAAAACCATCTCCACTCTCAACAGTCAAACACTCTCTCTGTGTCTAGGGATATTATGGCCTCAAAAGTGATGGTGACAGAGGGATTATATATAATATCAAACAATAATTGAAGATTCAGAAATGAGTGTCTGCTTCATTATACATTGCAGTTAGGGGTTATTTTGAAAACAAAAAAAAGAAAAGAAAGAAAAAACTCTGCTGAGAAACTATCAGGCCCTGGAATCCT
Organism: Istiophorus platypterus; assembly: GCA_016859345.1. Taxonomy (NCBI): domain Eukaryota; kingdom Metazoa; phylum Chordata; class Actinopteri; order Istiophoriformes; family Istiophoridae; genus Istiophorus; species Istiophorus platypterus. The sequence continues at coordinate 21,385,449 of CM029122.1, forward strand.
GATTGAAGGGAACTGACAGCGTTGCACAATTCTTCAACTGTGGGTTTTTGTAATTTTTCAACAGAGACTGTCAAAGTTTCCATAGACACAGATATTTGTGATTCTATTTGTATTAATTGAAAAAAAAATGTTCTGAAATTAATTTGACAAAGTTTTATTACTAAGCATTTTAACTGCCAAGGCGGGCGAGGGTTATTAAAAGTTTGAAAGACTACCTACTAGTAACAGCGATGTTTTTATATATGATGGTTGGGTTATTTGAATATGAGGTTTATTCATGTAAAAGTGTTATGAACTGGTGAGAAAAAAAGGAATGGAAATCCTAAAATTTGCAGGAAGCCACTGAGGGAGGCTAAGTCAGAGGTAAATTGATTCTTTTTTGTTCTATCTGTGGACTTTAGGAACTGTATTTTGAACCTCTTAAAACTCCTAAAGACTTTGCTGAACATAACAAGTATAAATGGACCAAAAATATTTTTATGACAGGACACAAACTGTTTCCTCACAGAGGGTAACTACAGTTACACAGAGCCTCTAATTCCCCAAGAATGTGAACCAAAGCCCACTGAAAATAAGGATGCCTCCGTTTGAATAAATCGGGTCATTCAAAATCAACTTTCATTTAACTAACAGAGATGACTTTGGCCGAGGATTAAAATTTTCCATCAATGCCCTTTCAAATTAATTTTTATTTGCAGAACCTTCTCTCTTTTCTGTTTACATTAGTCCACTTTAGTTAAGGCAAAAATGTTCCCCTGATAAAAATTCCTTGTCACCTCTTCAAATTTTTCATATACAGGGAGGTTCTCTACCATTTTTTCAACTGGTACACTTTCCTTGGGGATCTGTCTATGAATCTGTGATGTTGACTAATTTCTTGGAGAAAAACCAAAGTCCAAACCTTTTTTCAGTACTTAAGATATTTGTATAGTTCAATAGAGCTGTTGCTTCTGAACAAAACAATAGTGGTAAACCATTGAGAGTCAAAGGGAGCAACACATAAATCTTTATCAAAACTTACTTCATGGTGGAGTGCTAGATACAGTATTTTGCACGTTAAGGTGACATCTATGTAATCTACACAGCACACCTTTTAGAATAATCTTATTTTTCACTAATGGGAATAGTTTAGCAGTAACTGTCTGATTTATTACAGTGGGAGGATAAACCTTTTCCCAAGTAACAGCAATTGTTCTAAGTTTTTTCTAAATTGTGAATAACATGCTACAATGCTAATATGCATCATCTACGGATGTTGCAAAGAAGTGAGTCTAAAATAGATCTGCACCTGTGTTTATGCTAAGGGCTATATTTTTTTGGATAAATTAAATCTTATGAATCATTACCAGAGATAGCAGGTCATGGCAGTTTTAAAGACAGAACTGAGGTTCAGATGAAGGTTTCAAAAACTGAAGTGATGAGCTCAAAACCCCAAAGCTTTATATAAGGCACAAAATCATAATCCTTATTTTAATTTAATTCATGTTCAATTGAGGAATTTTATACTTAAACTAGTCTGGCCTGAGAAAAATGAAATATAAACTGCTATTCTTTAAGGCAGAGACCAGCCATGATCAAAACCAAGATCATCCACATAAGCTGTCACTTGCCATCCACCCACATCCATACCCACTGGAAACACATGACGACAGGATCACATACATTTCTTGGAGGTTTGCCTTTAACCATAACAAGTACACGCCTATGACAGAATGATGGACAGAATCTGTTTCTCATTGTGCTGAGGGCCATGACAGCGAATCTGTAAAGCAAGTTCCACAGTGAAAATGGGCACTGTTGATATTCTATGGAGGACCCAGTTTCAGAGAAGCATTATCTATCTGATAAACAGGGTGGCCTACTGACAAAATGGTTAACTGCCAAGGGAAGGGCTAGCTGCTTTACATACTGAGGAGGTGACTAACAAATAGATGGCACAATTTAGCAAAGGAACAGAAAGGAGAGGAGGCAAACCCACTGTGGAGAAGGCAAACCAGCTGGGTGGCCTCTGCATTGTTATTTTGGATATGACAAATAGGATGGAAAATAGTTGACAACCCTTTTTTCCACAACTGAAATAGAAAAAAATGAATAAATAGTAACACCTTAATTTGTAAACTATTAAAAAAATGTATTACAGTTATTGTCAAAACAAAAAACATTCTGTACTATACTTACAATTGGTTAAAAAGCACTTTGCCCCACTCAAAATGTCTCCATTTTACCATGTCCAATTCAGGTGCACATCACACTTTGTTAACAAAGATACCCTTACCTCAAGAAAGATAACTTTACCTTTGATTTGATATCTTTCATCTTCAGTTCTTGTGTCATTTTATTAGCAGCATTAATGTAGGCTACTGATTTGTTTGCATGAATGTATCAGCTGTTCAGTTCAAGCTAATTAAACAATTCATTCTAGACACTTCAATTGCTAAGGTTAAGCCCCTACCAAATAGTCTCATATCTATTTGTATCTTCGTGTTTGTATCTCTGCTTAGGTGTAGTGCCATTATGGATATGGAGAGATTAGAATGAGACATAAGAAACCCTACCATACAACCACAGTGCACAGTAGTTTGCTGGAAATGTAAGGTCAGTGTTAAGGCTTTTTTTTAAGTCTCCTCTAGCTCTCAAAACTCTGCAGCAGAGCAGCAGTCTGGCCATTTTTGTGAATAACTTCCCCAAAGATTGGTCAAATGAACAAACCTTGTTTTGCCTACATTTACTTCCCTTTAATTTCTACCAAGTTCGGGAATGTCTGAACTATTGGTTCCATCATTGGCTTTGTTGTGGCTTTGACTGCACTATTAGTCTAAAATAAAATTCTCTTTCTGGAATTAAACTTCACAGAGCATTGTCATGCCATTTCATTTGTTATTATATTTCTACTGAGTTCACAGCAATAAAGAAACTAATAGGACTAAAAGGCAATGGCCAACTCACACTGATCAAAATACATTTTGTAAAACTAATATAAATTTAATAATGACAGAAATAATAACTTGGTTTATTGTGTGCGTTGACTTGATTTTTACAGTTATGATATATGGCGTTTAATAGAAAAATGCAACAGCTGAAAAATAACTATCCTTGACAGATGCCTGACACAGCTCGACAGTATGGAGCAATATAGGGCTTCCATTGCTTTCCACTGATTTTAGTCATAAGATGTTTGGACAGAGGGATTCACTGCGGACACCATGATATCTCTGTTGAAGGTGCTTACTCAACAATGAGGCTGATATTATTGCATATATGATGCAAAACTATTATACAAAGAAAAATTGTTTCCTCTCCCAAAGTTTCAAATTGTATTTTATTTTTAGTCTTACACACTGACACTTGCACTTGAGAGAATGATCACCAGTGAATTTAAATAAAATCAATGTTTAAATTATTAATCATTCATTAGTAAGATCTTACAGGTAATATTAGACATTATCATAAAAAGTAGAGATAAACTGAGATTATAAAGGAAATCTTGAATGAAGGGAAGTGTACAGTATATTCTGTTCTATATTTATTGAATAAAGAATTAACCCTTGGAGAACCTCATTAACCCTTAGGGCATTCACACTAATTCACACAACAGATGCCATATAATTAAGGAGTGTGGCTATTGTTTAAGTTGTTATCTACTAACTCCTCCTCCTCTGAAATTAATGATAGAGTAAGGGATGCTTTTTCATGTACTGTATGAGAAATGCATATATTTAGTTGTGGGTTAATGTTAGATACAGATGCTGTGATTAAATGATTAATCAATTAGTTGATTGGTAGAAGATGTATCAAAACTACTTTGACGAGCAATTAGGCAAAATATTATACAGTTTCAGTTTGAGAAATGTGAGGATGATAAATTGGAATATTTGTGTGTTTAAATCATTGGTCAGATAAAATAAAAAAATTTGATGAAATTACTTTGGTTTTCGGGAAATTTTAATGTTTTTTTCATTTTTTAGTGCCTTGTGGCAGCTAATATTTCAAGAAAACTATACATTAGACAGTAGTCTCTTTCAATCAAACATTAACTCTTCTTATACATGATTTATTGGAGTTTAGTGTTTACTTCCATTTTCGAATTACAAATATCTCCAGAACCACATTCACTGTGATAAAAAATAGGCTAATTCTATATCAGCAACACTTCACAAAATTTATGTTTTTCAGCAGGTATGTCTTGTCATCATGTAACACACTCCCATCGTTTTCAGCTAGGCTAAACTGATTTGCAGTGATTGTTTGAAAAATCTAGCAGCTAAAACTGATCTCAAAACATTGAGTCAGTCCTCTGAGGCCAGGTCTTGTGTAGTAGAAGTAATGTGGGTGTAGTTTGACCCTACCTCTTGGTCTGATTCTCACCATGACCACTCTCACTTATCTAGATGAGTTTGTTTTGAAAAAGTTCCGGTAACATGGCACAGACAGCAACTATTTTCTTCTAATGCAACACTGTTATTGACCTTTATTCAGCTGTTTCATTTAAAGTATACAGCATTTTTGATTAATGTGCTTTAGAGGTGGTTGGAGTACAGTTTTGATATGTTGTTATGAATTCTCAATGCAAGGTATATTGCGGTACGTTTGTACGGTATATTTACCGTAAAAACACGAGAAAGTGAATAGATTTTTTTCCAAAAATTTAACTATATATATTTCTCCAATAACAATGCATCAAATGACATTGTGAAAACAATGTGACAACGTGAAACATATGGTTCAACCATATCTGCTGCACCCCTTGGCTTTATTGAAGTTTATAGAGAGTTCAGCTCATGTTTTACTGTCTGACTTGCAATTTTACTATTATTTTTTACTGCAATACTACTATTTTACTCTGACTGCTCTCAGTGTCAGTTTTGGCCACAGAATGCAGCTGTTTGAAGTGAAAATGGTTCAAAAAACCCATGATCCACTACCTGCTCAGCATCAAGCAGCAGACTGAAAAAGTTAGCGACTAGCTGGTGAACAGAGTAGAGCATTTAGCAGCTAAAGAGCCAGATATTTACCTTAGGAATTAGTAGAGACCAAAAGAGAGACTGAATAGTTGACTTAGATTTTCCAGATGACCAGAAACAGGGCTTCAAATGAATGCTAATGTTCCTCCAAAACTGCTGGATGTGTAAATAAGTGACTGTGTGCTCATAAGTTTGCCATGTAAACTGAAAATTTGATGAAATGTCAGTGCTGTTTTTGTTGCTGCTTCCTTGGTTTTAAAAGGGTGATGGTGATAATGTACTTTAGCAGATGTGGACCAGCTAAAATATTATAAAATGCATATCTTTGTAGCAGTTGTACATTCTCTCTTGCGGGGCGTGATGAATCAGGCCCAAACTATCACTTTTCTGCTCCAACCACCCATTCACTCTGATAATAACGATATTTTGTCCCTTACAGGCAATTTCAGCGTAATAAGCTCCAGAAAATACTAGAATAATGAAAAAACGATTAAACTAACTTTTGTTATGAAGCTAAAACCCCTGACCCCATTGGTCGTCTTGTTGTGACCCATAGTTACCTTTGTTGTGAGGCGACCTATGGTGACCATAGTAATTATCAAGGGAGCAGAGGAGGAGGTCAGGTGACATAATATAAAGAGTGACAAAGTCTGCTTTAGCAGAAGCCTGCTCATTTCCCATTTCTAACCAATAGTCAGCATTGGTCCATTTATCCATGACCATTCCACCACCTTAACTGCATGTTTATTATTGCAACCATGACTATGACTTTCCTCCCTTTCTTGAGGAAGTACTAATTTTAACTCATGTTATGATCTTCTCCTAAACCTAACCAAGTAGATTTTGCGCCTAATCCTGTTTTCATAACCTTTATAACCTGTTTATTATTGTTACCGCGACAGTGAAGGTCCAGTATGCCTGCTGCTGGTATGCTCCAATGAATATTGGTACTGAACATTGGAGGACTTGATCTAAAAGTCACAAGTTCCTGTGAGAGACAACAAAGTGGTGCTTGAGGCAGCTCTTTTCTCAAATGACTGCAACTTAAAATTACTTGACTATTGAACTCAGAAAATGCATTTTCAGTTTTAACATCCAAATTTCGAACTACTTTATTTTCCCCTCTCTGTCTTCCATGGCAATAAAGACTTAACTGTACTGTGTGAAGTTCAAAATAAATTGAAAATAAACTGAACTTTAAGTTTCATATAGCTGGTGCAACAGCCTGCAGATCACTGCAGTGTAGAAACCATGGCTCATTGTTTTTGTAAAATTAGGTACAACAGTCTACCAGTCTGCTGTTGTTTGGTATCAGGGAATAAGAAGCACTACTGTGGATTTAGCACACAGACAAACACAATAAGTACTTATATACACAAAGGAATGAATGTAAAATGAGAAGGCAGAGAAAGACATCTAGTGGGACTGCTGCATGTTTGACTTGCAGGTGAGGTGCTCTGCCCACAATAAGGCGGCTGATCGTAGAGTGATGTGCCCTTAACTGGGGAGGCTGGTTGTCTCTTAGCGGTTCAAAGAAATGTCTACTTTTGGCCATCACTTTTCAGTTAAGAAAGAGGCAAAGGCATGAATTGAGAGATTTGTGTCTGTTGGAGGAGGAGGTGAAGGTGGTTTGAATAATATTTTGAAGGAAAATAATATCAGAGCATCTGTGGCACTGTGGATCTTATGGTGAAAAGCAGTTTTGGCAGCACTGATGCTGGATGAAAAGGAAGATAGAAGCAACTGATAACTCATGAGATCAGCAGAATCACTGAATCTATGCCAATTTCCCCTTAGCATCTCTGAGATTTATACGCAGTTTTCTGATGTATCTCTCAACCATGGGTAAGGCTGGTTAGAGCAAGCAGGTTAGGTGGATAGAGGAAACATACTATCCAGACATGAGCTTGGTCTCAAAGACACTCTCTGGCATCCTCGACCTCTAGTAAGGAAAATGTGCTAAGAGGGGAAGTGACCACCGTGGAAAAGTTCAAGGGAGAAAGGTTGTGGAGGTTGCGGTGGAATGAGCCTAGAGGTGTTGGCACACAGGGCTGCTAAAGGAGTCAACAGTGAAGTAAATCAAATAACTGTCGGAGAGGTGCAGAGGTGTGATCAATGGGCTGTCTGTGGCAAAGTTTCGAATTAGAATGATGTCTTTGCCAGCTTTGTGATTCCGAGGGCACCAAATCCTTTTTAGGTCAAACGGGTTTACCGGGGACATGAAGTCTGCAGAGCCCGATTTGTCTAAGTGGATTTTCATATCACCTAAGGGAAATCACCGAAATCACCCATTTCGTCCTGGTGGATGGATGGTAAGTGACAACCACAGACTTTTACCACAGAATTCATCTTAACACATTACTTGAAATAGGTGCATCTATTCAGATGCAACGGTTGAGTGAATTTCTACTCGTTGGAAAATAGGAAGCCAGTTCCACCTCCCTGCCCAGACAGATGGGTGGTATAGGAGAATGTGTATTTGGTGCAGAGTGCAGCTGAGGTTGCTGTGTTTTCTGGTTTGATCCAAGTCTCAGTGAGCCCCAATAGCTCAAGGAAGAGCTGGTTGACATAGACAGGGAGGAAATCAGCTTTGTTAACTGCAGACTGGCAGTTCCACAACCCAACAGAGAAGGAGTTACATGTGGGTGAAGACTGCTGCAGTGATGTGGGTGAGCCAGATTTCTTTGCCTTTTGGTATAGTGATACTTTTTGCATTCACTGGAGACAAGAGGAATGGATTGGAAGCATATAGTCAAATACAGAATGAGTTTAAATGCTCAGGGCAAACGGGACAGTTTATCTTGGTGGTGTCTTTGCTTGGTGGACTTGCACAGGTCTTCATTTGCTGGTAAAAAAAACTACACAAGAGGGCTGACACAAACACTGACACTTCAGTGACAGTCTCCATTCAAAATAGGCTGTTTGATATGAACTGTACAATTATATGATGCATACATGGTATTGTGTTACAAAAACTTTTCTGGGTGTTGCCATAAACTAATTAGCAGAGAATAATAGTTAACCTCAGCACCAAAAGCAGAAGTAGCATTTCCATGGATTAAAAGTTGCATGCATTTATGTTTGCCGTCTAGAATCTGTCTCATATAAATATAACATAAAAAGACAAGCAGAGCTTGACTTATTTTTATTCTTGTTGTTTTCAGTCTTCATCTGTCTCTCTGGAAACACTGGGCTTGTATTCAGTGTCTTTTTTTATTTAGTTGACAACACATCCCATAAAAAGACCAAACTAACAATATGTTAATATAATTGAACTGTATGGTTCAGAGGAATCAGGCTTTGGATACAAAGACAAAATATTTTTTAGTTGGATCAATTCACGTGATGTTGAAAATAAGAAAATTTCAACCAAAACAGGCAAAGATGTGAATCACCACTATACTTCCTCTTCCTCATGCTCACATTCCCATTTACACCACACTTCTGCCTTGGAAGAAATACAGGCTCTTCGTTGTTCCAATTCACTTGGCAGCTCTTTGAAGTCATGTCCACTTGCATGTAATTGATAGGAGCAGCTGGTTACAAGGTCCTGATCAAGAGAGACTATCGGTCAGACAGTCTGACTATCTGTCACTTGCTGGGCCACATTCAGAAATTACAACAGTTAATCACTGTAAATGTTGATACCAATGGTAAGCTACCTGCCAACCCCAATGCACCTAGTGAATACACATTGGCAAGTGTTCAAGCTAAAACTAACCTCTCCATATGTCTTAGACTTTATGTGAGGACCTGTTCCTTAGCTGTGCCAGTACTTTCTTCGAAAAAAGAAGTTGCAAAGTATAAGTTGTCTCAAAGAGAACACTGAACTATGTGATCCTCCATATTGATCTGCTTGAAAGCAGAGATTGATAATGTTTTTGTTTACAACAGACCAACAGCATACAGATAAAACAGCCAAAATTCAACATTTAATATGGGTTCACGACAGACTGCTCTACTAGTCTGTCTAGATTAGTGTACTTGCCTTTCCGATAAGCTTAAACAATAAAAAAAAGTGTCACTATGTCACAAACACTGGATTGATGGTGAATTGTGGGCCTGGCAAAATTATCCTCTGGATGGAGAACAAAAATGTTACCCTTGAAAATATTTAATAATGAAAAAAACAAACAAAAAGCAAACAAACAAAAAAAAAGGGTTCAGTCCATTTTTGGTTGTGAAATGGATGAAATCAGATGCTAGGGCTCTTCCATTTGTTTTTCCATTTCTTTTAACTACAGTACAAACACTAATGATGTAACACATAAATTCCACGTGAGAACTACTTCTTAAACTTATTGGTCGATGCTTGTCCTGTTGCCAGTGGCTTGAGCCAAGTGAAGGCTAATTCAAACGTTATCTGACTGATTCTTCTGTGGGGCAATATCCTCCAGAAATTCTTCCCCTGACTGACTGCTCATTCTCATTCTCTTTGTGGAACACATACACACATACATAGTTGCCCATTACAGCTATGAGGTGCGTTACATCACACGGTCGCTTTACAGATTTAATTTAACTTTCCAGTACTGGGCAAATCGCTCTGCAGGCTCACAGTCAATATAGTTTTTGTAATGAGGGATGAGCTGATTTACAGTATCCTGTCACTGAAAAAAAAATGTTCCACATCTCATGTCACTGTGTATTCTCATGAACCATGAGAGCCATGAGGTGGGGAGGCAGCTCACTACTACACTACAGATACTTCACATATTGTCTCCTCTGAAAAAAACTGCTGTGTCATTATGCATCATTCCTCTACTCTTTTCTAATCTTTTAGCAGTGTTGTGAATTATTGAATTAATTTGGCCACTTTGCCATAATGACATAGTTATTGATCAGGTTTAATAAGCTAGTGTACAGTGCATTCGGTAAGATAAAGGTAAGGTAAGGTAAACTATTCAGACCTAATCACTTTTTTTTTTACATTTTCTTATGTTGAAGCTTCGTGCTAAAATCATTTCATTTTTTCTCTAATCAATCTACACTTTTCTATTGCTTTACATAGGCCAAGCATCAGATGAAACAACAGAATATTTGGGGAAAGGAGAGACTTCATAAACATATCAAGATAACAGTGACCCTAGACCAGAGTGCACTGATGTTATATTGAAGGCTCCAAATAGTCAAACTCCACATAGTGTATGGGTTTAAAAAACTAACAACAGGGAACTGAACTTCAGAATGGAGACGGCATCATGCACATCAACGTGTATTGACACTTTGTCCATTCTCCTTGGCAAAGCTTCAATAAACCTTTTCAGCATAAGACATCTTAGGCTCCTGGACACTTTCTCAACACTCGGCTTATCAGCAGAATCTCCACAACAGTGTAGCCCGGAGACACCCCAGAAAACAACGCAGCCAATGTGAAGGACTGTGCAACTAGCAGCCTCTTTTTCTCTTCATGACACAATCAGCTCTGTAACTGGCATTAATCAAATTTATGTAAACTGTTACAACATCTGAAATGTCTTTAAATGTAAGGATTGTTTATAATCAAATCAGCTCTCCAAATTTCTGACTTTTTGACTTTTTGGTTTTGCCAAATTCAAATCAATGTTACAGTTGACTTTACAGAGGTTTCAGTCTGGACACTTAAACTCCTGACCTCTCAGACTGGATCTTAGGTACTTTTAGCATTTCACGCAAATTTAAAAGGATCACATGGTTTCTTTATGATTTTGTCACACAGAGACATAGTAGGGCATAATAAAGAAATTTTGCACTTACCAGTCTTTTTTTTGTTGAAATCCCTGTTTGTAGATGCCAAATTGTTGTGGACAAAGCAAAGGAAAAACTAAAATATAACACTGAGTTAATTTTTTAATCCCTTTACTCATTACTTAGTTGAGGCACCTTTAGCAGCAGTTAAAGCCTAGAGTGTTCAATTCAATACTATTTTATTGAAAAGTGCCATATCACAACATACGTTATCTCAGGGCACTTTTCATATAGAGCAGGTCTAGACCAGACTCTTCATAGTTATTATTTACAGAGAACCAACATTCCCCCCATGAGCAGCACTTGGCGACAGTGGCAATGAAAAACTGCCTTTTAACAGGGAGAAACGTTGAACCGATCCCGGCTCATGGTTGGGGGGTCTGCCTCGACCGACTGGGTTGAGAGAGAAAAAGAGAGCGAGAGAGCGAGAGAGAGAGAGAGAGAGATATGAGGGCAGGTGGGAGGAGAGAAAGCATTGCACAATACAGGTACCATGTAAAGAAGTATGACAATAATGGGACTAATAACAGATCTAATAATTATACTAAAGGGGCTAATAATAATAGGATTAGGACTAATGGGATTAAATTAAATGGTAACATTAGTAATAATAATTAAAGCAGTGGTTGTTGATCAGGCTCATGGGGCAGTAGATGGTCTGAAGCCATGGATCCAGACTTAGGAGAATCAGAAAAAACCTACAGAAAGCAAAAGGCAGAGAGAGGAGAGAGACAACGAAGCCCCAAACTGTGGGAGAGAGGAGGGACAGTTAGTAACAAGCATTTTTGAGGTGTTAATGTGCACAGGGAGAGAGGAGTAGGTGGAGGAGAGAGGAGCTTGGTGCATCATGGGAAATCCCCTGGTAGTCTAAGCCTTAAGCAGCATAGTGAGGAGATGGCTCGAGCTAATGCTGAGCCAGTTCTGACCATAAGCTATAACAAAGAGGGAGGATTTAAGCCGACTCTTAAATGTGGAGAGGGCGTCTGCCTCCTGGACCCAAACTGGAAGATGGTTCCAAACTAGAGGAGCCTGATACAGAGAGGCACAGAGAAGTGTGGAACCACTAGTAAGCCTGCATTCAGGAAGGGAAGTGTTCTCATGGGGTAGTAAGGTACTATGAGCTCTTTAAGACAGGATGGTGTCTGACCATTAAGGGCTTTGCAGGTGAGGAGGAGGATTTTAAATCGTATTCTGGATTTCACAAGGAGCCAATGCGGAGAAGCTAACACAGGAGATATATGATCTCTCTTTCTGGTTCTTGTCAATACTCTTGCTGCAGCATTCTGAATCAGACGGAGACTATTTTATGGAACTCAATGACTAACTTTTGAGTATAAATTGAAATTGATCTGATAAATAAGACTTAAACCAGCTAAGAGTGAGTCCTTTAATGCCAATGAAATGCTCCAGTCGCATTAATGGGATTTGATGGTCAATAGTGTCAAATGCGGCACTAAGATCTAACAGAACAAGTACAGAGACAAGTCCTTTATCCGATGCAGTTAGAAGATCATTTGTGGGCTTCACAAGTGCTATATTCTTGCAATGATGCCTCTAAATCCTGGCTGAAAATCCTCAAATAAACACCAATGGTTGGCAACAACTTTCTCAAGGATCTTAGAGAGAAAGGGGAGGTTGGATATGGGTTAAACATTTGGATCGAGGGTAGACTTTTTAAGAAGAGGTTTGATTACAGCTATTTTAAAGGACACAGCACATAGCCTGACATTATTTACAGATTGATTATGTCTAATAGAGAAGTGCTAAAGGTAGAACTTCCTTAAGCAGCCTGGTTGGGATGGAGTCTAAGAGACAGGTTGATTGTTTAGAGGATCATTGAAGTTAGTTGGTGAAGGTCGATAGGAGAGAAACTTTCTAAGTATATATTGGGTTTTACAGCTGTTTCTAAGGTTCCTGTGTTTGAGGACAAATTAGTGCCGGTTGAGGGCAGGAGGAAGTGAATTCTGTCTCTAACAGTCAGAATTTTATCAATAAAGGTGCTCATGAAATTGTTTCTAATGAGAACTATAGGAATACATCGATCAATCAAGCTATGACTCTCAGTCAGCCTGGCTACGGTGTGGAAAGAGACCTAGGTTTGTTTATATTTTCCTCTATTAAAGATGAGTATTACACTGCTCTGGCAATGCTGAGGGCCTTCATGTAGGTTTTAATACTGTCATGCCAGGCTATGCGGGATTCTAGTTTGGCACAGTGCCATATCCTTTCAAGATTTTCTGCTGTTTACTTTAATATACAGGTTTGGGAGTTAAACCATGGAGCTAACCTCCTTTGTTTTATTATCTTCTTTTTTAGAGGGGCAACAGAGTACAGTATCGATCTCATTGAGCCTGCAGCACTATCAACAGGGTGATCAATTTGGAAGGGGGTGAAGTTAACATACAAATTCTCTGTTATATTGTGATATTGCAGTAAAATTATGAACTGATGGAATCACTTCTTTAAATGTAGCTACAGCACTATCAAATAGACATCTAGTAAAGACATTTTTGCCTAATGGTGTGTTGTCCAGTAATAGGAGTTCAAAGGTTATTAAACAATGGTCTGAGAGAAGAGGATTCTGTGGAAAGACGATAAAATGTTAAGTTTCTATACCATAGTTTAGAACAAGATCGAGGGTGTGGTTAAAAAAAAAGAGTGGGTTTATTTACCCTCTGGGGAAAGCCAATTTAGTCTAAAAGGGAGATAAACGCAGTGCTGAGGCTATCACTATCAATGACCACGTGAATATTAAAATCACCTACAATAATTATTTTGTCTGTACTAATTATGAATGAAGGTTGATAGAAACTCTGAGAATTCATTTTGAAACTGAGCCAGGTTTCTGTAAGAGAAAGGTTCCAGCTTGGCCAACAAAACACTACGTATTTGTAAAATTCTTCCAAAATGCTGGTCAAATTTCATGAGAATTTGATCTCACATAGACATAGTTAATGCATTGCTAGCATGCCCCTCTAGTATTGACACAAGGATGTTAAATGTTTCTATGGCTAGATAAGTGGAGAGCAAAATATCTGTGTCATTTTGAAGCATATAGAACCCATCGTACCCAATGTATCCCACTGAGTCAGTCATCCTGCACATCATTCCTGCTGGCTGTCTAGCAATAATCATAATTATGCAGGGTCCACTGGATATGAGCTTAGGGGCACCATGGGTCAGGGGGATGTGCAGTACTTGATATGCCAGTGTGGTGTAAGGGAAATGCACCGGTCAGTCTTAATGACACACCCGAGTATTATAATACAACAGATACTGTTCATCTGAATCACTTCTACTTTCGTCTGTGTCAATGTGGTGGACCAAGTAATGTAAGTTTCACAAAGTGGGATTATTGCAGGGCTCTTGGATTGCATTTGATTGTTCTTTGGAGGAGGTTGGTCGTAAACTTGCTATAGCTTTGGCTTGTGGAAGAGTTCCGTGGGCATATCAACAAAGTGGCAAGAACAAACATTCAAATCTCTTTTGAGTAAATTATAATCTCAAAGCCCTGAGCCATGCGAGTTTCCTTTCCTTCTTCGGCAGGAGGGAATGTAAGGTGTAGGGCATAGGGCAACCAAAAACTGAACAGGTTAACCCTGAGTTCATTTTAAAACAAGAAGAGATTTGTCACCAAACTACTTAATATAACATTGATTTTGCTTTCAGTCTGTTTTCATGTGCAAGGAACATGAAAACAGGAAAAAGCAGTACCCGCTAGCCTCGGAGAAAACTGGATTCTGACAGATCACATACATATTTTACAATGGTAGGAGGCAGATTTACCACTTGAAATTGTTAGTAATATTTGAAACTGTGGATTCTTGATAAAAGACAAAAGTAGGCTTCACATTTGATGACTGTCAATTTACCAGCTGACAAAATTGTATAATTTCTTCAAGGATGAGTAGGATAAAGCTTAGTCAAACAAGAGAGCAATGTCACAATATTACAAGCAAAGTAGAAAGGAACACCTGGCCAATAAGAAGCATACATTGTGGCATGTAGGAAGAACTCACTCAAGAGAAGTTCACATGTTTAAAAGGTTGGTGTTTGCATTAAATTTCTGTATTTAGATCTTAGGCTGTACTGAATCCATTTTTCAATTGGCTAAGACTAAACCGTTCAGAGGAATTTGTACGGCTCAAATCATGAACATACAGCATAGAAATAATGCAGCTGAGCAGGAGAGGCCAGGGACAGAAATCTCACTAACTGGTTGATTGCATGTTACTTGTATATGTACCATATCACAACATGATTTTATATGTATGAATGAATAACTGAGAGGGGATCCTGCAAAGATAATACACACTTAGTAATATTAAAGTAATTAATAATAAGGGTGCATATTTTATGTGTTTAAAAAATACTACTGGTTTACTGGTCAAGTTTAACGTTGTAAAGTGAGACTCATCACAGAAAAGCCTGTTGGCCCCTGGACTGGTGTGTTAGTACAATAATATTATCATGGAAAAAGTAACAACCAGTTCTCTTTCATCCACTGTTGACTAGAAATACACAATAAATCACTGGACAATCAATCCAAAAGTTTGATTTATAATTTATTGTAAGTAGTTTCAAATATTCATTTCACCTTTAAATGAAAAAAAGTCTTTGAGGATGAGGATAAACTCATTCCTTGTGCAAAGACATCTTGGATAAACTTTCCAATATCCAGTGCTGAGCAGGTACAGAAACAGATACAGAGGTTGTCCTCTTGATTTACTTCTTGTGAGTAACTAGTTAGCTAGAAGCAGGCAAAACAATGTTTAATTCATTTCTTGAAATTTTACTTTGTGTTTTGGGTTTAGATGGGTGATCAAACACATGACTCTTAAAACTCCTTAGATAGCTTATATCACTCTCACTACAGGAGCTGTTTAATGAATGGTCAGTTCTACAGAAATACTGCAATGCAATAAAACCTTCTTGGAATTTTTTTTTTTTTTTTTTTTTAACAAGAAGTCTTCAGAAGAAGTTGGCAGACCAAGGTAGAAGCAATTTATGTAAAAGGAAAATAGAAAATTAAATTAAATATACACATCAAATGATGAGAGCTCTATATATTGTTAACCAGCTTTGTTTAGCCTGTAGTCAACCACAAAAATAAACAATGAGGATGAGGATTCCTAGGAAGCATGAAGCACTGTCCACAAAACTTTTGTCATTAATGCACCTCACAATAACCCAAGTTACATTACGAGGTTACATTGATTTGTGTGGCTGTTTCAGCACAGTGACCCTCATGTCCCTGCTGGCTGAGGGGCCCAGGAGGAAGGACAGGAGATAGTGTTAGGTCTCTCAGGACACAATGGGTCAAGACTGACAGATTTTACTGCTTCGAGGAATTTCTCTGGTTTTTAGTGTCGGTAAAGACTTTCACTGCCTCTGGCACATGACATTTGTCAATGTGCTGTCTAAGATATGGCTAATACCAAATGGAAAATTTTGTCTTCAACACACCTAGAGCTGAAGTCTTGAATTATTTTTTTTCTCTTTATGCCAATGCAACATCTCTTCCCCTTCTCATATACTACAGTTTTGAATATACAGAACTCCCCTTTACTCAGGTGTTTACTGCACTGCATTAATGTCATCTTATGTCTAATTCACTTCCAGGCTGAGTTCCTACCACCATATCTCTCCCTCCCTCCTCCGTCTCTCTTCTTAATGCTCTCCTGAAATGTTAATATATTTTTTCTAGGAAAGATATGGCTTAAAATGTGTCTCCATCTGCAAGTCAACACACAACTATGTGTTCAAAACACACACACACACACACACACACACACACACACACACACACACACACACACACACACGCACATAGAGGCCTGATACTTCCCAATTCCTTAATCTACATATAGCCACTGGCCACCAACAGACTGGACAGACTTTGATGAAACAGTGAGTTGCTCTGGAGCCTTTGTTTCCACACATGAGGCAGCCGACGTCTTGGGCAATTGATTTCCAGCTGACACTCAAGTGGCTGCCTCTGAAAGATGACCTGTCAGTGCAACTCGGGGGAGCATATCTAGTGAGGCATCATATAGGGAGACTCATGTGAAAGATGACAGGTAGAAAGGCACAGGAGACCCTGAGCTGGGCCTATTGGGGAGCGTATTTTATTAATAGCCCCAGGTCAATGAAAACTTGCTAACAACCCAAGCAGACAAGTCATACTTTTTATTTTCAAGTGAGGACTGCAGGTTGCTTGAACATGTGAGCGTATACTGACACTATAGGGTGCTATTGACATGTCAATTGTTTTAGATAGAGGGGGATTCCAAATGACATAAAAAGAATTTAAAATGAATTGTCTCTGGAACATATTGTATATAACTTTGATTGCTCTCACCCTGAATTTGCTTTTAATAATCATTTTCTTTAAAGACCTGCGACACAGTTTATCATTTCTTGGGGAGGCTACATAGAGGATGTTTTAAGAGTGACTTTGTGCTGCTTACACATATTAGGGTTGCAATAAATTGAAATAAGCATTATACAGCAGACTTTACTTGGCATCGTAAGGTTCTTCTCCACCCTCCCACAGTTTCACTGTCTGCTCTTGTCTTGACTCTCCAGGGACCAGGAACTGTCACTTGGTCCTGGAATCCTGAGCCACATGTTTACTTGGCAGCTCTGTAGTCAGCTTCACTTTTTCTCCCCACAAGTGGCCTTTTTCTACTGGCCACTTTACTCTTAAGTTCTAAAAACAGTAAGTGGTGAGGCCAGCAAAACCCAAGCAATATTATGGAAATATTATATGATTTTGCCGTTAAGATTACATATGATAACAACCTTTTGTATCATTAACTGGGCAATTTAAATTTTGTTTCTCTCCTGATAGTACAGTTGAGATTTGCTTTTGGCAAAAATGTTATTTCACTGTTGTTGTCAGCAGTAGGATTAATTCAGTCTCTCTACGCTGGAAATCTGCTTAAAAATATTTTAATATCATGAAGCATTATTCTAAAAAAATATTGCTCCTGTTTGAAAAATGGAGGGTGTTTTTTTTTAATTTTGTGTGTTTTATACGGTACATATTTCAAACATGAATGATGTGAGACAAGTATGGATATCGGGGCTTCAGAAAGTAAGGTAATCCATAGCTTCCATTTACACACAGTAACTTCATGCCTCTTGAATGATTGGATAGCTACCTGATGTCTTAAAAGTCAAATGTTGGGCACCCCTGTGGCTTAGGGATAAGATGCAGACCTTGAATTGCATTATTCCTGATATGAGTTTATTACATATCACTCCCTTTGTCTTTCCCTTCATTTCTTGTCATCTCTCAAATGTCAGAATCTCTAATAAAGGCATACAAATGCCTCCAAAAGAAAAAACAAAGCATGTAAATGCATACAAGACGCATTTATCAAGACTGATAAAAATAAAGTGTCAACCTTTAAAAAGACCAAAATGTCTTGTAAGGCTATTAGTATGAGCCTTAGTACTTGTTACATCATCTAACAGCACCTAAACCCATCCAGTGATTGGCCAGGTTTGCAGAGATGCTGAAAAGATTTCAATTCCTGTCTCTGAAACTGACTGTTTTATTCTACTAACAACAATTTCAGTCACAGCTGGATGTGAGACCATTTGTATGAGTCATATGAGCTTAAACCCTTAGAGACTCTAGATGTCTAGAAATAATTCTTGCTACAACATGTTGCATAAGTCATAGTAGTACACAGGGGTACTATGCTTGTTTGTGTGCTTGTTCTTCTGATCACACTTAATAAAAAAAGGTAACACTGTATTTTCGGAATTATCTGCTGAATCAACCTGAAGTTGGTTGTGAAAATGAAGCTGTCTGGTCCACCCACTACATCAGCTGCCGACACCTTGAAAACCAAGGTCGCCCTTTAATAAAAATATCATTAAAATCTCAGCCATTATCCAGTTAAATGGTGCAGAAGATTTGGCTTTAACAGGACTACTCATCCTCTAATCGTACTGAATTAATTACAGGCAAAGTGGGAGCCACTTTTAAGCTAATCATACGTTATCAAATGTGTGCATGTGTGTGGGTGACATGGATGAAGGTCACTCATTCCTGTGACCAAGTAAGTGATGGCTTAAGATAAGGTTTTGGTTCAACTGGTCTCCAAAGTCATGCAAGTATCATCTGACATACAGTGTGAGTAAATATGTGTACAACTAGTTTTGTGTTGTGTCATCCCTCACGGTCAGTAACCTCCGGAGTGGAAGGACAGTTAGACAAGGAGGAGGGACATTTCAAATGCATTTGCTTGCTCAACACTTTCACATTCATCTTTAAATAATGATTGATAGAGTATTCCATTCGAGGAACTAAAATGTAATGACTTGCAAGTAGTTGGCCATTTTCAAAGCAACATTTCTTTTTTTCAAAGCAGGAAAGCCGCAGGTGTAGCGAAGAATGTTAATGATGGCCAGGTACTATATAACTGTCCCAGGAAAGTCATGCCAGTGAGCCAGCATGCAGAACCCCATGGTCCTGAACCTGGCACAGCATGTTAAAGTAGAATGCAGCCATGATCAATGTAATTATGTGCACCTGTGCCGTGCTTTGACATACCAAAATGTTTGCTTTTAAAAATACCTGCTCTATAATCAAGATAAAGGGCTTTGTGTAGTGCCAGTGAGATAAGCGGGTGATTCAGGCTGCTATCACATCTATAGTTTGGTTCAGACCAAAGAAAAAAAAGACACATTCTTAAATTTTAGTTTTAGTCTGTTTCATATTCAGTGACTTACTGACAGGTAACCCATTCATTCGACAGTTTTGGGGACTGACAGCCTGCATCATCAAAACTACTTGAACCGTTCAGGGGAAAATTAGAGTTTGTTCCTTTGCCTTTTTAACAAGTCATCCTTCACTTTACTGAAGCTTGTTTATCTTCTTTGGTGGTCACAGAAATTTTCAATTTTTATTGCAAAATTGTGAACATTTTCACAATAAAAGCCCTGTAAAGAATTTAAGGGTTTCTATCCACAGGAAGTGTTGAGTTTGTCCTAACAGCATAATGCAGCAACTTAAAAAGGGCAGACTGGAGCAGATCAAAACTAAGATGTTACTAATTATACTAATAAAGTAGAGGAAACTGTTTTTTCCATTATAATTTTCGAAGATAAATAATATTCGAGGATAAACAATGTTCAAGGACAAATACCTGTGAATCAGGCCCTGTTACCATGGTAACCAACTAATATTGTATAATTCAAAGGTCATTTCTTTGGTAATTTCTATGGTCTGCTAAGGGATTCTGTAAATTTAATAGTAATTTAGCTCCATGAATGTCACTCATCTACATCGCACAATCCTGCATTTATACCATAAGCTACACTAATTTGCTCATAAAACCTTGTGTTTTAATGTGTTTAACGTGTTATTGTATTTTAAAGCAACTTTGAGAACAACTTATTATATGTTAAGGTAATTATTTTTCTCTCAAGAAAAACTGTAGTTAGCAACTTGTTAAGTATTAGCTTTTTGCTAGAAAGAGGTAGAAAAACTAGTCCACACATTTGTTACCTCTACACTGGTCTACCATAATGTCCCAGGAACTTGGTGAAAAGCCTCCAGTTGATATTAAGTGCTACAGCAGGAGTATTGACAGGAACTAGAAAAAGGGATCATACTGCATTTCTACCATATTAGCTTCTCTGCATTGACTCCCTATAAAATTGGAGTATAATTCAAAATCCTGTTCCTTACAAACCCCTTAATGACCAAGCTCCATTG
The DNA here is from genome assembly GCA_016859345.1 of Istiophorus platypterus. Classification (NCBI taxonomy): domain Eukaryota; kingdom Metazoa; phylum Chordata; class Actinopteri; order Istiophoriformes; family Istiophoridae; genus Istiophorus; species Istiophorus platypterus. Next base: position 21,405,873 of record CM029122.1, read on the forward strand.
TGCCTTAAAGACCTCATAGTACCCTCTCATCTGATAGAACACTTTATTATTATAAAAGAAGACATTGCTCCCAGACTGCAGGCCTACTTGTCGTTCTTGGAGTCTCCAAAGTAGAATTGGAGGCAGAGCCTTCAGTTATCCGGCTCCTCTGCTGTGGAACCACTGTCTAGTTTTGTCTGAGAGACAGGAGCCATTTCCAAATTCAAGATTTGGCATAAAACTTTCCTCTTCAATAAAGCTTATAGTGTGGGCTGGCTCAGGTGAGCCCTGAACCACCCCTTGAGCACTTCTTCTCTCTCTCACTCCATGCATTTATATCACACTAATGCATGTCATTAACTTTGTGTTCTCTCCGTCACATAGTGCTTTTCCTCTCTGTCCCCTCTCTGCCTGTCTTCATTCTGCAGGTATCTCTGACTACAGAGCTGCAGGAGCCGGATCTGCCACTACTACTCAACACTCATCATCATATTTATTCATTTTATTAGTGTTATTATTATTTATCGGTTCTGCTAAGACTGCTGTCGTTATCATTGTTAACGCTATTACACTTATATGCATCACTACAATTATTATAATTCTCTGAGTGTGCATGAATACAACAGTATTTAGGACAGCTGTCTCTTTCAGTCCCCCCCCCCCCCCCCATTTCTCTCCTCTCAATCCAATCTGTTGAGGCAGATGACCACACACCCTGAGTCCAGTTCTCTCTGAGGCTTCTTCCTCTCCGTTGCTGCCAACTGTTTGCTCAAGGTGGAAACTGGTTGGATCCTCTTTACATCACTGTAAAGTCTTGACCTTATTCCATAAAGTGCCTTGAGATAATGTATGTTATTTTTGGCTCCATGTAAATAATATTGAATATCATTGAACTGAACAGGTCGGACAACATGTCTGAATTTGTCACTTACAGCAGACCCACTGTAGAACTGCAGCAAAAAGCAGGCTTCTCCTGTTAATTGCTGTATCATGACTTTGGTACAGATGGAAGTGCTATGGCTCAAAATTAAAAAAAAAAAAAAAAAACCCCAAACAGATTCTGTTGCAACGAAGATGGTGGATTACTTTGCAACATCATCTGGCAACACACTGTGTTGGATAAATATATGTAAGTATAAATGCAGGCACATGCTGGAAAGCTGTCAACAATCAATTTCCTTGCTTTTTCTGAGGAATACGTTCAATTAATTAGAACTGAAAGCTCCCCGATCATAATAATGAAAAATAAATGATTTGTCTTCATAAAAATTTACTCTGTGGAAACATTCAGATGAAAAAAACCCCAATAGTTAATGGTAAGAGTATTAACAATGGAAAGGTCAAAATAACTTACTAAAACTCCAGAACATTTATATAAAGAAAGATGGAATAATTTTATTGTTGTGTCAAATGCTGGTATCTTTATTTGCTACATACATTATATTACTTCAGTCAGTTTATCAATATTATTTGTCACAATTCATCTGCAAATGAGCCTGAAAAAATGGATATAACTAAATTACAGTCAGCAAGGATATTGTGAATAATAGGTAATTTTTATGAAATGGTTTAGCAAAATCATTTAATAACAGATATAATTTAAAAGTGTACATTTAACATTTAACCTTTAGCTCATCACTATATAATTTAATTTTTTTGTAAACATAAAGTTTCTGTATCAAGAGCACTTATTATTCTAGTCCAATCTAACTCCACAGTGTTCAGTTTTCATTCACAAGAAATATTAAAATTGTTCTACCTATTACTACACAAGTCAGTCATGCAGAGGTATTTGTGATCAGGATATAAAGGTGCTTAATCTGGATGAGAAATCACCTATGATGTGAGAGCAGTGCTTCCACCTACATATAATAGCATGGTAATGTAGCCGGAGCGAAACAACACAGTCAATAAGAGGAGACTGTTGAGATCAAGAGATGAGGCATGAATAAGTCATGATCATGTCTAATCACCTCAGCCCAAGGAGGTCTTTCTCTTTTTCTGCAATCTTGTCTACCACTGGTCTCTGTAGATATCATGCAAACACAATGAAAAGGATTAAATACTAAGATTATTTACCAAAAAGCAGCATTCATCCCCCAGGACATAGAGGTGAAAAAGTAAGTCTAGAAATCTTTGTCAGCACACTTTGTGTCTCCATTGACTAGAAGCAGGCTGTGGTATTCAAAGTGACACTCAATTAGCTGTGCACTAGCAGTGGGACACAGATTGATAGGAAGACTTTGTCCCTGGATGCAAAATGAAATATCCGGAAATTCTCTTTGTAGTATCACAGGCTAAATTCTTTTTTGCACACATTTACGATAACGTGTTAAAGGTGAAATCCATAAAAATGTCACAAAATAAATACAAAGCTGTTTTCTTTGTCTGTTTTTAAGGAAACATATTTTCAAAAGCTTTTTGTTATTCAGAATCAAAAAATACCATAGGTGGGAATCAATCACTAAACATTCTCACAAACGGGAACTACCCTATGAAGCATATTGCATCATGGTTAAAGCAAACACAGACTGTGTCCATAATTTCATTCTGGTCATGTGCGTCATGCAGAAGCTGAAACAGTGTAATGGAAAACATAATTATACCATCACATTGCACTAATGCTCCCTAAGCAGCAATCAGCTGTGCTTTACTTTATAGGTGGACTGGTACCCATATAACCCCAGATTCTGCTCTTTAAGCTACTAAAAGGTCATCAACCCAACAATTTTCCATTCTCTGACATGCCTCAAGTCTACCTAAAGCTCATTTATAGACTTCAAAATTAACAATCCTAATGTATACAGCCCAGATAGCCACAGGCCCTCTTCACACCTGGGATTAACATGTGTCTTCTGTGATCTGATCCCAAGTGGACATTTCACACCGGGCACTGAAATGCATCTCTTGAGGGACAACTTTTGATTGGATCTCACACCTTTGCTCTGTTTTCAAAGACCAAATGCGTTTGTTGTTTTTCAATCGGCCAGGCAAACATACACCTTTTCAAATTTTTCAGATGTTGTGGACAAAGCCATCTTATGTGGTTTGTATTACTTTGTTTGCGAATGAATACACACAACCACTTATGCAGAGGACATCAGTTGAGTAGGCAGACCTTCTGTGTGGCCCAGGACACATTTGCAAACATTGCTAAAAAAATGTGTCCCAGACCACTTCCAAATGTATTATGAGTGGATCTCAATCAGGCTGCAAAGAAATTACATTTTTAGGGCAGCATATATTGTCTAACCTTACAGTCAACAATACTCTGTCCTTCATTATCGGTTTTGTGAGGCATATTGTGTTATTTAGAGAAATGTAATTTAAATTTTCTTGCATGAACTTTTAAACAACATTATAATCAAGTATCAGGCCAGATGTGTCAACTATATCCCACTACTACCATTCACTTTAAATTGCAAGTTAACATTAGTTTAGTTTGTTGCTTCAGTTTGCTATGCAGCAGCTTCATTTTATAGTTACAACCTATCTCTACGAAAGAACTAGCTTGTTTGGTGCAAACTATTTGTGTGTAAATCCCACTTAGTAAACACCTACATTATAACTAGTTCATTTTTGACAGTGGCACTGTCCAGGCCTCCATAGGTAAACTGTGAGATTGGCCACTGGTTGAATTGCTCTTATTCTAACAAAACAAAAACGCTTCTCTACCCTCATGCTCAGAGCCACAGACCAAAATGTAGGACTTAATTAATTACAGAACCCCAGGTATTATTTACTGGCTTTAGTAAACTGTCACTCTGGCATGTCCTGTGTGAGCAAATAAAAAAGGTATAAGACCGCAATTAAAAATAAAATTAGGGACTATTTTGATCATGAAACTTGTTCCCTACACACTGGGGTTTTCTGGCAATGAACATCCCCATCAAAAAGCCATATTAGAACCTTAAACTATTACTTCTACTGAATATATGGATCTTACACACACTCTGTTGAACAGTATTGATAAACTTTCCCCCCTATTCACATGCACATATTTATATATGCATATGTATATAGGTACATATGCAGTATATGTGCATACAATGTGTGGGGTATGTATATACTACAAATGCAAAAATTGCAACTTTTTCTTTTTCTGGCACAGAATGCACTATTTCTTCAAACTCAACATATTGTGAGCTTTTTTTCTAGGTAAATGCAAATGGATGCAAATGGACATTTAGAGGAGTATGTTATCTGGACTTTTTCAATCTCTTAAAACCTGAGAGGATGAAGAAAAGGAGCAAAACTAATCTTTATTTCTAAAGACATCTCTTTAGCAGCAGCGCAGAGGCTTAAATACTATGTGTGGAGAACCTGGTGCTACTGTATATGCTCATATACTCAATGAATTCATAGCATGGTTGTATGCATTGCAGTACAGCCGCACAAATAATATATAAACATTTTTGACAAATAAAAAACTAATGACTTCACTGCATGGGGCACCATTTAAAAGAGATACACTTAATAAAGACAGTTGTTACTAAGTCAGTGACACCTTGATGAAATGAAATGCAGGACTCTGAGGACACATGTGAGACAATTAACTCAGTTTTCAGTATCATTCATTAATTGCTGACAGGCTGTCAACCTGATTATGTCAGTGCAGTTTGTTCGTAAAAACTGCATGTGGTGGAATGTCCAGGTGCCAAGCTGTTGCTGGTCACCTGTTCTATTGCTTTGTTGTTGGGGCAGTAATTAAGAAGCCCATTATTTCTGATTAGTGCTCTTTTGCATAATTAATAAATAGGCAGCTACGTCCAGATGGCTTTTTCATCACAAAACCATTACTCATTTTGTTGAGTAGGACCTTCAAAGTGAAACAATAAGTGAAACAATACATTAAACATAATTTCATATATTTCATATTCTTGCCCAAAACACCGACAGTCCCTCAATGTCTGAGGCACTTGAAACCTATGCTTTGAGCCTCAGGTTCTAGTTCAACGTGTGAAACACCAGGAAACTTAACAAATGCATTATGTACAACAGAAATGTGCTAGGGACCTTCTGTCACTTCATATGTCCCATAGCAAAAAAACAATAGAGACGTAAAATGCAGGTCAACCAATTTCAGTCTTTCTCTATCCACTTTTTTCATGGTCCACAGTTTCCTCCTCAGTTCTTTTCTCTGAAGTCTGATCAAAAGTCCCAGGAGTCCACACACTTGACCTCAACTCTGTTAACCCTGACTAAGCTCAGTGGCAGTTACTGTTTTATCACCTGAAGAAAGCACCAACTTTTCCTTCAATCCGTGCTAAAACTAATTAAAGTTGGGGCAGAGGAAGCATCTGGCGAGAGAGAGGGAGACGGAGAGAATGAGGTTGAGTGAGTGATGTTGGGAGGGGGAGAGATTAACAAGTGCAGGCAGAGCACTGTCTCTCAGCCACTAATCCTTAATGTCACAGATATGCGGTAAGCTGGGGCCTTTGTCAGTTAAAGACTGCCTTCAGATCTACCCAACTCTTTGTCTGCCACCATGCATCCTCCTCCCCTTATACCCTGTGCTGTACCCTGACTCTCCATACTCCTTGGATCAGGGATAAACATGGGAGCACTCACTTTTCCAGGAGAGATGAAAGGCTGCTAGGGGTTGAAAGAAGCAGCTCATAGAGCTCAGATGGCTTGCCATAAAACCAGATGGATAAAAGGGTATGGAGGGAGAGAAAGCGGGAGGTGTATGAAGACGCTCTATTTTCCCCTTCAGTGTTTACATGTCACAAGGTGACTTGCTGCAGATTTGTTTTGCACCTTATTAAAAAAGTTCCACTTAAGCCTGGAGAAGTTGCAAAGTTGGTATACTTTGTTTCAAAGTATAGATCTCACTCAACCCAGGAGAATGTAAATTTTCATGGACACTTGTGTCTAAGGGCATCAGTATGTTTCGAATTAAGTGCTGATCAGATTGTCTAGCAGTAACTGAAATTTCTTACCTGAACACATTAAATGAAGTTAGAAATGGAGAGCTGTAACCATTTCTGTAACTTTCCAAAACCGATTGACTGATAAATATGACCGTTTCACATAGTAATGAAGTGTGCAAAGGTTAAAAGAAAGACAGAATTTTATCAATTGTGTCAAGATCCGATCACACCAGAGAGTGGAACAGTGAAAAATTATCTGCGCACCTTTGCACAAATTTTTAGCTCCAAAAGCTTGGTGACTTCTCACAGATGTAGTTTTTAAATTACTAAAGTTGGCGAAATAGCTAGAGTTTGCTCAAAAGTCACTGTCACTAGATGATGTCACATACTAATATTCATATTGTTGACATCATTATGTAGCTATTTACAAATACAAAAGATTAAAAAAAACAAAAAACAAGTTAAAGTTAAAAAAGTAAAAACAACTTGAGTCAAGCTTCACTAGACTGACTTTAACTACCTTTATTGTCAGCTATCATTGTTTTTAATTGAATGAAAACTTACCTCAAATTTCTAAATCTTTTATGAAGACTGTTGTATAGACTGTGGAACTGTAATCAACAGAGGATCCAGATTGTGATATAAACAAATAAATGATATAAATAATTATTTGTACCTTCAACTCCTGTCTCACAAGTGTCTGTAAACCATATCTCCTTTGTGGAACACATTTTACTCTGCCAGGGGAGGAATAAATACAAGTGGCTGGTACAACATGGCTAATAAGCTTTGATACCATCCTCCAACAGTACTTTTTGTCAACGATCTATTCCAATGACAACAATCGATTTTGATGCTAGTGTTTAGGCTATTTTTTTTATTGACAGAACAATTGACTGCAAAACCATGAACGTCTTCAAAAAAAAAAAGGCTGTCTGAAAAGATGCACTGTTATCCCCTGTTTTATGATTCATCACAACTCACCCTTTTTGATGACACCGGCTGGGGATTTCTGTGAATAGTCTGTGCAGTGATGGGATGTCGCAACGTTCATACAAAACAGCCATTGAAGCCTATCACATGTTGCCATATTGTCAACTTCTTAGTTTCAATGAGCTTGACCTACTCACTTAACCATATCAAAATGATCTGCTTCTCTAGTGACACATCAGAGTGAATTACCACCAACAGCAATTAGCTAATTGAAGTGGATCAGTCTATGGGGCTTAGTGTGCTCAGGGTCAGAGCCAGTGCAGGCAAGCAACAACGCCAGGTCCCCCATTACGCAACCCTGACAGGGTCCTTTCATCACCTATCAAGAGTGCTAGTGTCTCTGCTGCATATGCCATTTTCATAATTGATGTTCCATATTATGCCCCCCACCTACGGACCTTAACTACTTCGCTGACGAAAATACAGTATTCATTGACCGCATAATCTGTGTATGAGATTGGCGTTGATAGCCTGAATTAATAAACAAGGATTAACAAATGCAATCAGTTGATGAAACAATTGTGCTAGCATGGATAGCTAATTGTCTGCAGAGAGCCAGACAGTTGTAGAGCTATTTGAAAATATGACTCGATATCAGATCATCAGGCTTATGGCTGATTCAATCAATCAACCGATGCTAGAAAACGTACTGCTGTAAACCACAAACAAAATATAGTACAAATGATCTAATATACCTTCAAAAACAAATCCTTTTCCCACTGTCAAAGTGAAATGAATCACTCAGACACAAGCATTAGCTTTAGCATAGCATTGTTTTGATTACAAGCCAAAATAGAAACTGACTGAGGAGCGCTGACTGACTGCTGCATGGGGAAATATTTCCTGCTGCTGTGATGCTTTTAGATTAGGACGTAAACTACCAGCCACGCAAAACTAGTAAAGATGTCTTTGTCAGAGGTGGGGTGTCTCACGGGGACATTAAAATTTGGCAGACAGAGATTTAGCATTTAAATTCTATTTTTCAAAGGGACCGGAAAGAAAAAATATTTTAAGGACAGGACAGTGTCAGGCAGAGGTGTAAGACAAATCTTGCCCCTTGCTTTTTGATTTTTGTTTGCCTTTTCTGCTTTGGTCTTATGTCCTTTCTGTTAATGTCAAAATTGTGGATCAAAGAAGTACTCAAAAGAATTACTATTAAAAGAAATGTGGAACTTATTGCTTTTACTTAATTTAAGTAGTCACTTGCTTATTGTTGAAAAGCTGAAAAAAAGGTGAAATTCAACAAGTCATTTATAGGTAATGGACCATGTCTCACCACTTTTGACATTTATAGCTTTAGCTTTTAAAGCACATGTGACTGTTTTATTTTCTGCAAGCACTCTGTAACCACTTATTGAATAGCACTGCTCAAATAAGTGTCTTGAAATTAAATTGAATAAGGAAGTGAAGAGGCCTGGTACTTGGTTCAGAAACAGATATCCCAACAAACCCTGACACATACGTACTGATGTCGAGGCTGTTAATGTTTGCAGTGTATGTTGTATATCCAGAGTGACAATTATAATCCCCTCCAGCTCCAAGCCACACTGTAATCTTACACTTAAAACATTTATTTGTCATATAATCAACTACCAGAAAGATGGGATAGAGATTTCCTTACATATATGCCTAAAGTTGTATTAAAGTGTTGGATCACAAAGTAGTAGTTATGCAGTCTGTATTGCTTGAGAGATGTGTGGAAGACACAGTGTGAGAGATAAAGTTCATGCAACACATGATAATAATGTCATTCAGTGTGACTTACACTTTCTGAGCATATCATTATCTCTGATGTCAATTGCAAATAAATGTCCATAAATCTGCTTAGAAATCTTAGAAAAGATACAAAGCTTGTTGGACAATAATGTTTTCTTCACTATCAAAGTAATCCAGGGATAGTAGTCGATAAAAAGAAACTGTTAATAGCTAATTTAATATTCTTTTTACTGTGCCAGTTTGCCAAATTATAACAAACAAAGGAAAAAAACGTGATGAGTATTGTATGTGGGCTACAAAAGAGAATAACAGTTTTACAAAGCAAATATCTTGCCTGATGGCTTTTTCATTTTTTCGGTCATCATATAGGTTCCCAAATATGCCCACATGTTGGTGTTATCATGTTGTCATCAATCTATCTATCTGTAAAAAAATAGCTCTTTCCAGTGGAAATAACTCAGAGAGCAACCTTAACATACATGCATCTCACTACTGAAGGGATTTGAATTACAGCAGGTAGATAATTGCAGGTATAATTATGACTGGGGTGGAAATGAAAAATTACCCAGACCCACTCACCGAATGGGATTACAATAACTGACCATCACTGGTGATTTTAACATTAACCCACCCATTCAATTCAATTCAGTTCAACTATATTTATACAGCACCATATCATAACAGACATTATCTCAGGTTACTTTTCATATAGAGCAGGTCTAGACCAGACTCTTTATAGTCGTCATTTACAGACACCTAACATTTCCCCCATGAGGAAGAACTTGAAGACAGCAGCAACGAAAAACTCACTTTTAACAGGTAGAAACATTGAACAGATCCTGGCTCGAGCAAAAGAGAGAGAGAGAGAGAGAGAGAGAGAGAGAGAGAGAGAGAGAGAGAGAGAGAGTGAGACAGAGAGAGCAAGAGATGGGGCAGGAGGGAGGAGAGAGAGCATAGCACAATAATGGGACTAATAGCTATATATACTAGAATTATACTAACAGGGCTAATAATATTACTAATAGAACTAAATGAAATGCTAACAGTAGCAATCATAATAATTAAAGCAGTGGGTGCTGATCAGGCTCATGGGGCAGTAGATGGTCTGCAGCCATGGATCCAGACTCAGGAGAATCAGGACAAACTTGCAGAAATCGACCACCCCTTAAATACATAGTCTGCATGGGGCTTAGTTGGGTTCTAATATAGTACATTATCTGCACTGTAATAAATGTTTTCTCATCATTTTTATTAATTGGTCAGACATGTACCAGTTCACATCAGTGATCGAGTCTGATTGTCAAGTGTTTCATTTTGGAGAAAAGCATGTTAGCTCACTTCAGTAGCTCACAATAATTACTCTGAATTACACAATTCTCAATTGTGACAATTGCAAAAATGTTCCATTATCTTTGATGATGATAATCATAACAGTTAGATGGGGTTTATGATGACCTGTGTGTGAAAAATCATGTGTCCTGAGGAACTCTCATGTGGATCTGGACAAATGTGTTGTGACACGAAACGTTAAAGAGTGTTCGGCAAAGGGGCTGGAAAGAAAAGGGAGACATAGGGAGACAGAAGTGCTTCGTCCTTCATTATCATTAGTAGCAGTGTCTGGTATACTGCGGATTGTCCAGTGATGCGTATAATCAAGGCTGTCGGTACACTCAGACCTGCAACTGAGAGTGACTGAACGGCTCGACGAGAGTGTAGTTTATAGCAGAGATGTTGCGGGCTGGTGGATCCTGTTAAATAGGCATCACGGTTCATTGGGCACTCGTATGCTGTCAGGCTGTGAGCTCCACCGAGCCATTTGTTAAATCTTTGAACAGAAGGTCAAAACTCTTGAATAAAAGTGAACAGATGTGATGGTGGTGCATGATTCTGATGTGGTTTGCCACATTTCCCTCATATATACATATGGCTGAAACATCTGTAAAACTGTGTTAAGACTGTTATAAACGTATGTCCATTATACGGTATCTGTAATAAGCTGATAAACCTAACAAATTAATAAGCCTTTTGGCTGATAAAATGACTTGAAAGATTAATTTTTCAACCCCAACCCTCCTACAAATTAGGCACTGCTCTGCTTTAAGTGAGGCAGAACGGTTTTTTTTTTACAAACACTGACATTTAAATGCATCATGCTTTTACAATGAAGGAAATAGAATGACAGTTAATGGATCGCTTCTTGAACTCATACCACAATCACCATATTATTCTAAACCCTAACCTGAAGTTTTTTTTAGCTGTCTGATCTTAGTTATTCCTCAGCAAGTATTAAGTTTCTTTTCACACTCACTGCAGGAATAATCAACTAAAAATTATACGAAACATGACACCGAACATTTTCTGGACGCATACATTATGAACTTTCTGTCAGATATGATGGAACATTACATTTTCCCTTGCATATCAGGGCTTTGCAAATACTGTGACTACTGTGCCTCCAAATATAATCAGTAAGAGCTGTAGTTGCTTGATGAATTTAACTAATATGGCTTCAGTTCCAACTGCCTCTAAACTGTAAATTGTTTTCACATCAACAATTTAATTACACATCTGCCATGTTCAAGGAATTTACTGCAAAAATTGCTTATAGTTGCCAACAGAGCACCAAAGTTATTTGTATCTAGTGGGAGTATCTGTTTTAGCTCACATTATGTAATTTTAAGAAAAACTCCAGTGTGATCTTGCTAAATTAGTATAAGAATGTTTAGTTAATTACATTTCTTTGAGATATAAACACAATGAACACTCTGACAATAAAAGTCAAACATAGCAATGCTGTATCAAGTCAATCAGTGGTGGTAAGATTTGTTTCCTCTGCTCAACTAGAGATATATTAAATATATTAAATAAAAAACAAAAAACATTAATTTGAAAAGTTAATCAATTCAATTCAATTTTATTTATAGCAGCATTTCATAACATAGGTTATCTTAAGGCACTTTTCATATAGAGCAGGTCTAGACCAGATTCTTTATAGTTATTATTTACAGAGAACCAACATTTCTCCCATGAGCAAGAACCTGGCGACAGTGGCAAAGAAAAACTCTTAACAGGTAGAAACATTGAACAGATCCTTGTTCATAGTGGGCGGCTGTCCGCCATCTGAGAAACAGAGAGAGAGAGAGAGAGAGAGAGAGAGAGAGCAAGAGATGGGGCAGGAGGGAGGAGAGGGAGCATAGCACAATAATGGGACTAATAGCTATATATACTAGAATTATACAAACAGGGCTAATAATATTACTAATAGAACTAAATGAAATGGTAACAGTAGCAATCATAATAATTAAAGCAGTGGGTATTGATCAGGCTCATGGGGCAGTAGATGGTCTGAAGCCATGGATCCAGACTCAGGAGCATCAGAAAAAACCTGTAGAAAGCAACAGGGGGAAGAGGAGAGACACGAGGAAGCTCGAAACTATGGGAGAGAGTAGAAGTAAAGTTAATAGGATATGAATACGTTCAGATGGAGAGAACGGGGAGGAGAGAGGAGCTTGTTGCATCATGGGAAGTCCCCTGCAATTTAGTCTTATAGCAGCATAACTAGGGGATGGTTCGAGCTGAGCCATAAGCTATATAAAAAGGAAGGATTTAAGCCGACTCTTAAATGTGGAGAGTGTGTCACCTCCTGGACCCAAACTGGAAGGTGGATCCACAGCAGAGGAGGTTCTACCCCCCCCCCCCCCCCCATGGGGTAGTAAGGTACTATGAGCTCTTTAAGACAGGATGGTGTCTGACCATTAAGGGCTTTGTAGGTGAGGAGGAGGATTTTAAATTGTATTCTGGATTTTACAGTGATTCAATGCAGAGAAGTTAACCCAGGAGACATATGATCTCTCTTTCTCGTTCCAGTCAGCACTCACATGGCAGCATTATGGATCAGCTGGAGAGTATTTACAGTTTTGTTGGCACAGCCTGATGATAATGAGTTGCAATAATTGAGCCTAGAAGTAACAAAAAGAATGTACTAGCTTTTATGCCTCCTTGAAGTTTGTTTTATGTGGGACTTAGAGGATGTATCTTGATCAAAGAAAAACTTGATGATTGCTAACGGTGGTGCAAGAGGCCAGAGCAATGCCATCTAGAGTAAATGTATCATCAGATAGTGTGTTTCTGAGGTATTTTTGGCCAAGTACAATAACCTCAGCTTTGTCTGAGTTTAACAGTAGGAAATTGTTGGTCATCCAGGTTTTTATATACTTGAGACATGCTTGAAGTTTAGCTGACTGATTGGTTTCATCAGGCTTCATTGACAAGTACAATGGGTATCGTCTGCATAACAATGGAAGTCTATGGAGTAGAACTGGTTCAGCACAGAACCTTGTGAAACTTCAGGAATAACTTTCTGTAATACTCTATGTAATAAGATGTGATGGTTAATAGTGTCAAATGCAGCACTAAGATCTAATAAGACAAGTAAGGAGACAAGTAATTTGTCCGATGCTGTTAGAAGATCTTTTGTATCCTTCACCAGTGCTGTGTCTGTGCTACGATTATCATCACGTAATAAGTCACACAAAAGTTCGGTGACATCTTTCTCAAGGAGAAAAAGGGAAGGTTAAATATGAGTCTAAAGTTGGCTAAAACATCTGGATCAAGAGTAGGAGGTTTAATTACAGTTGTTTTAAAAGACTGTGGCATATAACCTGTTAAAAAGATTAATTATATCTAAAAATATGGTACTAACCAAAGGTAAAACATTTATTTAATAACATTTACAATCTCGAGTCTGTACTATTGCCTGCTGTTGCCAAAACCAGCAGGCAATGCAGGCTAGGGTAGGCTTTTCTTGTGTAAAAATTTACACAATTAATCATCTGTCAATCTAAAATTAGTATCTTATATTGATAACTCTCTTGATTATAACCAAATAGTTATCATATGATGTTATCATAAATCAAATATCTGTTGTCAGCCTCTATCATCAGTTTTTCACTAATACTTAATTACTACCCACTGAAAAAAGAGCAAACTATATGAATGAATAAACTCCATAACAAATAGATGTATAGTATAAAAAAAAGCTGCAGATATACATTAAATTTAATTTGTATGTTTTTGATACATTGTTTATATTCATTGAAAATAAGCAACTCCACTTGAATCCAAAAACACCCCAGGGGCAATTTGAGATTAGCTAGTAGTGTGTGCTCTGATGAACACAGAATGCACTGCTTTGTGAGTGGTCTGCCATTCAAGTTGAAGAATGAAACCAATGCAATGGAAATTTAGACCTTTCTCAGGAAAAAAACTAACCCGGACTACAGACCCAGTTAGCGAGGTGGCCCTGTTTGTGTGAAGTGAATGCTGACAATGACTAGTGCTGCTCCACCAGCGCTTTAACAGCGGGATGAACAGCAGGCAGGTAACACATTGAATTGACCTGTGGGGCCCCTCTCAGCCCACCCTACCTGAAAATTGAAAGTAGGTTTTAAGTAAACAGAGATAGGTGCTTTTTCTCAGACTATTTGAAAATGACTTCATACAATACAGCAAAGAGAGAGAGAGTCCTATTTTCCTTGTAGGCACTTTACTTATGAAATTACAATTGCTCTGGTGGCATGATTTGATGTAACTGCTATTTTTTTTGTAACAGAACTATTTTGAAGTCTTGTGATAAAACTTAGGTGGAATAGACTCAATACAAAAATAATAAAAAATATTCAAAGCAAATAAATAACAAAACAATAATATTTCTAATGGCAGAATCACCAAAGCTAGCAGATGTGAATAAAGTTGCTGCATTTAGCAGGTGAGGGGGAGAATGAGAACATCTCAGCTTTGCTCTGACGGGGGAGCTGAAGTTAAGGTTGTTTTGGGAAAATCAGTTGACTGCAAATTTATGCAGCTGAATTACATTTTTTTTAATTGTTTCATTGATATTTAATAGGTTGGAACATTGTCTTTTGTAAATCTCTCACCAAAATGGAACTTTTAATATTTTATATGAATTTTTCTTTGAAAACTACTTTTTAAACAAATATGTTAGTTTCTATAACTTTACATTTGTTCTTAGGGCATTTTGATTATTATATTGCTGCTCTTTTCCACCGCAGCTGCTTGTTAATTGATCAAATTCAAAAACAGCACATCATACTGCTACTGGTGTTTGTGTTCACTCACTGTTAGGGTCTTCACCGGTCAACAGTGTTGGTTCAGGTCTAAGTATCCTTGGTTCTATTTGGTTAGGATCTGGCTGTTCTTGGTCTCCCCCCTGATCATGTCTCTTTTTTGAAAAGTAGTTTATGCATGTCACATGTGGGTAAGTTTGCCACAGGTCCCTTTTGGGTTGGAAGGAACTCTACTGTGTATCCTGTTTTTTGCCCTTCAACTTAAGACTGAACACTTGAGGTAATGTCAATGAATTATCAGGCTAATCCACAGGTAGCGTGCCTCTGTGAACTCATCTTATTCAATTACGACTATTGTCCATAATTCAGTCTTTGCTTTGATGGCTTGCTTTGAAGCTGATTTAATGGCACACATAAGAATTTCTGTCTAAGAACTGTAATACCATTTAATTACAGAGAGACAATCACCAGGAATTGTCTGTGTTTAGAATAGCATTCAAAAATTAATTAAAGGACAAGTAGAGAAAAGTATTTCAATCAAGAGGAAAAAGACAACGTCAGATAATAGAAAAAAAAATGAAATGAAATGAAATTTATTTTTCTCTGAAATGCACAATTTAGTTATAAAGTGAGCAAAAGCACCACACCATCACCAAAAGTGAAATAGGACAGAAACCTGCTATCAATACCAGAGTGATTTACAAGTGTTTTAATATGCAGACTAACATTACACCTATGATACAATTTTCTATTAATGAGTGTAAAACATGCCTATATTTTTAAAAATCAAAATCACTAGATAGCCATACACATATATTATTCATATTTCCTTTAACTATTAAAAATGCAACTAAACTCTTAACTTTTGGGCAGTTCTTACAATGAGTCACTAAATTTCTACTTTCCCCTGAAGTAAAGCAAAAAATAAACACCTACATGAAAATGTGTTGACTAGAAGATTTATACATAACATGCTACCTCTTGCTGAAAGTTTAGTCAGGTGGGAAGGATTAAGTACACGAGATACACGGTGATAAGAAGTGAGCTGTGAGATTAGACAGGAAGTGATAGCACAACAAGCTGTCAGCCCTGTCTAAAACATATTGCAGCTAAACTTGGGATAAACGGTGGAGCACATCCAACTTTTCAGTTCACAAATGACTGCACTGAAAACACCTAATTAAAAAGATGCTCAAACTTTCCACTTGTCTGAGTGCAGATGGAGCAAATTAGCCATAGCTCACTTTCTTTTGCACAGTTACACAGATCCACAGATGCATTACTCAATACTGAGTAATGCATCAGTGTTTATTTCCGATTTTGTTTGCGGAAATAAACTTAAAATGAATAGCTTAGATAATGTACACATGTGCTGAGCCAACAAAAATAAATAACTAGAGAAGTCAATGCCGTAAAAGAGCACAAAACCCCTTTCACCCTTTGTCTCTCTCTCTATATATATATGTTTGTAGAGAAGTGTGCTTCATTATGCCTTTTAAATATTGGAAACATTAAATTCCTTAATTATCAATAAAGAGTCAGGACTGTGAACACTGCGTCTTTATTGATTCAGCCCCTTTTACAGATTTTTCTTCCCCCCTTAGCTCTATGGAACATTTTAATGTCTACCTACTCATTTTTTCAGTTTTTATAGCCCACAGCCTTTGATTTGCCATCACTGCTCTCATTAACTTCTTTCCCTGCTGCAACAGGCAGCTTTTTTCAATAAAAAACCTCTAAAAAACAGGCAAAGTAAGCAACTAGCTGGCTGACATAGTCGATCATGTAATTGCCAAAAAGCTAGATAATTCCGTCAGGAGTTGCTAGAGACCCAAACAGAGATAGAAATGGTTGAGAATTGGATTTACATTGATAAGGTGGCTAGAAACACTACTCTGTATCTGCTGGATATGGAAATAAGCAATTTGCTGATAAATTTGTCTCACTAACTTTAAAGGTGATTATATGACAGTTTCCTCTGCCCCCAGTTGACCAAAAAATCAGTAAGCAGTTGATGCTTTAGCTTTCTATTTACCAAGGGGGAAACAATGAAATGGTTGTTAAGACCATAAGACAATTTACAATCCAGCTTAATGGAATATTAAAAAAAATGTTGCAGCTCTGTGAGGGTGTTGTACTAATAGTCTCAGTGCCAATGGGAACATGCTGATGCTTACTACTGTCTAGGAGATGTTTACTATAGTATGTTCACCTTCTTAGATTAGCATGTGCCAACATATGCCCAATAAGACTAAACACAGTCCAGCTAAGACAGATTTCAATATCATTAGTTTTGCATGATTTTTAGTAATAAAACAATGTGGGAAATGCAATGGGAAATGCTATATTTTGCTCTATTGGAAGCACTTGAATAAAAAGGTACCTCTAAAATTATTAGGATTTATCCTCTTGGCATCATAAATAAAATACAGTATGTCTAAGATATTTTAATATGGACCAGAGGTTTCCACCCCACATGGTGAGAAAATATTAGGGAAATCTCCTAAGTCATTAGGTTGCATCCTCCGTGAGCCACTAATGTCAACAATGTACAACAATTTTTGTTAATTTATCCAACATTTGTTTTCAGTCTTAACTAATTAAGTAGATTGATTGACCAACCAACAGGCAAACATTGCACTCCCTAGAGCCTGAGGTACAATCATAGTATAAAATATGGTAACATGCTATCAAAATATAAGTTTTTTTGGATAAAAATGGATAAAGTGAACATAACGTCAAGACACTTTTACATATTCTCTCCCATTTCAAGATGCAACTTGTGCCTATTCAAGCACAGTACTCACGAAAGCAGGAAAAAGGTAAACAGGTACCATACACGTCACCTGTGTCCTGAAGTTCCTGGATAAACCTGCCTTCATTTGCAACACATGCAGCCCTTGTCCTACCTTCATATGCCCCTGGACATTGAAACCAGTAGGCTCCCTCTGCTGCTTCCTCTCTCCTTTTTCCTTATGCTCAATCCCACACTCAATAAACAAAAATGTAGGACCATTAAAGCAGCGTGTTTTTTTTACAGGCAACTACTGGCAGGATTTCTCACAATAACATTTGCGGGTTTTAACAGTCCCACTTCATTATGCAGTCTGTGTACCACATGAGAATCAGCCACAGAGCACAACAAAGATAAGATTGTGCCTATTTCTCTATTTGCCACGTGGCACTGAAAGACAGGCAACAACTCCTTGCTCAGAGGAAAATGCTGATTTTTGCCTTGTGGCTAAAATGGCATTTTAAACCATGCCCTTCTTCCTTCTGCTGGTCAAGTTAACAGCATTTGTCACTTATCTTGATGAGCTGCCTGCCTTGAAATGGCAATAAGCCAGGGCTGAGGTAGTCCAGCTTGTAAAGCCACCACATGTGAAGATGCAAATGGCAAACATCTGGGCCAACAAATGGCCAATTTTAACCATCAAACAGAAGAATTTCACCATACCTTTCCTGCACATTTCTTTTGCTTAATGTTTCAGCAAGCAAAAACAAATTAACAGTTGAAAATAAAAAATAGACTTTTTACAGGTCACTCATGGGTTGTAAAGCAGTTCTGAATGTCCAGAGAGAAAGTCCACAACAGCCAGAATTTTTTTTTTTCAGAATTTTTTTTCTTCTTAGCTAGTAAGTGATACTTAATTTAAAGTGTACGTTTTGCGCACTGTATTAGATAAAAATTATTTTAATTGTATGCCAAAGACTTAAAATCCAATTTGACTTGCAATTATTTCTACACCGTCTTTCTCACACATCACTATAAAAAAGAATTTATTGCAAGTATAATTTGACAAATCTGGCAGCATTTCTTGCCAAAACCAGCAAGTTTATAGTTTTATTCCTTTGTCCTTTGATTCCTTTGATTTGATTTGGAGTATAGATAAGGTGGTCAGATAACACCCCTCAGATCAGAAAAATAAAAAGTGAATATTTAGATCAAAGCAGACAAAATGAAAAATCTTTTTTTTTCAAAGGAAATAAAAGAATTCTTCCCTTTTCATGGCTATAAAACGCAATCGAATTAAAGTTTAGTAATAGGAGCTACAAAAATATACCGTAACATTTTCAGTTCTTGACTGCCTGTGGCTTCATTTCTGTGTCACATATTGTCATTAAACTAAATACGGTTCGAGAGGCAATCACATCACCAAACTGTGGGAACTGTCACTTTTACGTCAGATATCAATGAATTATGACTTTACAGTGTATAGGGCAACATTTAAAAACACACAAAGCATGAGATCCACACAAAAATAGAGACATATACAATTAAATTGCCATTATTTCCCATGAACCTGCTGGTCTGACCAGCAGATCAAATTTAGGGGTAAACGCTGCAACCGTTATTGGATTTCATGTGAATTTTATCAGACTCATTGAACCACTTGAGGTTTTTACTATGATTTCTGATCCCATACACTGTACAATGTCAGGGATTAGGGTTACAGCATGACCAGACCATGCAGAACAGGTTCTAACTGATGTTCACTAAGCGTTATCAGAACCCTGCATCACTGAGCAGATAATGTGCCAACAAGTGGAAGAGCACAAACAACAGAAGGATACACTCAAACATTTTGGATACCTCAACTGGACCTTTGTGAAAACATAAATAAGATCCAGGAAGAGAAACAGCACTAAAGAAGTATCTTGGATGAGAGGTCTAACATCTTCAGATATCTACAACCGAGTCTGGTTGACCTCGATTCAACCCTTCTTGGATGACCATGGCCAACAGTGTCACTGGCTAAATGCCATAATTACTGCCGGCAAATTTGGTCAGCTATATCTAAGTAACATTAGTTAATTCTGTAAAACAAACTCTTGGCTATCACTGGTTAATTTTCTATTGGTGGATGAGGTAGACATCCAGTTTATCTTTAGGAACATTACTGAAGCCTGGGATCTATTCGTAGCTGGACATACGGCTATTCATAAATACAATGTTATGAGTATCAAACACTGTGACTTCTTGAAGTAAACTAATGGCAGGTTGTCCATATGACACCTACTTGCTAAGTATCTCCTCTGCATTGTTTATGCTTTTTTCACTGACTTGAGGATATGTGTCTTGATGGTAAAAGATAAGTCAAGCCCCTTAAAATACTGGGCACATGCTTCATAATTTAGCTCTTTATTTGCAGCAAAGTTCATCTGTAGATCCTCAAGGTAATCAAAAATCTGTTGCACAAAGGGTGTCTGCTTTGGAAGATGTCCAGAAGCTGAATGAATACACTGCACTTAGATGCCCTGATGCTGATCTCGACCTGCAGACTTTGAACCATATCTGTGAACTCTTTGGACACTCCAAAGTGCTCTGAATGGTATTGTACTGCAATGAACCAGGAGTTCCACCGTGTTGCACTTGGATCCGTTGCCTTTCTTCCTGCAGTTTTTTTGTCATGAGCAGAAGGTAGGTCTTTTGGAGGAGGAAGCTTGGTATATCATCAGTGACACACTCAGAATGAACACATTCAGCTGATCAAAAGGTCTATGGAAGTAACTGCCAATGAGGTTCATTAGGTGTACTACGTATGTTATGTGCACTGGGTTGGGGATTGAGACTGCAACACAACTTTATATGCTTTTTACATGTATGCTACACTGTCACAAACACAGTGACATCCTCCTCAGTATTCTTGCAGACACTTGACCAGAGCCACAGACACATATTGAATGGTTGCACTCCTCTTAGAAAACAGTGCCTGCCAGGTAGGGCAGGATCCTCACGGATTCATCCTTCTTAAGTGTTGTAATGAGGATGTTTAGTAGACATCTCCCTTCTACGTCATGACTCTGATCAAAAATAACAGTGAAAGGATTTTATCAAGATGTCTTGAGTGCTACCTTTTCTTTCTGGTATACTGCCAGAATTATCCCTTAAAACTGTTGAAAACCAGGAATGCACACCCCAACCTTTGCAAATCTTAGGGAAAAAGAAAAAACAGGGTATTATTTGAGCTTCAACTATTTTCTCTCTTCACCTCTGCCTCCGTCAGTGATGCTCTCCGTCTCATCTGACATCCGACTTGATATTTTAAATAATGTTTAAACATTTCATTTGAGACTTTTTATTCCTAAACTTGTTTCGTTATCACACACATACACTTGCACACACATTCTGTCATGCAAACAGGCATGCATGCCTCCATCACTTTGTGATGAACACTATTCTAATGTTACCACTATCCATGTATATTTAATCAAAACGACCTTGATTCTTTCGTAGAACTGGTTTCAAAAGCCTCTGTCATCGTGATTTGTCTTGTCTGATGTCCACAAGTTTCAGTCATTGTTTTGCAGTAGAAAAGGGCTGGGTAATTGATGACTTTTGTATGTGTTCGAACACGTTGCATATGGTACGAAATATTTTACCCCAACTTTTTTGTAGAACATCAGGAAGTTCCCTTTTATGATCATTAGCAGTCTTTTTTGTTGGTAAATGTGAGAAATTTTTGTCACACATGTCTGCATTTTCACAAACAAAAAAGTATGTTTGGTGATGTACATGTTTATGGCTCAAAATTTGCTGCAGATGACTGCTACGATTGTTGAAACGCACAGGAAACTACTATATTGTAAATTTTATGGAAAAGTTGTGGTTGGCGGACAAATATCAAGGTTCTGCAGAATCCATGGGGATAAGTTCAATTTCCATAGCTTGTTGTAAGCATGACATCATGACATCCTGAAGGGACTGACTACGTCACCCACTAGTATAGGCCTGTAATTATTTTAGAGAAAATAATCACAATTGAAATTGTAATTGCAATATTGGTCAAATCAATATTAGACATATATATTTTTAAATGCTATTTAGTGTTACTTGACAAGCAGTCACTGATGACTTCCATCGTACTTCTGACCACAAGGCTAGAACTACTGTATGTAGCCTCATGGTTCAGATCTCTTTGCACTCAGACACTGGGGCTCAGCAGAAACTATTTATCATGCCACAATGCTGGCAAACATTCATGAGCTCATAATGTATGTTTACAATTGCTTGTAATGAATTTCATGCATCTTCTTCAACACAGTATAAACTTTTCATGGTGAAGCAGTTCAATAGACACTGACTCGCTAGACCTTTACTACAGCAGAGTCCAGTAAATGGTCCACACTTTAAGACGACCAGAATAAATCTGTGTATGTGGTTGATCAATACCAGCAGCTCAGTGATTGCTTTGACAGTTTCTGCCGTTTCATGCTCCCAAAAAAATTTTCTGGCCAAAGCTGTTTTTGGAACAAAATATTCCCTGCCTCTCCTCTCTGCAACAGACACTCACACTCAGCTGTTCAACGACGAGAGACGGTACTAAGTAAACTTATGTGTCTGAATGTTTAAGTCTCAGTCCAAAAAACATTTCCAACAGTCCATCTATCTGTCCTTCTTATTTCAAACCACTTTTCCTCTTCAGGGCTGTGGGGCTCAAGTCAATTCAGCACATACTGACTGAAAGGTTGGGTCCACCCTGATAGCTCTATCAACACAGTGTTGCATCAGTGTCATGATACTTGCTTAACTTACTACTATGAAGCTACAATAACTATATCCTACCGTCTTTTTCTATATCTATCAAAAAATAAAGGGAGCTTATATGAGAATTCCAGATTCTGATTGTCTGGTAGGTGTATTAATTTCTAGTTACTGGACAATATAACCAGGCTCATCTGCCATGTCTTAGCTAAAGGGCTAACCAATGAAAAAAGGTAATTGTCTGTGTCAGAGCCACTGTTGCAATGCCTTGATCAACAACTTAGATTCATAAAAACATAAATTACCTAATATATGATAAAGAAGCTGTTTATGATATGAGCAGCTGACTTATATGTTACCTACTTTTATGCACTATATGTTTGTCTGTATTTAAGATTGAAATGTTCTTTTTCTCATTTTTCACTGGGCTGGTTAAAAGCACTAACTTCTTTCTAAGTTCCTTTGTATAATTTCCCTTAGTGGTCAGTTATTGGGACTCTGAATTACTACAGCTTCAGAAAGTACTCACATCCCCTACCTTTTTGCATGCTTTATTGTGTTGTATATAATAGATAAAATTATAATAGATAAAATTTTTGTTTTTGTCCATCAGTATAAGCTCAATAACCCATAATGACGAAGTGAAAATTTTGCAATACGCTATAAATACATTCAAAGTCTATTCAAAGTCTCCACTATACTTTAGATTTAGCCACCATGACAGATACGAAAGAACTTTCTTTCTCATAGCCAACAACCTGTGACTCACTAGCTGCTCCATTACTTGCTTGGATGCCTCAAACGAATTACAGAAAGGAGCTTAAGTCTGATACCTGAATGGATCAGTAGGAATGAGCATCCAGCTGTGTGCGGGAAAGATAAGGAAAATCAGCAAGTCTCATCCACACAAGATGAGTTAAAACAGAAATCATTAAGGCAAATAAGCAAGCATATTTTTGTCTTATTGATTACCTTCCTTTAGTAAGATGGTTGATGATATGCACAGTAAATTCTTGTCTTTTTGAAACACAGGATACATTTTAGTAGGTAGTGTCAAAGTTGGCTTCTGAGAGGAAAAAGAAAAACTGGAGATGCACAGACATTATGTCTTTATTTTTTACATTTTTTATGATGTAAATCACTTAGTCACAGTATTTTTGGGTGCTTCTACAGTACAGGGGCAATAATGACTCTATTGCATATACTGTACAAATAACAGCCAAAAATGGTGATGAAATTGAGTTTCACTTTTAGTAAAAATGTTCTGACATAATAGCAGGAACCCACAAGGTGAGTTATACTTCAAATAATGTTGCCATATCAACCTAGAATCCTGGTGACTGTAGTGCCAAATATTTATGGGGGAAAGGGAAGCAAGCAGACAGGGATGACGCTATAGGTCTGAATCACCCTTCACCATGATATTGTAGACAGGATGACCGATTCCTTGGGTCATCTTGATCTCTTAAGCCTAAAATCTATAATCTAAGGATATGCTTTGAGAAAAGTGAGCAGAACACACAAATGAGAACTTGTGAAGGACTCTGCAGTCTCTTGAGTGGTCGAAATGCTAAGAAAATATGTAAAAATACTGCAGTTTTATAATTCCAGCCCTGAAAGCTGCTTGTCACATTTTGCTCCATTTTTGCAGTCTGGTGATAAACCATACCATGCCTTCTGCTGGACAGATGGTTATCTTTTATACCAGTACACATGAAAAGCAAATGCTTAATTTTTGCAGCCTTATTTATTGTGTATAACTCTAGTCAGTCTCGGCAGGACAAAATAATAATTAGAGTAAGTCCAGTGATTTAACTGCTATAGGATTGCTGTTTGAGCCTGTTGCATTGCTGTAGGGTGTGGTTACAAGTGCAACATAGCACATGTCTGACCACAATCAACATCACTGATGGGAATGAAATGCTGCCTTTCAGTCCTGTATTACAGTAAGTTACTTTTAAATATTCATTTTTTTTCATTGTGTAATTTAGGCTTTCCACAATGTCCCTACCTCTACTTATACTCAGGTTATGATCAACAATCATCAAAAAGTACCTCAATTGCAGCTGAGCAAGAGCACTTTACTGGCAGACTCCTGTCTTAATGTGTCAGTTTTGTTGAAGAAATAGCTCCAGAGGACATCCATTTTCTGGGATCAGTTCTGGAAGTGGAGATATGCAAGATTTGTGGGACTCTGATTGATTTATTGGACAACTGCCAAGGTGAAAGTCTTAGCAGGACATCCAGCCAACCAAAAAGTGACAGGACTAAGAACGTCAAGAAAATTATTATAGTTTAAGTCATAAAATAAGACTACAGTGAAAGTCATTGCTTGACAATCAGTTTCACCCCAAATACACCCCTGCTTGGCACAGATGTCCCCTTATGTCCATTATGTACGTTCATGCGGATAAAATCATTATGTGAAGATTTCTTTTGAAAGGGTGGCATATTGAGAGCAGGTAGCACTTGCAATTGCTTGCTTGACACAAGGCTATCTTTGGCTATCTTTGATCTTTGGTTACCATAAACACTCTGACAGCACTAAAAGATCACTGGCTAAATTGTTAAATGTAAATAGGGAAGCAGCATGACGGATAAGATGAAAACGTGAAAGGAAAAGAAGCTGAATGAGAAGAGAGGGGTGAGACAGAGCAGGAGGGGTAGAATATAGGGGAGGAAGAAAGAGAAAGAAGTCTGCTGAAAGCAGAGTGCTATAATAAGACAGCTGGGTGCCCACACAAAATGACGAAGCAAGAGCAGCGGCAAAAGGGAAGGAGGAGTGGAAGAGGTGGGCAACACAAAAAGATGACAGAGGAAATAAGCAAATGGCTGGCAGGAATAGAGCAAAGAATAGGATAGAAAAACAGGGGCAGAGGAGAAAAGAGAGGAAACAGAGTGGGAAGGAGGCAGAGAAGTTCTGCTAGAGCAGCTCGTTACTGCTGAGCCAACTCATGCTCTCTTGTCATCTCCAAGAGCTAATTGGCACCTCCAGTGTGAACACTCAAGCCTGTGTACTCATTGTCATAGACACACTGCACACAAACATCTTCGCACATCTGTACAGACACAAACTTTTACAGGGAGTGGAAAAAAAATTCTTAACACATCAAAAAAAACACTTAAATGACTTAAACGAACTATAATGCATTAAAAATGCAACACCTGACAAGCTGGTATAAAAAAAATTAATAAACTATAGTTTACTGTCCATTTTATTGGGCATCATGCTTTTTAGTCCTTTTGCCCATTCAGTAGCTTGAAGACTGGTGGGACAGTGTCTCATCCCCCTGCTTGAGTGAGTTTTAAAGGAGAGCCAGATTTAGGAGGTAGGAAACAACACTTTTCTAGTTCCTTTTCACAGTTTTATTCAGTTTTCACAACACATTGAATCCTATTTGCCTGAAGGCATGTCTGAGTGAGGGACTTTGTGGAATGGGGCACAAAGAAAAGAGCCAGGGAGCACACACAAAAACACATACACAAACACAGACACACACGGACACAGACACACAACATATCTCTTAAAGTGGATAAATGTATTAAAACATGTCTGACGACACTTAAGGTAGCATGACATATTCAGTCGCTGTCACCATCTACCCTGTCACACAACGTAACACAGTAACTCAGTAACTCAGTAACATGCTGGTGAAATATTTCTGTTCTTGTAATTAACAGCTTGTTGATACATTGAGTTCCCCCCAGTGAAACAAAGTGGTATATCAAGCTTTGGATGGAGAACAGCTCTGCCTGTCAATTGGAGGTTAACAGTGCTGCAACACTCAACACTCAACAACTTTCTTCTCAGTTACAGATTGGTGGTGGTTTAGAGTTACAGAAAAAGCATAAAAATTACCATCAGCTTTCCTAAAAAAACACACACAGCATAATCCAAACAACTGCACAGTGAATTCAGGCTTGCACTAATTCTCTACAAAAAATCCTGTGCTCATACTGTATATACTGCTCCAAATCTACTGTACAGTAGAAAACGTCCAGCATTACCAGGGTCAAGATATCAGTTTCCTTCTCTCTTCATTTTTCTCAACTAACTGCTGCAAGAATCTGATCGAAATATCTCCACTCTGTCTATATATATAACTTCCTTAGTACAGTGCTGCAGACTGCAAGCTGAGGCAATTCTGCACAGTATTCTCCAGCACTGTCCAGTGTGTATGAGTGAGTGACAATTGAGTGTCCACTTATGCCACAGTCACGCCTGAACCAAGAAAAAACACTCCTCTGCAATAACGACAATGAGGTGAGAAAATCACCAGAAAATCAGTGTCCTTGTGTGAACTAAGGATGTGTTAAGATTACGTCTTATAATTCACTTACCAAGCCAAACCATCCAAACCTGAATGATACCTTTGTATTTTTTGTTTTCATTACTAAATAAGTGCAAAAACAAAAAAAATTAGTTTAACGTATACTCTCACACTGTATTAAGGCTATTTCTTGATGATCAACCATCTAAATTCTCAATCATCCAACCAGCACTTCAGTGCACATTTGTCAGCAAGAATGTGAGTTGCTAAATGCAGCCGGTGACCACTGGTTTGGGCATAAAGTAGGTCTAGGCTTTTTAGCTTTTTTTTAGGTTTAATAGAGCCAGGCTAGCAGTTTCCTCCTACTAACAGTTCACTAAGCTGGGCTAACCACATCCTGACAGCAGCTTGCACTTAATTTACAAGTATGAAATTGATATTAATGTATTTAATCTATTTTTCAGAAACAAAGTGAATAAGCGTGCTCAGTGAAATGTTGGACTACTGTATTTCTTTAAGTGATGCCTGGCCACAAAGTAAGGTGAGACTGATCCTATTTTTTATATAACTTGAAGACTACTACTTGAGTTTTTACTAAATCATTTTTCAGCTGGGGCCCTCATCAAAATATCAACCATAATCCAACCAAAGTTAAGTCAAGATTATTTTAACCTCTCATATGATTAATTTCATGCAATGAACTGAGGACCATGAAAGGCTAACAGCATCCTTTTTCTTTTTTTATTTCAACCGGACATAGCTTTTTAGCTAAATGAAGATGATTACAGTATTGTTTGGTTTCAAAACCAATTACCCTCACCCTTCCATTGGTTGACCCTATATAGCATATGGTTGAGCATTTTTGAGATCAAGATTTACAATGACCAGTAAAGGGTAACATGTAGAGCCCATTTAACATCCATTCAAAATTCCGTAGCTGTCATGACCTAATGCCATAAGGACATTAGGTGGGTTTCCATCTAAATAACAACAAAATCATGTCTTTGTCAGAGTATTTTTTCATGGTCAGAAAATGTCCAGAAATCCCACCAAAGCAATAAAGTAATAAGCCACTGTATGTTCTCCCTTAGTTCAAAAGATTTTATGAGCATGCAACCCTGTGTGGATTAGAAAGGTCCTAGTATTTGCGACAGGATAGTTCTATTACTTGCAGAATCCCCAACCAGCAGAGCTGGCCCTTTCAAGCTGAGGGCTATCAGGCAGTGGGTCTCACCTTTCTACATCAAGGAAAATGAGACTTCCATTACCAACTGTGACACCACCTGCTGCTCCCACAATCTCTCTAATCCAAAGATGCCAGGTGCTGACACCTCAATGACATTCACCATCTTCCTTGGAAAATTTACCCACAGGAGTGCTGCAAAAATCTGTATTTCCCCAAAGTGATGAGGCAGACTCTTTTGCTCCATTTGATGGTGGGGCAAATGTAGGGGACTATAAAGAAAGATGGTCTGACTAGACCGACTTTAGAGAACTTCTTATCAGAAGATTCAGTCCTCAAGTGAGTGATAAATTCTTGATTGGTGATGCGCCTGTGTAGCTCAAAGGCTGAAAAATCTGTACATTTCAAAGTCCTTTCCAGCAGGGGGTGCAGAGAGGAGATGGTGAGAGAGCTGCATCAGATTGTTTGACATCATACAGCTGACAACCTGAACCATTCCATTATTGTTACCCATTATTGGTATTTCACATGCTAACTACTTTTCAAACATACTCAGTTGGAATGTGATATTTGGTCGTCTGTGCAAGCAGCTTATTACAACTCATCGTTAGATTTTATTGTTAGGTGACCTTTAGTGATTCTAGGAATTATGATGGGAGCACAGGGGGAAGTTATGTGATGTGATTTAGAGAGTGACAAAGTCTCTTACGAGGAGAATGGGGTTGAGGGAGGGGTTTATAAAACACAAGACTTTCAATGAGGAGATGTTGTTAATTTCCCAGGTGAAAACAGTCGTCAATGTTGTTTTTTTCTATGATTGTTCCACAATGTTATCCACTTGTTATTGTAACCATGATGATGTACCCTTTGTTTTTAAACTTAACCAAGCCTTGACAGTTCCACAAGCTTAACCTTGTGTTTATTATTGTTGCCATGATGAAGTAGGTTTCGAACGCCCTGTATGCTCTTATGGGTTGCATTATTGTTACAACGATGGTGAAGATCCAGTATGGCTACAACTGGAATAAAACTAGGGGTTGTATTTTAGGAAAGGGACAAACCACATATATGGTTGTTTAGGTTGAAATGTGGATATATTTTCTATAATCAAATTGCAGTTTCTTTTTCTTTTTCTTTTTCGTTACTGCTTTAGGTGGCATGCTTGCTTGATTTTATTTGGATTAACTGGAGATGCCTTTCCCTCAAGATATAAATTAAGTATTGCATTATCTTTATAATGACCCCAGTGCTTCCTAATGATACAACCATAGTGTCCCAAGAATGAAAATGAATCATCTTCAACTGGTATTACATGTTCCTGATATTCGCAAGATCTTAATAATTCATCAACACTAATGTAAACGGTTGATAAATGGGACTATGACTAATTTATTATTATTGTAATATTAGACCTGAAATTGAGTAGATGTTGGAAAGGATTTTCTATTTTAAGTGCAGCCTAGTCTGAATGGTTTGGCGGGAGAGGGAATTATTAGTGGCTTAAAACATGTTAATAGGAACTGAGGAAATGTACTCAGATTCATCTTAAATAGTCTTTTACTTTTATCAGCTCAATGATAGACTCTTGTGAAAAAAGGAAGAAGGAAAAAGAAAGAGTGTAATTTGTTTCTGACTCACAGCATTTTACCTAGTTCTGACATCAGTCCATTGCTCTGCCCTAAAACATACCACATTCACCTCAGAGTGACAAATTTTTCACCTCCCTCCAGCCAAAGGCCACCAAGTAGACGGGCATAAATGGAATCAATGATTTCAAGTTGACACTCTATGCTTTACATCAGCTTGCTTATAAGGGTGCAAATTAATTTTTGTTTAATCCTAATGTCAGTCAACCTGACCCCTGAGGGCCTTTACAAAGCATTTCTGTTCTACACTGGAGCAACCCCAACAAAAGAAAACTGGCCCTGCTTTTAAGAGCATATTGATCAAAAATGAATTGAGTGCATGAATGAGAACACAACAAAGCAAAAATATCACAAGCTATCTAGTCTTGGCTAAATGAAGATGGGATCAATGCAGGATTAATACATTCTTCTCACAATTGTATAACAAAAAAAGAAAAAAAACCACACCAGAACACATACATCAGATATTTTTCATAGGCTACTACTCCCATCAACTCTAATTTAAGAACTTGTAATGAATCCCTGAGTGAATGCTAAGGATTGTACAGTAAAACAGAAACAGATTACTTAAAAGCTTAAAATGTGCAAAATGCTGTTTGAAATTGTAACAAGGATACATTTCTCAGGCATTTTGTGCGATTAAAACATGTTGCTGTGTTGTTTAGACATCTGTTGAGGAAGTTAGACACAGTACTCTGACCTTGACTGGCTGTGGCTCACAGATGGAGCAGATCAACTACTAAACACAGGTTAATGGTTTGATCTTACTGTCCACATTTTTAAATGTCCATGGGCAAAACAATAAACCACAAACTGTCTGTGATTGCCAAGCCAATACCTTGCATGGTAACTCATTGCATAATTTGACAACCCTGCATCCTAGAAATTGTATCTATATTTCAGAAAGTTATAAGCTCACTCCCATCTATTTAGCTGCTGTGCAGCCAGTTGAATGAGATGCATAGAGTGGTGTGCCTGTGGAGGGAAAGCCTGAGATTGCACTTGCAGGGCAATACTGGAAACTCTCTTCTATGGAAATAGCAAATTTTTGTCCAAGAAGTCGCTAGGAAAATTGCTAAAAGTGTGAGAAGTCAGTAAATCTGGTGACAAAATCTCTAAGCTGACAAAACTGCCTGTGAACTCCCCCTGATGACAGATTAGAAACTGTTCACACTGATTCATTTTGAAAGAGCAACAAAAGAGAGATGCTGTAATGTATTCAGCTGACCAACTGTGTAACTTTATCACACACTTAGTCAGTCAGTTGATCACAGAAACTCATGTTTATAGGGCTGGCCCCACTGTTGCAGTCCAGCAAAAAAGTGTAAAACTACTCTAGTCACTTAAAATGAATAATGTATCGCCGGAATTGCATGTTTTGTCAGCAAACAAATATGTTTGCTCCTTCTCCTACTAGTTTCTGTTTAATCTTCTCAGTCTTCTCAATATATACTCATAAAACTTGACTCATCTTCTGCTACTCGCTGTGTGTTAACATATAATTTAGGACTGGATACTTTCTACTTTTTAGTCTCAGTGTTGGCAAGTAGCCCTTTTCTGTCCTGTTAGTTTCGCTGCTAGCCTTGCCCCCCAGCTTGACGTTTAGTTCCCCACAGATAATGCTATCTGAAAAACCGTGTCACAATGGTTCGTGTGGCCTGTTTCATTTTTGCAGTCGGGCTGTCTGTCATTTATATAAGCTTCTGTCCTAATGTTACCTTAGGTGTGACGGGCACCCCAGATAGTGCTAGTCACAGCCTAATGATGTAATGATGTAGTAATGATGAGATGTACAGTAGGCTTACTTCACTGAAGCGTCACTGTAGTGAGCAGGGATTTGTTTTTATGATAACTGGCGCTCTTTATGGGGCTGCCCCAATCTGCAGAAAGCAGACAGCCTCCATGCAACTGGAATAGGCACTGCTATTTCATCTGGAAATATATAGACAGCACTTCAAGTCATGTTTGACATTAGGGACTCATGGAAGAATATGGAAGGTTAGAGTTGATCAAAGAGCCCGATAGTTTTATACCGTAGGTAGTGAAGGTCCTCAGGGTGCAGACTATCAGAGCGATTGCCATGTCTAAAACATTGAAACTGTCTCACCACGTCACTCACAAATACCCTAAATATACCATTCAGCCATAATATTGAAACCGGTAAGTGCTTTTAAAGTCGTTGCTGATCGGTGTATTTGAAAAATGTAAATTATCATCCCAATCACTGATGATTGTCAAGTGTACCACAAAACAACTAAGGTAATCACAATTTTATCTCCACCTTGCTGTTTGTGCAGGACACTTTTCATATTTTCCTGAAAACCTACAGTACGATATCTTATTCCAAATAAATACATCACCTACTAGTAGCTCTACAGTTTGGCCAATTGCTGAAAACTCCAACCTTAAAAAACCTGAAAAAAAGTGTTGGTTTTTTTTTTATAAATATCAGATCATTGTCTGCTGAAATTTACTGATAAATGTATAAATATGATTGGTTTATGTGAAACATGGCTTAAGCTGAATTTTTCTTACCATTAAATGAAGCTTCCCCACCTGAGTATACCAATGCCCATGTTGCTCTGTCTAACAAACAATTTTGGGGTTTGCCATAAGCGTCTTAATCTATAGTCTATTTTCAACCGAACTTTAAATTCTTTTGTCCAGGACAACAACTGATTGAAAAACCAATGTGGGGTCTCACATGGTAAAATCTTACTTAGGTATAAGAGCACAATGTATTTCCTCTCTACTCTCTTGAGTTTAGTTACTTCTCTCTCTTGGCCAAATAATATGCAGTCATAGGATAATTTCCACTGTTACAGTGATGATGAGCTGTATCTTCCTGTAAAACCCTAATGACCTTTCTCAAATCATCAAATTAGAGACCTGTTTGTCTGCTGTTGAAGAGCTGGATGTCATAAAATTTCTTCCTCCTAAATTCAGATAAAACTGGGAAGCTGGTCATTGGCCCAGCTTGACATAGACACCAATGTAATGAGTAGCAGAAATCGTCAACAACTGTGTAATTCTCGAAGTATGCGACCAGGAAACTTGGGGTTGCTTTTGCCCCCCAAAACTTTTATAAACTTTCTGATAACCACTGCATCAAATAAGCACATTGAAGACATCTTCAAGAGCACCTTTTTTCACCTATTTAACATAGCTGCCTTTTTTATTTCCTCTCTGTGGCAGATGCTGACAATTCACTCCTTTGTATCATCCAGGCTGGATTATTGTAACATATTTTTTTCTGGCCTGTCACGAGCTAGAGCTAAAAGTCTTCAAAGGGTTCAGAATGCTGCAGTGGTAATTTTGACCACATGACCCTAATTTTTGCTTCTCATTGGCTCTCTGTCCATGCCAGGTCAGACTTTAAGTTGCTTCTGATGACATGCAAAATCCGAAGTGGGCAGGCCCCTTCTTAGCTGGTTTTATATTCCAACCCATGCTCTTCGCGCTCAGTATTCAGGGCTCCTGTAAGTCCCTAGAGTTAAAAACAAGTCAGCAGCCAGCAGAGCCTTTTCCTATCGTGCGCCCTTACTCTGGAACGACCCCCCCCCCTCCTTGCTGACATCAGAATTTCTAACTCTGTTAAGGCATTTAAATCCAAATTTCAAACTAATTTTTATGCCCTAACATTCAGTCAGTGGCTTACTCTTTGATGACCTCAGGCCTGGTACCCGTTACCATTCTCCTGCTGGCAGGTCAGTCTCAGTCTAAACAAATATAGTCCATGTTGTCCTACTGTGACAAGATTACTATAAACTTTCTGATAACCACTGCATCAAATAAGTGGGATGAAAATGAAGGTTCATCTAAATATCATTAAATGAATAGCTTGATATTTTAGGATATGCACTTCAAATCAATACTAATTCTATGCCTGTTGGCTAAATATAAAACTAGAGCCAGGAGGCCTTTAGTTTAGTTTTGAATGAAGACTGAAAGCAGGGGTAATATGCTTGCCACATTTCTTCAGCTCACTTATTTACATACTGTATCTGGCTTGTTTCTCCATTTTGATTCATGTTTAAGGTTACTATACACTCTAAGTATATCATTGATGATGTTTTCTTTGAAAGACTCCAGCAGCCTCATGTCCTCTGTCTCCCTGCAAGGGCACTTCACCAAAGGTAAGCCCAATATGTCAGTTGCTGGATAGGATACAGGAACATGTTTGATTGAGGGTCAAGACATACCAATGATGCAGCAGAATTTTCAGTGACCCAAGGGGGGGTTGTCTATTTAAACATGACAGAAGTAATCAAATCAGAGAGCAAAGGCCACAGGGAGGCAAGAGGGGGTTTGCAGAGGCACTGAAAAGTTCTTGATGTTAAATGAAAGTGCTGCTAATACATTTCTCTGATACCAAATAATAAAAGGTTTTGTGTGATCTTGACCTTTGTCATGTATTAAATCAAGTAAAATATTGTTTAGATATAAGCTGTACCCCAACACAAAACAACTGATGACTTGATGAGTCAAAATGGAAAAGACACAACAGAGAACCAGTGCAATCAGCACCTAACCTCAGGTGGCAAAAAAAAGAGCAGATGTGTGTGGGGGGCATCCAGGTCTTTGATTTTTTTTCTTAATGTTTTTTGTTTTTCTTTTGAGTAGAAATTTATTCTCAATTTGTAACTTTACACATCATTTTACCAGCAATTAGGTGCCAGTGACACAAAGCAAATTTGTCACTTCTGTAGTAGTACAGAAAACTTTTCACTTATAGTTGTCCTGACCATTTTTTATGATCCAACAATTATTTTCATTCTGTTTTTTCTTTCATTATACAACAACAGTGTGTGCAGGTTTAAATCAGAAATAGTAAATATGGACTGGGAGTTTGAAATTGATTACAAAATATTTATTCTTCCTCTTTAGGGCCTCTCTCGATGGTAGTGACCTAAGCAAACACCTAAATCACCTATGCCTTAAAAACAGTCCTGTTTGAAATGTGTATAATATTGAAGGACAGCAGAGAAGTTGGTTGCTTTCTGTCTTAGGTAGATTTTCCTGAAAAAGAAGAAGAAACTCATCCTGGAGGAACAGAAATCTAGTACATCAGCCTGTTAAGATCGAGACTCCCTTTGTGCTAATTCAGCTCCACTAAATTACTAGGTGAAGGACAAGTAATAATGATATCAACATGAATCTCTAGTCCCTGCTTCAGCATTGTCTGCATCTATGTTTTTTTTAGGTTCTACAGGCTGTAGCTGTCATGTTGCTTGTCGAGCTTCGTAGTTAAATCAAAGTAGGATGACTCATTGTAACAGTCTGAGATAATTAATTCTGTATATAGAAAAAAAGATCTCCTGTTTGAGAGAGCGCTAAAAGAATCTATGCAGCAATAAGGAACCTGCAAGAGAAATAAACCTCCTAACACATACTGATAGCAAATCAAAGATAGGTGTAAACCTACATGATTAATTAGCTCTTAGTTAAATCAACACCAAAACTTTCCCGAGGTGGTGGAAGGAGATGTGAGTAAAGGGAGAAACGTTATAATGGCTGCATGAATATGAGTGGATGGGGCTAGTCAGCTGTTTGCCAAACAGCTGGTGCAGGCTGAGTGAAGCAGCTGACGCCTATTAGCTAATACAAGTATGACTTTAGTGCTCTGCCTAAATCCCTGAATCAAGCTATGCTGTTTTTGTAGAAGTGCTTCAATATTGCCTCTTCCTCCCACATGTATCTAGTTATACTAATCAGCAACACTAGAACAAGTTACTGTATTTTTGTTGTCATTGAATGATGTATGTATGTATATATATATATATATATACATACATAATTCATATATAATACTAATCAAATCTTTAAAATAGTTACGGTTCAGGCCTTCATGAAGCCTTTGCACAAATTGTATATTAATGCATATACAGTACTGTATGTACAAATGCTTAGTATATATGAATGCATACATACACATTTATAATCACATGAAGGGATGAATAGCATGGATAGCATTTTAAGCCTCCCTATGTGGTGACAGTGTACTAATATTGAACTTGTGTAGACCCGTACTGCTGATTTTTGGTCGTTAGAAAAATAGAAGACTTTTAATAGATACTCCCAATGGGAGAAATTTGACAAGCTGTCAAAACACCTCTGTTGTTAATGGACATTGTCATTGTTTTTTTGTTAAGCCATTAGCACATGTATAGTGAGTGAAGAATTAAACACATCTTGAGGCAAATTACCTTAGTTCTCTGTCCCCTCTATTTCCAGTATGAAGTATTGCCAGTCTATTTTATTGCACTTCTCTGAAATCTACTTTTATCAACATGGCTGAGAATTTTGAGATGACACTACTGCTTTGTTTTTCATTATTCAACATCTATTGAATCAAGATAAATATTCAGTGAAATCAAAGATTGTGACTGTAATCCTAATATGATCCATAGCCAGGTTTGAATAAGGACCATCTTCCTTTGTCCTTGTATGTGACAATAGATAGTCCTATCTATACCATAGTTGTGCTTTTGTCTCAAATCTAAACATGGTGATCTCTGCAAGATATTTGGTTGATGTTGAACCTGCACCTTATTATCTGCCATATCAAAAAGAGCAAAGCCATAATTAACAACATTACTACTGGCTGCATAACAGTGACATGTACCAGCTTTAGGGCTCTGGAATCCTCCATGCTGACCTACTAGCATGGCTTACAGGGACACTTTTTTTCAGTGAGAACCTTTAAAGTAAGTTGCACATAGTTATGCATTCAAAATGAAGAAGAATTTCACCATCTTCCAAAGAAAAAAGAGGACCATGGAAGAACATTCTGCTTATGGTTCATTTGGAAACTGTCTGCTGCTTCTAAAGGCAATGAGAGGAGGAAAAATGATCTAAATTTGATCCAAGTCCACCTCAAACAATGCAAAAACCCATTCTCTCAATTGCACTGTACTGTGGCTTGGTTGCATTTATGTTTATGGGTACCAAAAGTGATTAAAACCATTTCCATGATCAACGGTGTTTCTCGACTATGAGAGAAACAGGTATTGTTATTTCTAAACGGGAAAATAAAATATTTGCTTGTCATCATTCGCAGTCTTATGTTTTCTTACTGTAATGAACCTATTCCGTGTAAACACGAAATCATTCCAGTGAACATACATTTGAGTTTGATATACTAAAACCATTTTGTCAGCCAGCCAGTAGTGTGTCCTACAGCGATGAGCAGCACAGATGGTTGTTTTAACAGCAGGTGAGAGAACTTCAAACAAAACAGGGGCGATGTCAGTTAGGGTCTAGATGTTTAAAACATCAGCTCCTGGCGGCAGGCTACGAGGTCATTTTAGATGAATTCATTACTGATTCTCTTTGCCAACTCAGATTTCAAGAGCACATGCTCATGTGTGATACATTCACCAGACCTTCTTCAGGGAATCTGTGGATATGACAGTATTTAAACACACATAGTGAAATATTTAACAGAAAAGTGGTCATACATTCACAGAGAATTTTCAATGTTGTTAGAGACACACAATCTTCTGCTATTTGGCAAAAACAGTGTTGAATAAATACTTAATGTATCAGAGTTATACATAAAGTATCTGGTATCTTATATCTGTTTTGTTGTTTTCTAACAGTTGGCATCTGACTGACCCAAATGTGCAGTTTTAATTATATATATATGTATATATTTTTAAAAACATTTAATGAAAAAAAGACCCAGAGTCTACAGCTATGTTAGCTGTTCTATGAGGCTGTAATTAGGCACAGCCCTGCTTTGAGCTAAATGCTTCACAGTGACAGTGCCAACATGCTGATATTTAGGAGGTATCATTTTTCTGTTTTCACCACCCTCTTTTATTTTATTAGCATAAAACTTTCTTATTAACACATAACATAATGTACAACCAACAGGCTGGTGGGAATGTTGTCAGTTTTTACAGTATTTGTTCATAAACCAAACTGTTTCACAATATGAAATTTTCATCTGGGAATCAGAAAAGTCCATAATATTCTGCACTATAGTATAACATAATCAAGTGTATGCACTATGAACTTGATTATCGTATATTTAAAACATATTGGGTTTATAAGTACTTGAACTACATCTCATTGTTATTGTTTCATTTAGGGTTTACTGACAAATATGCAACACAATAAGTTCATCAGTTTTGTTTTTGTAAATTGTATAATCTAACTGGATGGAAATGTTATATGAAATTAGAATAAATGTTTCTTGAATATTATGCCAAACATATTTTTGAGTGCAGGACAAGATATGAGATTGTTATGACATGTATTTCTACATCTTGGTCTCCATCGTAATGCCAGCACAGTCAGTCACGAGTATCACTAATGCAGGTTCATTTTATATGCTTTTACATGCTTACAAGCTCCAAACAAAACCCCTTGCGCTGAGGTGGGTGTGATGGTACAGTACATCTGCTCTTATGTTTATGCAGATCAGGTGGGGCAGTGCAGTTTTGGTACTAATTCACTCATTATTCATTACCAGGCTGGAGGTACTGCCGTCTGGAACTAAGCCCCGCTCTGTGCAGTGGTGAGCCATTGTTTTACTGCTGCACCAGCTGTGTGCCCTGTACAGACATCTTTGCTGGAGCTCAGAATGCACACTGAGGGCAGCTCTCAAAGAGACCATGGAACAAACACAAAATCGAAGAAATATACTTTCCTCTTTTATGTGTAGGAAAGCTGAAGTAGTTGTGCATTATAGCTAGTTGAACTTTCATGGAAGGTGTTCTTTGTTTAAAAATTAGAAAAGTTTCAAATTAAAGATTATCACATGCCCATGCTTAACCCATAAATGCCATCAGATCAGACTATTGTTTCCAGGTGCAACATGTGTTAATTTTCAAAGCTAGGTATTTTTGGAAAGGAAAGAAAACAGAAATACAATGTTGTTCCTTTGGAGGCAGAACTTTGCCCAACAAGAGAAACCTCTGGATAAATATGAAATGTATATGTTGTTCAGGTTTGTTTTGTGGTGTGCTGTTGTGTTAAACATTCTAAAAGTGGGTGGGATACATTCAAATATCAAAGTGAGTTTCTCTCTGCCCCATAAATTCTGACTATTTTTCAGCATCAAAGACAAGTGTAATCAAATGGAATTGCACTGACCAAAAATGCCATTGTGACAGTCTCTTTGCAAAATTTTAAGTCTATTCACAATAGGGTGCCATTGTTTATATGTAAAGTAGAGTTAAATGAGTTGAATAGAATTGTTTAGTTATAGTGAAGTTGTCTTTATTGTATACAAATATCATCTACTCTAAAAGTTAGTATCTTCTAAGCAACTATTCCGAGTTAAAGAATGAAAACAGGGAAAAGGGCTCACCACTGTGGACAGGAAAGAAAGGCCATAAGGATTAGAATTTTTATCATCCACTGAAATTTCACCACTACTGCATACTAAGTCTAACACTAAATCTATTGCA
Source organism: Istiophorus platypterus (assembly GCA_016859345.1). Taxonomy (NCBI): domain Eukaryota; kingdom Metazoa; phylum Chordata; class Actinopteri; order Istiophoriformes; family Istiophoridae; genus Istiophorus; species Istiophorus platypterus. The sequence continues at coordinate 21,444,525 of CM029122.1, forward strand.
CTGAAATATTGGGATGTGTCTGGATAAATGTAGTCTTAATTCCATTCTATGACATTTTGAGTAGATTATTTTAAGTTGTGCAATAACAAAAACTTAAAATTCAATATTTTTCTTCCTTTTGTTTTTTTTGAAGTGATCATGTTTCTTAAACAAACTGTATTCAAAAAGTTGGGAAGAGAAACTGGAATTTCAGACAAACTGAATTTTCTATCTGAATTAATGAATAATAAAAAAAAAATCAAGAAAGAAGAACTGAAATTTGACCTCAAAGAGAATAATTCAGTTCAAATTTCAACAGTCAGACTTGACTTTTTATTATTTTTTATAATTAAAATAATTTTGGCTTTTCTTTGCATCCATACACTACTATCAGGTAAAAATCTTATGCAACAAACAGTAGACTATAAAGTACAATATCGATTGAATATGAGAAAATGAGTCCCCCAAGAACCCACAATGAACAATCAAATGAGATATTATAAAGAAACTCATTCTGAATGATGATGGCTTCATTATGATTCCAACCTTGGCTCAGAAATGAGGCTTAGGGACAAAAAAGGCAGAGACAAGATGGACAGATTGGGGTGGGGTGGGTAGTAGGGGTCAGAGCAGCTTCAGAGGAAGAGAAGGAGAAACAGATGACGAGAGACTTACGTGAGTGGAATAACAAACAGTCTGAAAGAAGAAAAGATGTAGAAAGTGAAGGTTGCAGTGAATTAGTGTTAAGATAAAGACATCAGGGAACTGTTCTGCAATCCTGCAACTCTTTTCCTCGCTGTCAGTTGAGGAGGGCAGGGGGTGGGGACGACCATGAATGAGCAAAAACAGCCAGCATTATCTGACAAGGTATTAGTGGCAGCTTATTAGCATTGAATAATACCCTTTAACTACTACTTAGAATAGGAAGAACAGGAATAATTGCCAAGGTGTTCACATTTTCAAGAAAAGACAAAGTATGGTTTGCCCAAAGCATCATACTTTGACTTCTAAATTCAAAGATGAACAAGTTTGACATTATTTTCCAAGCCATTGTATGCTACCATCTCTGACATGAGGAAGCCAAGTCCCCAGATGTTGACCTTTACAGAGGATTTTTGGTCTGTCCAATCAGTGATGCAGAAGACGAGACAAAGAATGCAAATAAAGATACTGAAGCCAGTGGCACAGATCTGACATTCAGTCCTCTGTGGACAATATCATGAAGGACATGGCAAATCACACATTACAGGGATTTATACACAGTTGTGAATAAGAGTCAGCGAATATTTTATTGGCCTCCTTTTGTTCCAACATTAATACTCTTTGACTCTTCAAGAAGGATTCAGTTAAATTTACAACAGTTCAATGCACCGTTATTTATCCCTGTAAGTGCAATTGTGGATCAATATACACATACACAGTAGATAAGAAAGAAATAACATGAATATCTCTAAAGAACAATCTACAAGGACATATGGTCTAAAAGATGCACAAGAAAACAGCACTTTTGAAAAATGCATTGAAAAAAACTATTCTTGTAATACTTTAATTGTCGACATATTTGGCAGTGTTTGATCACTGTTGTCTATAACTTTCTCTGCTCTGTACTGACCACAGTGTGCAAACAAACCATATCCTGATCAGAATGCTATTTGTGCCTTCTGCTGCCACGTTCTTTTTTTTTCTTTTTTAGTTTGTGTTCTTTCTCTGACCTTTGAAAGCTGAGTTTCAAAACATTGAGGGTGGACTATTGATGTTCCATTTTTAAAATATCAGTTACCAATATTAATCTGGGGATTTGGGAGCATTGTTGGTTGGTGAAGGAAAGTCTAATAGCCAAAAAAACTATTATTTTTTTTTCATCGGCTTCATAACATTTCTGATAGAAACTCTATCAAGGCCTAAATGGCCATGAAATCTCTCCTGATGCCCTGATTGTAAAAAAAAATGAGCAACTATTTTGGAATATATTTGTTTCTTTGATACACAGTAACAGGCACAGGACTGTGAATATAAAAATTAAGAAGGTCAAGCCTGACTTCTACATCTTAAAACTCCTCCAGTCATGGAGCTTTAAATTCTGCTGTTTGCATTACAAATCACCATCTGAAACTAATTGTAACACTTTGTAGAAACCTGATTTTATTTAAATCCCTTCACATTCGGCTTTTGGAATCAAGTTAGATGAATTATGCAGTTATGGTCCAGTGTTCTATTGGCATTTACAATCGCAATCTTATGATTTTGCTGATTCTTACCAATTATTGACTTCTCCATGATAGGAATGGCTCTAAAGAATCATTAGGCATCATAATGTTACCATAGTAGTGCCAATTGCTATACTGCACTGAAAAAAACACTTCTCATACAGTAAATGAAGTTGACATATTCATCAATTTTGCCTATTTCCATAACACAAACTATAGTTTTAGTTAGGAACACTTATGTAATCGCAGGGAAAAATCTTTCACATGCTATTGCTTATGGCTGGGCAGAAAAAAAAAAACAAAAAAACAAAACGTTTAAATTAAGCAATTTTTGCAATTTAACAAAAACAAAAATGTCCAAGAAGGCAGCCTAACTCAATGATTATTTAACAGCCAGAAGTGCCCTCATGCTATAGAAATTACTGAATAATGTAATCTCAAAACATAAAACATGCTGCAATATTATGAAGCTAGTGAACAATAGCAAGAAAGGTGGGAACAGCAGCAATCAATGAGAAGATGACAGACATTTCATCTTATACTAAAGAGTATCGTAGACATCTTGATCAAGAGACTGAAATTGCAACAACTAATCCAAAGTGTACTGCTACAAGAACAAATCCTCACCTTTCAAAGTATAGACCCTTTTGTTGGGTGGATTTAAGATATGCATTAAGATCATAAATACCCACTGAAAGCTAAAGTGTTTCAAGGAGCACCACTATCAACACGGCCTAACAAAACTTTCTTAGATTCACCTCATCACTGCCAAGTGTTAGAAAAACAGGAAAACTAATCTCATTTTGTCAAACTTGATAGCACCTTGATAGCACCCGGTTGGCAAACTAATCAGGGATCTGTTGAATTTCATTGATCAACAACTGACTGCTTCTTGGCTGGAATAGCAAAAGCAACAGAAAAGTCAATTTCTCCAGCTTCTCTATCATGTTTCTCAAACTGTTGCCTGTGTCAAAATGCCTTATAATTAGTTTGCCATAGATATCCATGTAAAATTACAAGCTTCAACTGTTTTAACTTATAAAAGCAACAGCAACATGTTGATAATTCCAATACATCCATATCTACTTACATGTTTAAAATACTGCACTTCCCTTATAAGCTGAAGAACTAAAGGTAACACATCAATGCATTAGTTCTTTAAATTAGCATGGTTAGGTATTTAGCACTTAACAAACAAGTAGAGGCTTGTCTTCATTACAAAGTCTCATTTCTATTTGTTTTCTCAGTAGGGACACCAATTAAAGTCCTCCTTAACAATTAACAGCATCAGTGATAATGTATTGTAGCAATTTTCTACCTCACATTGACAAGGACTACACACAACATTAATGACTATTACAATTTATCATCGTTAGTGGTTTGTCTATTGATGGATCCTGATAATGATACAAATATATTTTGTGTGTGCCTGGAAAATATGTGAGCAGTTGCTGATGAACTTCTATTCTGGCTGAAGAGAAGGTAGTTTTGGAACTGCAAGTTTATATTTTTTCCCACAAGAGAATGGCTGTAAGTGGGAAAATATTAGTTAAAAAGCCTGATGTTGTCAGATGAAGAAGACAATTGCCCAAATTAAAATAGTCTCCTTGAGTTACTGTATCAAAGAAAAAAAATCAGTGTGGGATATGTTAAGTAGTTCTTCAAGTGTGACATTACTAATAGTACAGTATGTATTTAATTGACTGTTTCAGTAATATCTAGACCTGCTGCAAGCCATTAAAGGTCAGGAGGCTAATGAGGGAATCAGAAAGGTAAGACCGCATGGACGGATGATGCTGTATGGACAGCTGTAAAGTAACCTTTTATGCATCTAGAAATTTCCTGATCTTTAGTTTTCATAGCGTCACAATTGCAGGGGATGCAAATGCAGACAAAACGGCACGCTGACGCAAAAAAAATGTTTTCAATATAAGAAAGTAGGCTTATATGTGGATGAGCGGAAAAAACTGAAGTTCAGGCAGGCAAGGAAGACTGAGGAGATCCCAAACTCAGGAAGCTAAACACACAGAAAAACTCAGGAGCAAGCACATTAAACTAAACAGACAAACTGCGAAAGGGTGAGAGGAGTACAGAGACTTAAATACACAAGTGAGGCAAGGGTAATAGGAAAAAGGTGAAACTAATTGGGGTCGGGCAGGCATTCACACAGGTGGATACCCCCCCCCCCCCCCAAGGCTCTCTGACAATGAACTTTCTAAACAGGACTGAGGACTCAAATGTACAACAGTACAGTAGTATAAACAAAAAGTCTTTACTCAGGAAAAAGGGTTTGATACAAGGGAAGGGAGTCACACAGGCAAACAATCCAAAAAGGTCTAAGTAGAGGTAAGGTCCAAAACACAAGTAGAGATCAAGAAAAACCAGGAACACTAAAGACTAGAAAAATGCTGACACAGACTGAAAACACAAGAGAGGCTGGGATAATTGAACACAGGCGAAACACATCAGAGTTGGGCAGACAATCACAGAATAAGGTAACACACAAGGGCAGGAAGTGGTGATCTGAAACAAGTGGAGAGATGAATAACAAAAAATACAACAGGAAGGAAAGCGGCAAAATGTGAAACAAAGAAAACATGACCTAAGACAATGGACATGATATGACACATTCTCTGAATTACAGTATTGCTGAAGAATCATCAAGAAGAATAATCATTCAGAATTCCTCTCTCGCTTATTTGACATGGCTCTAGCATCTCTTGCTCTCTGTGGGTCCAGTATAACAGATTTTACCCCTGTTTCTCCCATAGATTATATTACACAGTATCCTCTCAGTCAGTCAGTATTGATAAATCAGGTACAGCGACTACCTACATAAATTTTTATTCACTTCTCCTATATTTTTTACCTCAAATGCAATAGGAATGCAATAAAATAAGAATACAATACATACATATTGCATATTGCACCTATTGCTCATACAATATGTGCAATATGCAATATGCAATATACAATACATACATATTGCATATTGCACATATTGTATGAGCACAAACACTTAATTTCTGGTGGTGATACATTTATTCTTATGTGTAAAACCACAGTTTAGTCCTGTAGTAAATATGGACAAAGAGCATTTGAATGTTTAGTGCCTAAAAGACTGTTTTGCTAGTTCCTGGTAAATGTCCTCCACTGTAGAGATAGAGGCTTAGGTTCATTAGTTATCTAGAGACACATGGTCTGGTCATGGTAGAAATCTCAAACACACAAATGAGGAAGACACAGTTCCTACTGTGTATGAAAGTGACACATATATATAGAAGTGAGACACACACACATACACACACACACACACACACACGTATATATATATATGTATATATATATATACATATATATATATATATATATATATATATATACTGCCCCCATGATCCTGATTAACATCCCATGCTTTATTTATTATGATTACTACTATTACCACCTAATAATATTAATAGCCCCATTAGTATAACTATTTGCTTTGTTTATATTGTCATAGATCTTTACATGGTACCTGTATTGTGCTATGCTCTCTCTCCTCCCTCCTGCCCCCCCCCCCCCTTTCTCTCTCCACCCAGCTGATCAAGGGAAACGGCCGCCCACCATGAGCCAGGATCTCTTCAATGTTTCTACCTATTAAAAGGCAGTTTTTCGTTGCCACTGTTGCCAAGTTCCTGCTCATGAGAGAAATGTTGGGTCTCTGTAATAATAACTATAGAGTCTGTTCCTATGGTCTGGTATGATATGGTGCTATATACATAAAATTGAATTCAAATGAATTGAATATATAAGAATTGTACAGCCCACCCCTCACACGCACACACATACACACACACGTGTGTATGTGCAGTGCTTGAGTAATGCTTGAGTAATGCTTGAGTAATGTACTTAGTTACAATTCACCACTGGATTTATGTGATTGTGTCTCTCATACAAGGGAGTGCCACATGACTTGATGCTAGTAAGACAATGGCGTAGGCAACTTAACATCTCAGTTAGAATCTAAATTAAATTTTTTTTCCTCATAAACATTACATACATGTGCAAAATTTGGATATAACCATCATCAAAACCAGCAGACATGGGGCAAAATATGCAAGTAACTGATTTTTGCTGCTTACATTTGATATCAGCAGGTAACAATTAACTTTAAATGTGTAAAGCAATGTAATATAAATACTTTCTTACTGCATGGTTAAAATGTAATCTTTTGAGTACACTTTCACTTTCAAGAATGGACCGTGGACCAGTACTGGAAGAAAGATCTAAATACTTCACTGAAGTAGACGTAGCAATATCACAATTTAAATCTATTCTATTACAACTATGTCTTGCATTCAGAATTTTACTTGTGTAAAGTATGGAATTAATAGCAACAAAATGTATCTAAAGTAGGAAAAATTATTATGCTCATTATGAAGAATGACCCAAACAGAGTTATAATATTTTATAATTAGATCATTTATGATCTATTTACATATTTAAAGTGGTTCTCCAATGTTGTAGTTGAGTTAAGTGGAACAAATTTTATCTACCTTACACTTAATTCATATACTGTTGGACAGTTTACACCAATAAGCCATAATATGAAAACCACCTGCCTTATATTGATTAGGTCCCAGCCCTGACCCATCAAAGCATGGACTCCTGAAGACCCCTGGAGGTGTGGGCTGGTGTCCGGGACCAAGACCTTAGCATTGATTCCTTTAAGTCCTGTAAATTGTGAGGTGGAGCCTCCATTGATCGGACGTGTTTTTCCAGACAAGCTTGATTGGATTCAGATCAGGGGAATCTGCAGGCCAAGGCAACACCTCAAACTCTTTGTCATGTTCCTCAAACCCTTCCTTAATTTTTACAGTTTTGCAGGCTGCACAATCCTGCTCAAGGGGCCACTGACATCAGGCAATAACGATGCTATGAAGGGGTATACTTGATCTGTACTATTGTTTAGGTAGGTCATACAAGTCAAAGTAACATCCTCATGAACGCTGGTAGCCAGTATTTCCCAGCAGAAAATTGCCCAGAGCCTCCCACTGCCTCTGCCGGCAGGCCTTCTTCTCATAGTGCATCCTCTCTTCCTCAGGTAAATGATACACTTGCATCTTACCATCCGCATGAAGTACAAGAAAACATGCATCAAACCAGAACCCCTCTTCCATTGCTACATGGTCCAGTTCTGGTGTCCATGTGTCCTTTGTAGGCTATCTGGGCGGTGGATGGGGTCAGCACAAGCACTATGAATGGTCTGCAGCTAGGGAGCCACATACACAGCGAGCTGTGATACAGCTTTTGTTTTGACAGCCTTCTATCATAGCTGGCATTAGGGCTTTCAGCAATTTATGCTCAGTAGCTCTTCTGTTGGATTGAAAGGGCACGACACGCCTTCGCTCCCCATGTGCAACATCGATACTTGTGAGATTATCAGTTTTACTCACTTCACCAGTCAGAGGCTGTAATGATGTGGCTGATCTGTGTATTTTAAAATGTGGCATCATATTTTATGAACTGAGTTCATGTTTTATATGTAAAATGTTGTTATGTTGAAGAGTTGAAAAATAACCAGTAACTAAAGTGGTTGAATAAATGTAGTAGAGTAAAACGTGTCTCTCTCTTTTTACTGCAGTAGAAATCAAAATACAAAAAGGAAAATACTAAAGTATAAATACCTTTGACCTGTGCCTTACTATAGAATTTAAGTCAATGGTTACTTGTCACTGCTGTTACAGCCTCTTCATTATACTGTATGTATAATTAGGAACATTTTTGAGTCTTGTGTTATATGAATGTATAAGAATGGTTGCTTTCCTACTTATAGAGAATTACCACATTATGATCTCACAAGTTTTGCCTAACCATCACAGGAGGAGTCTTTGTTTTATTAGCCTTTTGACTGGTATAGTTAGAACTGTATCAGCCTAAAAATGTTAATGGGAAATATGTGATTTTTACTTTTCCTGACTGTTTTAATCAATACGCAGGGTGAAAATACTGTAAATGTAGCTTATGGGCAAGGCTTCAAACCAATAGACCAATTAAAGTGCTTGTGCATCCATGTGGTGGAAGACAGATGACATCTACCAACCACTTTCTCAAAACAGCTATACACAGAGGCACGTGTTCCCCATGAATGATCATGGTCCCTCATTACATCGTGTCTAACACCAATAGGTGATTTTGTTCCTCCCAGTGCTGTGTGGAAACTCTAATAGAAGAATGACAATGCCATTATACATGGAGGTTAATGACAAACATGGTCAATCAAAACCCCTAAGTGGCACTTTCATCTACCTGCTGAAGTGACCCTGCACGTGTTGCTACATGATGCAGGTTCATTTAAGAGATGCCAAAAACTTCACATAGCAAAGAAGATTTAACAGATAATTGAACAGAACAGGCTTGTTTGAATAAATAAATAAAATGAAATAAAATATAGCAATTCCAGTTCTGGCCCTCATTTTTCTCTGTGCACCATATGCATTCTTTATTAAAGTACCCATGTAATGCTGAATTATAGATTTAAAGACATAAAGACACATGAGTACAAAAGCTGGATGATGCAAGACACTGCTGTAATCTCACATCAGGATACTAATATACTGTACATAGTCTGATGTAACTACCTCATATGTTATTTACCTACAGTGAGCATTCCTGTAGAAACTGGGTGTGAAATTTAAAACCATTCATGCTTCTCTGTTTGTGTTGCTCTGCATTTCAGCAAACCCACTGAGAAAAGAGCAATGCAGAGTTGTGAAGAGATACACTTTTCATATCATTTTTAGTTTAAAAGACTGAAACATGGCTGAGGCACAGTAATAGAATCAACATTTTTGTCTCTCTAATAAAACTGATTATGACATTTTAATATCTTACTGAAAGGTGATTATTGCAGATATTTGTTCATGTCACAGCTTGTCGAAGGCACTCGTGTAAATCTTCAGCTTCCCCTTAAAAATAAAGCCATAAGGAGACAAATTTTTTCCTCTCTTGAAAAAAGCACAACGGTGGATCTGGCCAGCCAAATCTGGGAGAAACAAACAATTTTAGAAAAGCATGTGACTCCTGTCACTGGGACATGTAGCACTGGGAAGTCCAATTGCTGAGCAATGGGGGGGGGGGGTCGATGCATAATAGGAATACCTGTCCATTTCTCTTTCTGCTACTTTAGAAAGCTCTCTGCACCAGCATAAACAACACCATCACCACATCCAAGGAAAGAGTAGGGATGAACTTGGCAGGTGGTTGACAGAGGCGTCTTTTTAATGGGCATCACTTGTTCACTTGTGACACTAGTCCTCCCTGTACTGTCACCAGTCAATATTCCCACAGGCAAAAATTCAAGTCCAATTATTTTGAGACAGTTTTGGGTAATAATGATTATAACTAGTTTGAGACAGATATAGTATCTATAAGAGATGTTTGAATGGTGCCTCTGTACATGGCTGTTATTCTGTTTTTGTTCTTATCCAAAGGGACTGTTTGCAGTCTCCTTAAAAGGATACAGCTGAATTCATTTATATATCAAATGACCTAGATACAGTGCGGTACAGTAATATTCTTTGAAGAGGCTTTGAGATACAACTCTCAAATATACAGTGGGATAAAGAGTTTGGGCACCCCTGGTCAAAAATTCTGTTACTGTAAATAGCAAGTAAAAGATGACCTGATTTCCAAAAGGCATAAGGTTAAAGCTGAAACATTTCTTTAATATATTAAGCAAAATTACTTTTTATTTCAATCTTTTACAGTTGCAAAATAATAAAACACCAAAAGGGACGAAGGTGTGGGCACCCTGCATGGTCATTACTTAGTAACACCCCCTTAGTAGTGCATCTTTTAAATTCATTTCTTGTTTGAGGGATGTTCGCCCACTCTTCCTCAAAAAATGCATCTGGTTCAGTGAGGTTCTTGAGCGTCTTGTATGTACTGCTCTTCTGAAGTCTATCCAGGGATTTTAGATGATGTTCAGGTTGGGGGACTGTGAGGGCCATTGTTAGGATCACTATCCTCTTGTAGAAGCCATCCTCTTCTCTTCTTCATTTTTTAAAGACAGAGATGTTTCCTCCCACAATTTGCTGGTATGTAATTGAATCCATTCTTCCCTCTCCCAGTGAAACATTCCCTGTGCTGCTAGCTGTAACACGCACCCAAAGGATGATCAATCCGCCACCCAGCTTAGCAGTTAGAGAGATGTTCTTTTCATGAAGTCCTGAACCTTTTTTCTCCAAACTTACCTGTGCTTGTTGTTGCCAAAAGTTCTTTTTAACTTCATCAGTCAATGGGACTTGCTTCCAAAATGCATCAAGCTTTTTTTGATGTTGATGCAAACTTCTGACGCTGAATTTTGTGGTGAGGAAGTAGGGAAGGTTTTCTTCTGACATATCTTCCATGAAGGTCATATCTGTGTAATTGTAGCTGCACAGTAGAACAATACATCACCGCTCCAGAGTCTGCTAAATCTCTCTGCAGACTCTGGAGTCAAATTAATTTGCCTTTCTAGCAATCAAGCAGTTCTCTCAAAGAGTTTCCTTGTTCTTCCAGACCTCAACTTCCCTTCCATCATTCCTATTAACCTTCCATTGCATAATTACAATACAAACTGAGGAAACAGATACCTGAAATTACTTTTCTATCCTCTATAGCATTCTCTTGCTTTGTGGGCATCAGTTATTTTAAGTTTCAGTGTTAGGCAGCTGCTTATAGAGGGCGTTGGATGCTGATTTTTGGGACAAGGTTTGAGGAGTTAGAGTATTTATAAGGCTTTGAAATTTGTATCAGTTGGCCTTTCCTAATGATGACTGCGAATAAGCCACATCCACACCTGAGAGTTTAAATCTCTTGCAATGCCCAAACTTTTGTAGGGTTTTCCTCTCTTTTTTGCCACTCTAAAATTGTATAAAACAATAATAACACACCAATCTTCATTAAATTTTGAAAAAAAAAAAATCTCTAACTTTATGCCTTTTGGCAAAAGTTAGAAGAAAATTTGATTTTGCTTGTTCATGCTCCATGTTACTTTTTAAGGTGCTATATAATACATTTATTATTATTTTTATTATTATTGTTATGATTAATAATAACAATAATAACAACAATAATAACAATAATAATAATAATAATAATAATAATAATAATAATAATAATAATAATAATAATAATAATTAAAAAATGGAGATCTGGTCATTTTTCTATTCACTTAACTATTCACAGTAACAGAAATTTTGACCAGGGATGCCTAAATTTTTCTTTCCACTGTATTTTTAGCTGGCTTCATACCACACTAGCAACCATGCCTTTTAGTAATGCCATTTCAAAAAAATCAAAAACAAAAACCTTCCTTGAAAAGCTCCAAACCCTGCTTTGTTATTATCTGAAAAGCAATTCAGAAACCATGGTAGATCATTATCTTCCAAAAGTTAACATAACTTTGTGTTTCATGACAAGTGACTTTTCTGTATAGAAGAAAGTGAGGCAAAGCAAAGCTCAGCCTGTATCAAGAAATCAAAAGCACTTTTGCCTTTGTAGTGTGGACATACAGCACTGTAAATCACTGCATTATTGTTTAAATGTTTTTGTCTGTATTTTAATTATGTGTGTTTTTATATAAGCAAAGTTGATAAAGGCACAGACCTTGTCACTTCCCAAGAGGAAAACCAAGCACAGCAAAGCAGGGAGCAGGGAGTGTTCATAACAACAACAGGGTAATATAACCTCAGAACCCGCAGATGGATGCTGGAGTGGCAGTAGGGCTTTGTGATGTATGAACAAGTTTAAACCAAGTTCAGTACAGATGGGAGTGTAAAGTGATGATGACTTCCCTCCTAGGGGATACACTCAGAGCCTACAGGTCGATGTTACAGTGGAGTTTAGCTTTTTGAAATGCTATATGACCACTATCAGCAGTGGCAGGACTTAAAGCATGGCTTTAACAGTGTGTCAGGAATTGTAGCAAGAGAGATGGCTGAGCAAAGATTGCTTAAGTTTACTGCCATGGCAGATGGCTGTATGTTTGCTGTTGTGTGCTACTGCTTGTAACATTCTTCCCCACAGCCTATGACAGCAGTCGACTCTCCATTGCATTCTCATTATCAACTCCTTCAGTATTAATCGGTTAGTTCTTTGCAAAAATACTGCTCAAAAATTGGCCTTTCAAGCCACAAATAATAGAAATGATCAAACATCATCTAATGGCTGAGCACAAAGAGAACACATCAGTCTTACCTAGTACCAACAACAATCACTGTGGAGAGATTAATAGATTAATAGAGGCATTATAGACTATGTTACGGTTTATTTTATATCCATTTGCTTAAAATCCAGGCAGTATAATATAAAACTATAATCTTTTCCTGTAACAGACTCCAGTGCCATTTCAAATGGATTATTTCCATAATTCTCAAAACCTTAAATATGATTGTGCCACCTCATCCTACTCCCACTAATTTAAAGCGTTGAGCACAATCCCAAACATCCCTGACACCGACACACCTATTTTTGTTGACATGCATAATCTCATATCATGGAGCTTTTTCATCATTTTTTATATAACAGCCTTAATTTTAATGTTTCTTAATACTAATTCCCAAGCTGATAGTCTAAAATCGTGCAGTTGAATCATTTTTCTACATATTACTTGTCTGGGTGAAATGCTTTTCTCTTATATTTAATGGTTGTTTACCTTTTCTGAAATTGAGCTGGATTCTGCATACTAGTGTGAGCTGGTATCCATCAGATTCCTCGGTACATAATTACATTTAGTAAACTGCAGTTTTCCTGCATCAGGCCTTTTGATGACTCTGTGAACTCTCGCCACATTCAGCTGAACTCTAACCCAACATTGTATACAATGATAACAGGACCTTCCGTTCTCACAGAGTTCTTTTAATCCTACTGATGCCACTGTAATTTTTTCAACATTTTTTTAAGATAAAGTCAGCCCTGGTCATAATCTCCTCCTTCAAAGCTTCTATTAGTAAAATGACTTAGGCAGAAATACCAGCCAAATAGGTATAGTATATCTAGCACGGTACTCTCCCAAATTTTTATCTCAGTGCTCAGTCTCCGGATGCCTCCAGGAGGCGTTAGATCTCCATAGAGATTTTGATTCAGCACTCATGTTTGATGACACAAGTAGTACAGAACTCACCACAGGCAAACTGTGTTCATGAAGGCTGCCATTGTGCAGGAAATGTTCCTTTAAGTTTTAGCCTATGAATTTCATGATGCAATGTTGATTTCAAATGACCTTGCAACACATCATGAATTCATGCCCCGTTTCACTTGCTAACCTTGCTGTTGTTATGCACTGCACTAAATGTGTTTGTAGGTGAGCTATTTCACAGGCAATTTAAAATTCCAGGCACACAGCTGTGCATGAAACATTACTCAATTCCACTTAAAGACTTGTCGCAGGCACTGTCAGAAACACTCCAAACACAAATAGAAATTCAGCCAACAAAGTATTATGTGGATGCTTTTTATCTGGACCAAACTAAAATGTAAAAAAAGTACCCACTTGGAAAAAAATGGTGAAATTTAAGCCAGAACAGATAAGACTGAAATGCATGTTTAATTCCATAGTTTCCCATAATTTATATTTTACATGTTCAGTTAGCTTTAACAAAGTGGTTGCCTCTTATAATATTTCCAAATGCAGACACAGAGATACCATGTCCATTAACAAGGCATTGTGCATTGACTAGCCCAATGTAACAGCTTTTTTTTATATATTCTTTAGATGTGATGAAGTTAATTGTCCTAGATACAGTATCTGAAAGAGTATTAAACATGTACAGATGTTCAGGCCACTGGGGAAAGTAATCAGTTTTTTTAGTAATTGGTTTCTAAATATTACATTTTTTGAATTTTCTAATGGGCTTACAAAAAACACCAGTCAGATAATAGGTTATAGGATAACATTTAATAAGACTTTATTTTGAACAGTTGGACTGGGTTCACTACAGCATATTTACACAGATAGGTTAGCCTTTGTAGCTACCATGTTATAGTTGCTCCATGCTGCAACTGTTCTTAGGGCGTTTGAATTTTCAAATCCATCCCATATACACCTGTAGCCATTAAGTCTAAGTTCCCTATGGGGTAAGTTATTATAGTCACTCCCGAGTCCCTGCAGTTTATATTTGTTGGGAGTGACAAGGTCAGAGGGTGGAGTCCAAATATTTACTATGTACATATTCTGTATTCACATATTCATATGAGTTGACTGACTGAAATCAAGAAAAAAGTGGGGGCAGGGCATCCACCCAAAAAAATGTTTTTCAGTTGAGCTTGCAAGTAAAATATCAATTTCCAAAAGCTAACACAAGCCCTTCAGTAAAGTCAATAAGCTGGGTCTGCCTGTTTTACATAACTAATAGAGCAGTGTTGAGGAGAGTCATTTCAATGCTAAAACCTCATTATCCTGCCTGGCGACCTTGGCCCATGTGCTGAATGAGAAAGTAATGGCTCTTAAATGCTGCCGACACCACAAGACAGCCCTTTTTAGATGTGGTTCAGAGACTGTCAAGAATCCATGCTGTATTCCTGGAATTACACTTGTCTTTCATCTGACAAGATTGGAAGTAGGCAGTGACATTTTTTTTATTTAAGGAGCACAGATGGTGTGCTATGGAGGGCTGGTATATAGAGGTCTCTGTCCTTTCACACACAATTTTAAGGAGCCCTGTCGCAATTTAGCAAACCTCTTCCTCAACCCTTTGACTTCACACTGTCCACTGATGCGTCCATATGGGGGCAGAGGGACATGTTCAGAATAGCTTAAGAATTCACTCTCAAGAGTTTTGAATAGTTAACATATTAGAGGATGTCATAGCCATCACCCTGCTAATGTGTCAGTGAGCACAGATCCAAACAAAAAGCCAGATGTCTCTTTTGCTTCTGCCTCACCATTTTCTTATTATATTAATCAGTTTCTTTATCATTTTTTTATGATATGGAAACTTGAATGATAACATGTATCAAAATTAATGTTATTTTGATTAGAAATGATCTAATATTAAGGAGCGGAGTCCAAAAGTCTCTCGACTGTACTGTATGTTTTTA
Organism: Istiophorus platypterus; assembly: GCA_016859345.1. Lineage (NCBI taxonomy): Eukaryota > Metazoa > Chordata > Actinopteri > Istiophoriformes > Istiophoridae > Istiophorus > Istiophorus platypterus. Next base: position 21,459,776 of record CM029122.1, read on the forward strand.
AACCTTTGTAAAAAATTAACAAGAAAAAGTGTCTATAGGCATGCTGACGGTGAGTTTTGAATTGAATGCTGTAAGTGAAATTTATCAAAGGAAATGAAATTGAGAATAACAAAATTTCAGAAGCTCCAAAGAGACACTAATGGGATAATGGGTAAGACTTTTAAATCGAAAAATAACTTCAATTCGCTAACATAAGCTACATCATACACTCTCTCTTTCACATAAACACATAAAACACACACACACACACACGTACACATAGAATTACATTGATTTTTGGTGGTGATAAAGACGTCTCCATTAAGGTTTATAGATCCATTGATATAATTTTTCTATAATGACAACTACTGAACCAATATGTCAGTGTCTGTCTTTTATGTTTGACTTGCCATTTAGAGTATTGATTGAATGTCACACCTGACTTGTAGCAAAGCTACATCTATGTGAAACCCAGTGTGGTTTTATCTGCTATGAATAAAGCCACAGGGGCTTAACATGACTTCCAAATTACAAAATGAGTAATGATCTCTGGGTGGGGATTAAACCTGGGTTAAGAAGTTATAGGTCAAAAGAAACACTTCAGGCCCTGAGTGAAGAGTCTGGCAGATGTGCACTCCATCACTGCCAGTCTTCAATGCATTGGGACATGGACTTGGCATGCCTCTTGGAGTTTTAGAGAGACAGCACTGGAGCCATAGATCAGAGTGGCTGGGGGAATTTTTAAATCCCGCTATAGGTTTATCAAACAGGAGTAGCAAACATATTAAGATTTCGGTCCTTAGGGCTCTGCACACCTACACGCATTTTTTCAAATACTCTGGCGGATTACACCTCTGGTCATATGGAAGTTGGGTGGAGGTATTTTGAAAACTACATGATGTCATCAAAGTATATAAACTAGTAATAATAAAAGATGATCTGTAAATAAGGCATTTTAAATGGATAACATATTTATATACAATAGCAGCAAAAGCACAAGTGTAAATTCTAAAGTTAATGATGGCTGAATTCTGTTTAGCTGCATCACTGTCACACTGTCACACTATCCACCTGTTTTAACATCCATTAGAGTTGTGCGTTAATAAAGAAAACGTATGTAGGTAAAAAAACTGATTACAAAATGACTTTGGAGGTAGAATATTTTCTAATTTGGAATCATACCATAGAGACACTAATTCAATTAATTAATTTAAAAGTAAACCCAACAAAGAGGAACAAAAGCTTGTCAAATGGTTGAAAAACCAAAGTCAAGGATCGTTAATAATTTTCACTTGTTACTGAATTTCCAAGTGCACCTCTCAGCATGTGAGCTGTGAGGGCAAACAAACAACCTAACAAACTTATACTCAGCAGATATACCATGTGATGTGTAAACAAAGTGCTGCTTGACTGCAAGCCAGATATATTTCAACTCCAGGGATTTGGCTATTGTAGCCTCACCAGCTCCCTGCTGACTAGGCATAGTGATTCACTATTTGCTTGCATCTCCTGGGATGCCAAATGCCACAGAGCAACACAAACAGTTTTAAGAATGTGGCCTTTCTATGGAAGACAAGAAGCTTTACATTGTGAATAAACAAGATGAACGATGGAAAATCACCTGATTTCAAAAATACAATCAAGTAAAAAAAGACACTAGGTGTATGCAAATTAGTAGTGGTTGCTTTTGGATCTGTGCAAACAGGTTATCCCAGAGTGTTTCGGTTCATTCATGATATCTCTCTTTTCAGAGTCTGAATCCCTAGCTAGGGAAATACGATGGCCCCCTGTCTATTCTTTTGACTCTCATTTGTGCCAGGACAGTTTTTACAGACACAGCAAGATCCACAAAGTGTGGTTCAACTGACAAAATCTACATGGATGTTTCCTTTTGACTGGACTGAGACTGACATTGCCTGCAGACCTCATTGAGAAGCTCAACAGAGGGGAACTTATTTCATTGTTTAATTACAAAGTCATTCATCATGTGGTACAGAATAATACTTCACTGCTACCAAAAACATGATTTTGTCTCTGACTAATACATCATCTCATAGCCAAATAATTAGAAATAACTTCCTAAAACTACAGAGCTAATGGGAAAAAAAATCATTTCCTCAAGGCAATTACAGTGATAAGAGTTTTTTTAAAAAAAATGCACAATATACCATGCTATCACCTAGAAGATAATGACTGAAAAACTCATCAGTTCTGCCACATTCATATCTCCCCAGCCAGACTGTAAGATAACCATAATTCTTAACGAATCCCCCACACCATGTATTTCACTCTAAATCCTCCTTTACGGTTTTTCAGTTCCTGCAATGGCCAAATTGAATTCTCACACTGGAGATATGGTCAGGGTGACTTTAGAAACCATCCAAAGTGCAGATAGTCTGTACTTTGATCATTCACTAGTGCTATATAATAGTTGTTGCTCTCAATATTTTTTGGTAAGGAGGAATAACAAAATCTACATTGTTGGAAGATGCAGGAATTCACCATCCGATACAGAGATTCAGCATCAAAGGTACTACCTTTCAAAATTTCACTTATGAAAAAGTAAACAAGTATTAGCATTAAAATGTGCACATCAAAGTATGTATCAATAGTAAAATAACTCACTGTGAAGAATGTGAAGAATGATATGAAATCTTTAAGTTTATTCTATTTGAGCTCTGTTTTCAGATTATAATATTTGCAAGTCTCACTGTACTAGTTCCTCACATGAAAGAAAATCCAAACACCCCCCTTCCCTCTGTTTTTGTACATTTTATCTGACCTCATATCTACTGCCTTTTAGCACTAAAAAAATCGATTTTTACCTTAAAGTCCTAAAAGTCCAGTAAAATAAAAGAATAACCCGTTATGGGCATTCTAAGAAATTAAAAAAAGTCTAAAGAAGTCAAACGAGGAAATTGCAGCAATCATAGACACACAAGCGAAACATATTGGAAGGGCTGTCAGGGGTCTTGGTGCTTTCACAGTTGTGTTCACTTTCCCACTAAGCCCTTTCCAGGGGCTGAATCTCTTTGCTGCCAGTGCCTCTGAGTTCATCTCTGTAGAGCTGAATTTGTCTGCTGGTGACCGCCATCACCCCTGTTCATGCTGCTTTTAGTGCTTCTCACTCCGTGTCAAGCTGGCCGAGCCGAGAGCTCACACAGAATCACAAACTAATTGCTTTATCTGAGCCTTTTGTCTAAAGGGTCAGAAATTGAGTTTACTTGTAGGGCGAGAGAGGGAATTATAAATCGAAAGGGATAGGGGAAGAAAAATTCAATTTGTGCTCAGCCCTTGTCAGAACCGCTTACTTGCGTGGCTGTTAGGTGTCCAGATTAGTAGAAGGAAAGAAAGGGAGATAACAGCATTACAGCGAGAACAAACACACTCTTGTCTAAAAGGCCAGGCAAGGAAACTAATCCAATACCTGACACGGACATGTCCGAACAGCACAGAGCTGCTTCTTTCAGAAACTGATGTTAACGTCAGTTACTTCACCAACTGCAAAATGTTTCAGTTATTTTTAGTCCTGCACATGAATCGAAAAATGAGGACACTGACAAAAAAAAGTTGTTTTTGTTTTAAACTGACGCTTCCTTTTGCACACATACACACACACACACACACACACACACACTCACGCACTACATTTCAAAAAGCCTTCAGAATGTGCTAGTCAGTGGCATTGAATTCAGGTTTTTCTGTTTACAAGAGCCGTGTATAACAAGTGCCTGGAAGGCCGGGCTATGATTAATGCACAGTGCAACATGTCACACAGTTTGTAGTCATTTTTCACCTTCAAGCCGAAAACACCAGACAAGCACTGGATCATTAAGATACCCCACAGATTGTTTTTTTGGATGATGAAACAGCATGGCCACACCATATTCCTGCTTGAGTCTGGCTGAGAGAGCAATGACATGCTGCTGCCTGGGATGTTGTTCTCTGCTGTACAATAGAGACATGGAGAAAGCAAATTTTAGCATTGAAAATTCTGATAGGTAAAGTTGGACAGTGTAATCATTTCCCTGATGACTACAAATTCATAAATGTAAAATGACTGTGCAACTAAAATTACATTTGGGAAAGTACACAAGAAAAGGTACAGTAGCTCTACTGTACATTTATTATGAAAATGAACACAAAGCCAGTTACTTTAAAGGCAGTTACTTTTTTGGGGGGGAAATGCACTTATTTACTTATTTGCCAAAAGTTAGATGAGAAGACTGATACCACATGGAGCAGGAACACCAATTTACCACCTTAAGGGGAGACACTACATAGGGTACCATGTATAGAATAAGAATTTTACCCAATAAATAACACAAAAAAATCCCTTTCACCATGTTTTCTAGGGATAAAATAATATATATCCCTGACTATTAAGGATACATGAACAAAAGCCAATGTAAAAAACCTTGAGAATATAAATAGGAATAAACTGGAACTTATGTATGTAAATACCACTGAGGCGGAGATTTCCTGCTCTGCGTAGGAGAAAAACATAATTTTGAGAAGGTGACCTAAAAATATATGTATTGCAATTGAAATATATCACTGCAAATAGACAAAGTTTAGCAAAACAAACACCTATATGTGAATTTGTATCTTTTCTTTCCACCAGTGTTAGAGAAGACTTGTTATGGACATAAAATAGTGCAAAATCTCAAAATTGACCAGTGCATGAAAAACAGGGCTTTTGTCTACAGTGTCTTGTCTTAGAGTCTGTTTACAGATGTTGGAGAGTACTACTGCATATATAAAAAAAAAAGTATAAAACTTTTTGCTCCAGACGGAGCTGTGTGAAGTCTGATGCTCAGGGTATTGTCACTGAAAAATGACCATCTCTCAGAGAAAATTGTAAGGTTTTAATGCAGTTCTCTAGCTGTCTTTTTTAAAAACTGCTAAACCAGCTGAAGTAAATAGATTGAAATTAATACTTCAAGTTCTTGTTTAAGGAAAACTATAATGTTTTTTTAAATGTCTACATGTCATTTTGGAAATCCATAAGTCATTTTTTGAGCATAGAAATTACTGGTATAGTCAAACTGCTAAATTTGATTTGTAAATCTGAGCAGATTTTTGTAAAAATTATGTTTTTGCTGTCATCTGATAGTTGACAGGCTAAATAGGAAAGAAATATGTGGAGAGAGCTAAGATGATGACATGCAACATAATGTAGATACTAAGGTGGAAATAAATTAGGGACATTGTGATCACATGGTGCATCTTATGCCACAGGACTACCCCGTGAAAAATGTTGTTTTTTTTCACTCTGTGAAAAATATAGGCATGAGACCTTTTCCAAGAGACATGCTCACCGAGCCAACTGATCTCCTTACAAATGTTACTAGAGTTTTACAAGTGTAAGATATTTAAACACCTGTCACACAGTTGCAGCTTCCAGTCATCAACCCATCTATTTTCTGTTTATCTGGTTCCAGGTCGCAGACCAGGGGGCTAAGGTCATCCATATATTGCTCTCTCCTCCAGCTGTTTCTGGGTCCTACAGACATTAGCTCAGGCTACAGCATGTTCTGAATCTGCTTTGTGGTCTCCTCCCAGTTGTGCAAGCCTGGAATACCTCCAAGGGAAGCATCTGGGAGTGGTCCTGACGGGACCCCCTCAGCTGACTCTTTTTAATGATAAGGAGCAGTCCGTCTACTCTGAGCTTCACACGAAAGAAACTAATTTCAACAACCTGTATCTGTGATCTTATTCTTTCAGCCATTATCCAAACCTCATGCACAGATGTGTACCTAGACTGATAAATAAATCAAGAGCTTGACTATAGGCTCATCAATCTACTTTTATCTCATAGATACATCTGCTGTGTTTGTACAGTTTCGAAGAGTAGAGATTCGCGATTTGTCTCACTAGTCCATTGAAAAAGAAGGCTGATTTTCACCTTTGCTTTAAGAAATCTTGTATGCTAATTTCCTAAAATACCATTTCCCTCTGCCTAAATGATTATTCAGAAACAGAGTTACTGGGGACAATAATGATATTTCTGTGGCATGAATGATACAATATTGTATTTCAGCTGCATACCAGTCAACACATATTATTTTTCCCCCTATCCTTCTGAGTAGTAGGATTTTTTGTTTGCCACTATGAGGAAATTGTGAAATATTATGTCCAAATTGACAAAGTAGAGAAAAGATGGTCTCCACACGCTATTGAAGAGAAAATAGGAGGCAATCATGTGATCCCACATCCAGTTTAGACACTTCAACCATTTGTTTGATAACTGAAACTGAACCATTTACAGAACCTGTTCAAGGTAAGGAAAGTTATCAAAATTCAGAAAAATAGACCTAAGGCTTTCTAACAGGCAGAACCCTGGCTCAATTTTTCACTTTTTATAAAACGATTGTACTCGGATGAGCAATCCTTGAAATAATGGACAAACATCAGCACCGGTCGCATCCAGAGGAATAACTGTCACTGCATGAAAAGGTTTAGTCACTGCATGTTTGTCTAAGACAGCCAACGACCTTTTTATCACACTCTGTCAGGTTAGTCTTAAATTAGAACCAACTTCTGAGAAAAGTTAATGAGGAAACTGTCTTGGGATGTCCCAGATTTGATAAATTTGTCATCAAATGGCAGTGCAGTCATAGTACTTACAGAACAAATGAGCTTGGAGATGTGCTTGGAGCTTAGTTTTTAAAGAGAAGTTTCAGGGTAGTAGACTTTAAGGCTGGAAACAGGAACATCACTGAAGATTTACAGCAGTAACTCATGTATATTCCAAGCCTCCTTCTCTAAATGTGTAGGTACATATCCATGTACATTATATAGCTATTAGGCTGTGGACACCCTCAACTTTGACTTTTGTGTACTTTTCATCAGGGCTGTTATTGTGGTTAGTTCCAGGTACAGTGAGTAAGATCTTATTGTAATGCAATTCTATTTTTACAAAAGAGTGTGAAGATGTGTTGTAGTGTTTTTTTCCCAGTCTAGTGTGAAGGAACTTAGCTGGCCTTCACAGAGCCCAAATCACTTTAGACATGTCTGGGCTGAACTGGGACACAGACTATGAACCAGGCCTTTTTGCCAAACATCAGTGGCCGACCTCACTAATACTGTTGTGGCTGAATGGAGGCAGACAGCCTCAGCTATGATTAGACAATATTGTGGAACACCTTCCTGGGAGAAGGACGGTCGTTATGTTTGGTTGCCCATTAACTTTTGGCTATAAATTTACTGTTTGTATGTATTTATACAGTCAAGTGTAAATGTATATGTTTGTATTTACAGTATATTGAGCTGTCTGGTTTTTCAGACAATGATAAAATAACCAGGGGCATAGACTTAGAATTGAACTGGGAGAACAACAAACTTATTATGTGGCTTTGTGAAATTGATAGAAAGGTGTTCAAATACTAGAGCCACAGCTCCCTTAATACTTGCTTTGTAGATGTTTGTGAATTTGTGGCTATACTGATTCATATACAAATATATATATATATATATGTGTGTGTGTGTGTGTGTGTATGTGTGTGTGTGTGTGTGTGTGTGTGTGTGTGTGTGTGTGTGTGCCTGTGTGTCCCTGTTTGATTACCAGCCAAGATGTAGATTTTATTATATTTAACATCAGTGTGCACATGCAACTGAAACTGAATTGAGGACGTCAACCTATATAACCATGTTAGAGTTGTTTGTCCTGGTCAGGGTTGCAGTGGGGAAGCCTAATGTTCTTTTCCCCTTCAATTTCCTCCAGCTCACCCTGGGGGCAGTGCCTTTTCTAGGGAATTGGCTGCAGTTTATTCTAATATGATTCCACCATGCTGCACACTGACCCAGACATAACTGGGCCGGGTCACTCTGGTTGCACACTAAGCAAAGTAGCTGACATGCCCCTCCTCCTAGCTACTTCTTTCACTTCTTTCTTGAGGACAACTATGTTCTGGGTCAGTGTATGGGCCCTCCATAACAGTTCCCTCTCCTCTAACCCTGTGCTCTTGCTTCTTGCCTCCAGTATGTCCAGGATCTGCCTTAAATTCTCCTCCCTGCAGATCATGCCTGAGACATTCTCGGGCCAACTCATCTGGTTGGTCTCATTCCAAAAAGACAGCAGCTTATGAAGACCTCGATGTCTAAATTGTCACAAATTTCTGTACTCCTTACTCTGTCACCACCCCTTCTACCATATGGTCCTGTTTAAGGGGGTTGGGTGCCTCAGTGAACATGGGAGTAACGTCTCTAGGGACCAGGTTTACTTGCAGGACCACTACCGATGTCAATGCATGTTCAGTTTAGAAGCAAGAAAGAGAGGGTAGCCTTGAAGAGGGACACTGAGGCCCACTTCTGGAGTCAGGTATGGGGGTAATGCCTACAGGTGAGCTTCTTGGATCTTACAAGCCCTGTAACTTTGGCGGGCACAGTCAGAAAAGAGGGGGCACTGTCTTCTGCGCGCCACCTGTAAATCAAAGGATAGGGGTCAGGTGTAATGTTTACGGAGATAGGGGAAGGCTCAGAGTCTAACCAGCAATTGTAGACACTGGCAGTGGGAAAATTGGCCTTATTGGGTATATATCAAATTAATTAATGTAGTTGGGATGCTTGTGTCATTTTTATGCCACTATTATCTTCAGACTGTTCCTGTAAAGCTGATAGTTGGTGAGGTGTGTAATGTGGAATGTCTGGAAATAACCAAATGATGGAAGCATCCATTAAGTTTGCTTGCTTTCAAATTAGCTATATAAATCCCTTGTGGCATAAATTCAGTCTCTCGAGAGATGTCAGCACAAGAAAAAAACAAACAGAAAAATATCCCACATAAGGGTATGATTTTCACCAATTTGGTCACACTCAAAGAGACACTTTTTCCCACAAGTGTAAAAATTAAAGTCTCAATGAGACCATGTCTTCTGGTAAAGTACAAAGAATCAGTATATTTCTGCTCAGAGACATAAACAGATACACAGGAAGAAAACATAAAAAGGACTCAGAAGCATAACATATAGCTTCTGTGTACAGGTAAGCGAATATAAAAATGGAGAATTGGACAGGCATACTGCGCAGTGTTTACAGGATAACACATAAACAGGAATACTAGTTTTTGTTGTTTGATATTAGAGAGCTAAAAAGAGGGTGAAAATTGAAGAGGAGGAGGAAGGGAGACATCATTCAGCTCTATGTGATCCTCTTTACTGTGTTTTAATGCAGCCAAATTCACAATATAGTTGTTCTCATTTTTGGATTTTTTCTTTTTCTGAGGCTGAATGTTGGAACTAGTGTGATATATAATCACAGCTCATACACAAGTTACTATGTTCAACAGCTCTCATTATCAAGGTGTTGTGCTGAGGGTAGAATCAATATTTTACTATCACCACACTGTCTGAGCAAAACTATCCAAAATATTTTAATGACAGTAGCTCTATCAATATAACAGCTATATTGATAAATAAGTGATGACAGAAAAAGGCAAAAAGGATTTTCATATTCAAGTCAAGCAAGAAAGCAGCTGTATGCCCAATAAATCTGTTTGCATTTTGTATTTTTCTGTTCTAGCATCAGACAATGGAGCAAATATGAAATAGTGTGTGTAACATGATGTACACAATAACCAGCAGTCACTTCTAAGCCATTTCCAAGCTGCTGCTCTGCTAAAATCCTGATTTTATAACCATGACTCCATCTGACAAAATCACCAGACACATAAGTTAAAGATAATGACTGTGCTGTGATTTATATTTACTTGTAAAATGATCACTCAGAGAGAAAGTTAGAGGTTCATTCACATCTATGGAGCTGCTAAGTGGTCAATTGAATGAGACATACTGTATAGAGAAGTGTGCCCACTGAAGGAAAGCCTGACCCCATGCTTGTGGGGCAATAAAGGCAACTCTCCTCTAAAGCCGTTAAGGTTTGTCTTAAAAGTCCCTTGATTTGTCCCTAGGTGCTTTTTTGAAGGAAAATCAAGGGGTGTGAAAAGTTGAAACATCTAGCAACAAAAGCGCTAAGTTGACGACCCTGCATGTAATTGTCTCTTGATGACATAATATAAACTGTCTATACAAATTCATTTGTAAGAGCAACAGCCAGTGGAGAATGGCCAAAATTCAGCTGGCAGACCAATGTTGAAACATTATAACTGTCTGAGTGACTGACTTACTGACTGACTGACTGACTGATTCGTTCATGTTTATAGCCCACTTGTTTGAGTCCAGCTAAAAACAATAAATTGTTTCTTTTTAGTTCTGGTGTAGGTCACTATTTCATCGGCACCCAATGTTTGGAAAACAACTTTTTGTGACTGACGGCAGTCCTGCAGCACTTTAATGCACTGTAATCAGTAATAGCAGTAATAGTAATAAACAGGTAGGATAAAAAAGAGGTGGTATTAAAATATTAATGCATGCAATAGAACAGTGGGATTGCTGCTGGATTGTTATGACACACACCTTTAATGGTCTTGATGAACTGCAAAAATACAAACAGTATAATACAAGCACACATCACTGCAGATATTAACTTCTTTTGACTGCCTGATTGATCAAGGAAAATCCCTGCATCCACATACTGACACATTTTCATATTACCATGGTTACCAAATGATTTGCATTAATTAATACAACACTTATTAAGATCACCTCCTGAACAGTTCACAGTAAGCAGCTAGATACGATGGTGATTTACGTTTTGTAATCAAGCAATCACAATATACTGTGGTTGGTTAGTTTATTTTGAATCACAAACAAAACAAACTACAGATCGCTTGGACGAGGCAGCCAAGATTTGTTTTCTTCAGTTTGGAACAGAGTTCAACCGATAGCTTTCACACAAGCCCAAAAGGACCATAAAAACAGGGCCAAACAGATAGTTGGGTGTAATGAAGGGGTGTTTCTTTAGACGCAAAATAAAAGAATTTATTCATGGTGAATAGCAATGTAGGTTAGAGAAGAAATAAACTGCAAAGCCATACACTACTGTATGCCTCTGGGATAACCCTCAGCAACTTGACCTATCCAGAGAAATTCTTGAAAATAGTAAAGAGCAACCTGCATGGTTGAACTTGACAAGGTGGTCAGTTTGTTCACTCAGGTGTGACAAACTCTGACAGAGCATGAAAACACGTGAGAAGTCACTTTATGTGACATGCATTTGATTCAACACAACAACCCAATGACCTGTGTGTGTGTGTGTGTGTGTGTGTGTGTGTGTGTGTGTGTGTGTGTGTGTGTGTGTGTGTGTGTGTGTGTGTGTGTGTGTGTGTGTGTGTGTGTGTGCTTGAGGTAGCAAAACAAATCAAAGCTAAGGCTATCACAGTAAACTGTCCTTGGTCCTCTACATGGTAACAAATCTATTATGCCTGCAAAGACCCTATATGTTTGCTGAAACCCATCTGTTTTTTTCCACTGCCAAAATGGAAATAAGTTGAAAAAAAGGAAACAGCCAAAAAGCACTGATAGTTGTGGGCATTTCTAAGAGTTAAAGAGCAACATAACATCACACTGATAATAAGACATTCCGAGTCCAGATATGTAGTCCCCCAGTGTGTTTTAGGGCCCTTCTCAGGATTTCCATAGGGATGCATTAAAGAGGCAACCTGCTCCATTAAAAGTGCTAACTGCAGTTTGACACCTTGCAAAGGGAACTCATTACAGTTTGCTTGTAGCCACCATCTCAGTCTCACTGCCCCTACCTAAAATTAATGACCGAGCATGAGAGTGGGAACCTAGATTCACAGATAATCAAGAAGTTCACCTCCACTTTCAGGCTCATTGCCCTCATCACCACAGCAGAAAATGAGAGATCACAAAGACATTGACAGCATCACAGGTTTCTCTCAAATCCTCACTTGTTCCTGGAGTATGTAATGCCATTCGATGGCTAATTTTACTAAATTATCAATTTATTTTTGGCATCCAAATAAGGATAAACAGATAAATGCAATAGCGGATAGATAAATAGATAGACATATTCGACAGCTTCTACTTTTTCCTGTATCAGATGATTTGGTTAGCAAAAACATGACAAATTAACTCAGGATTCACATCCCTGCTCCTCTGGATGATAAAGGCTGCATGCTTGTCATGCAAGGAAAAAGCAATTATATTCAAGTCTTTAATATATAATTACAAAACACTTGCTCAATGCTGTCACACAAATAAATAAGGAGAAGAAGTGAGAAGGAAATACAATGCTAATTTTGTCAGGATCTTTTCAAGTCTCCTGAGGTGAAGAATGCATGTTAAAGCATGTCTGCCCATCTCTGCACTCACATTTGACATGAGTCATTTTCCTAAAAGATCTATTAGTGTAATGTAAAATGATTCCTACAGGGATTATGTGTGTAAACATATAGTCACAAGGATTTTCAACAGATTGAAGAAGGTATTCATTTAAAAAAATGCCTTGCTATAGATAATATAGTTGAACACTGTAATTTTTGTGGTCATTCAGCAAAGTACAGTATTGACAAAATCTAACGTTGCTTTAGAAACACAATAGAATGATTTTCTCATGATGGGATTTTACTTTTACAAACAGAGAGGTGCAATATATTATTTTTCATTTTTGTTCCTATTTTAACAATACTTTTAGTGAAAGTGCTTTAAAATTTACCTCTCATTCACATACTTGCACACCAGTGGCAGTGAGCTACCATGCAAGTTGCTGGTCTGACCATCAGAAGCAATTTCGGGTTCATTGTGTCTTGCCCAAGGAAACTTTGACATGCTGAAAGGAGAAGCTAATGACTAAAGGACCAACCTGTGATTAGAGTTACTTGCAGTGGTGATCAAACAGTTGTAAGGCATCTGCCAGATGCCTTAACCACTGAGCTAATGTGGCAACCATGTCATGGGTGATTGCCGAGGGTTGCAGCTAATAGATGTTGCTCAGCGAGCTGCAGAGCATGCAACTGCATATGTTTTTTTGTCTCCTAAGGTTTCAACATGACAAAGCATCCACAGCTATACTAGCAGGTCTTTGAAGTAGGGTACCTAGTCATGGTATTATATGCAAATGTAAGCATGCTAACATGAACACAATGACAATGCAAACATGATGATGCTAAGCAAATAATGTTTACCATGTTAATCATTATAGTAAAGTGTGTTATCATGCTAACATTTGCTGATTAGCAATAAACCAAAAGTACAGGCAACCTGATGACATTCTGACAGGAAAATCATTAGTTTTGCAGGTATTTGGTCAGAAACTAAAGAAGTTAGTGAGTAAAATCATAACCTGATGATGGCGCTAGATGAAAAGTTAAAGGGATTACCAAAGCTACTACTATTCATTCTGAGTGGGGACATGAATGTCTCTACCAAATTTTACTGCAGTCCATCTAATAGTTGTCAAGGCATTTCACTAAAAGCTAAAAATATAAGCCTGCTGGCGCTTGTTAGTGTAAAATCCAAGGAATGACTAACTTCAATGAAATGTATTATTTTGGGACCAACAGATTGCATAACCAGGTTACATTTATTGCTCAGAGTAGATGATGCAAGTAAACATGCTGACAGCTGAGCAGTCGAGTGGTCATGCCTTAAAGTGATGTGAGTAGATATCATCACTGACCAACTCGCTATACCTTAACTGCCAGGCCAACCAAACAAATAATACATTTTAAAGGTTTCTCTAGGGATATAAGGAAGTGAAAAATAGATGGGGCCACATGCGGTGTGGATGAGAGATTTATGAGAATTTGTATTTTGTGAGACTGTCATGCTGTAAAAAACAATCCCATTGCTTGTCTGTGCAGGAGTTTACAATGACCCATAGTTACCTTCTATTGTTATGTGACCTCAACTGATAATTTTGAAAGGAGTGAAGGAGGAAGTTAGGTGACTGCTGTTCATTCTCTGTTGTTTCCTTTATCCATGACTGTTCCACACCCTTAACCATGTGTTTATTATTATATCTATGATGACAAAGGTCCTCTAGCCTTAAGGACATACTTATTAAACCAGGGGTGGAAGTGGTATTAAATTCTTGTCGGTACTGTACGGCAATTCTAAACTCTTGCTGATAAGGTACTGGGCTCCGTCCAACACAGATGCGTACTACCACTGACTCTTTTAGTGACACCTAGTACCAGACTGTACCAGCCCACTGCCAACCCTTATTTTAACACAAATCACATTTCTTCCCCATGCCTGACAAAATACTTTTTTTGCCTAAACCTAATCGAATGGTGACTGTTCCACAACCGCCATTTATTATTTTTATTTTGGCAATGAATTATGACTGGCGCTGGTGTGCTCCGGTCTGTTTTTGGAGAGACACTCATTTGTCCTGAATTCATAAAGCCTTAATCTTGGGATTAAATATGACACGCATGTGTTGGTCATAGATGGCTATGCTTCAGATTGACAGTGTTAACCCTCTGTTAATTCCTCCCCTCTTTATATTTGTCACTCTTTGGCCCTGCTTAGGTCATCTTTGACTACTTACACTGCTCAGTGGTTCAGTGAACGTCTGCTGATTTCCACTCTAAAAAAAAAAACAAAACAAAACCAAGAAATAAAAATAAAGTGAAGTTTAAGATGGTAATATAGAGATGTATGCATGAGCTCCATTGCTATATCAGAGTATGCTATGACGATATATGGTCATTGGCTAAAGTACAGTATTGAAACGACCTCAAAATACTTTGGAAATGTTTGAATAATGCACAATTTTGCATCTCCATCTAACATGGGTTTCACATTTACAAACATGAACCACAGATGTATTATGAAAACTGAATACTCAGCTGCAAAATCCATTCATGTCTCTGTTCTTGGTAGCTGCAATTCCCTGAAGGTTTTGAATTCATCCCAGTTATAGCCCCTTTTAAATCTAAATGAAAAACTTACATGTATCTTTCTTTCTGCGACTTTTTGCTGCACTGTAACTGCAAAAAATCAGTTCATGTCTGTTATTGTGATGGATTTTACTCTTCTTTTACTCTATTGTATTTTTAAAAATTTTCTTGCCTTTCTTTGCCTTGTGTAAAGTGCTTTAAAATTTATTTGAAATGTGCTTTAGAAGAAACCTTTCCTTAATTTTCTTCTATCGCAAAAAAGCAGTACTCATTCAGGTGGAACCTCTGGACTGCCATCAGTTATTCCATATATGTAACTGATCATCAAAGGCATCCTGATCTGCAGAAATTCCATGAAAATAGATCACAAGTGCTTGGCTTCATAATGAAGGTTGAATCCCCCTTGAAGTTAGACACAAATATCTTTTTGGTAAAGCCAAAAAATTACCCTCTCAGTGTCAATTAATGCACCACAGAGCCACTTGAGTGTCATTCTACAGGGCACATGCCTTGAAACAATAGTATTTTCATACATTTTTGGCACACACACATTTCAAACAGTCTAGAAACCATCTTCAAACTCAAACTAGTCATCTATGCTCAGTACATATATCAGCCTAACTTTACCACACACATTCT
This sequence comes from Istiophorus platypterus, assembly GCA_016859345.1. NCBI lineage: Eukaryota > Metazoa > Chordata > Actinopteri > Istiophoriformes > Istiophoridae > Istiophorus > Istiophorus platypterus. Next base: position 21,475,164 of record CM029122.1, read on the forward strand.
GAATAGGACATAAAATATGCATGGCTTGGATGGAATGGAAATAGGGCAGACTATGTAAGTGTCCCTTGATAGCTCTTTTCTTGCTCTGTCTACCTCTCTCTCTCTCTCCATCCCTCTCTCTCTCTCATTCTGTCTGTCACTGAATTTTGTGCACTTTAACCTGTCCTGAGCCAATTAATCTGGCTGGGGACAGGTGTCTGAGCCTGCATGGCAGGAGGGGACTATTTTCCTCTCAGCCTCCAGCTGGCACTTCAAGCACATCCCCTGTGCCTCACAGTGTCTCTATACTTGCTGTCCCAGCCGGTCAGGTTGCATGGAAGCAGTTAAACTTACTTTCCAATATGGTAAAAAAAAAAAAAAATGGTGTTGGACCATGATGAGACTGTAATCTAAACAATTATTTTTGCCACACTGGTAAAGTGGCTCTAGGGATGGTAGTGTGGTGTGATCAGTTGGTCAGTCAGTTGACCCCATCCCTTCACACCATTCTGAAGTATCTCACTAATTCCTGCATGGATTGCCATGAAACTTTTGATTTATGGTTATCAGAGGATGAAGCCTTTTCCCTTGGTGGCACTAAGAAATTTACATTTTAGCTCTTGGTCAACTATTTGTTGACTTTGTTGATCCACTGACTCTTCAACACGTGCCGCCAACAGGTGAATATTTTCACTTACCTGGGGAAGTATTGAAAAATTTACTTGACAATTAGGATGAAATTTTGTATTGAAATTCATGGTTCCCAGATAATTTATCTTAATGATCTGATACCAGTAGAACTAGACTTTCCCGGCTTTGTCTTTAGTAGTATGTAGCAAATTTTAGCATGCTAACATGCTAAACTTAGATCATGATCATAACACAATGGTCCAGCATGTTGTGTAACAGGCTGCTGTCAGGCTGTCACTGTTAGCGTCTATTTACAATAAAACACTGACCTCGCTGCTTTATTTAAACTTAGTTTGAAATGAAGTGATTAGATTGGCTGCTTGGAAACAAGTTCTTCTCTCTAGATGGACAAAAGACTCAAATTAGGACGGTAATTAATTACAGAAATTTACCATTAATATGTATAATTCTAATTATTAATCCCAATTCCAAATTCAGGGGTGATTTTGTGTGACAAATTTAATTATCTAATGTCGCATGGCCATGCTCAGTGAAATGCCAGTGTCCTTGACAAGATCCACTTCTCTCTACCACAAACCTGTCCATTTTCAAACCTGTTTTGTTTTTAACGTCATAACCATGTAATATCACTGAAGCAGTTCTGTTTGCAGTGTCTTATGTTTATGCTTTACTGAAAGAGTTGCATCCCAAACATCAAAGTGAATCTCTGAAGAGCTACAATGACCCAGAATCTCCACTCTTCAAGTTCTTGAGACTCTCAATAAGTGTGAAAGGATCTGTAATCAATAATCAATGGATTCTTTGCTTAATAACTCATGAGTCTGCGACACTAAGTTGAGGGCCCATTTTTCACTCAGAATAAATGATTCCCTCTACTTTTGACGGCTGGGTGGAAGAAGAAAAGATAAAGGTTTATGTCCCAAGGGGTTTTAATCCCTTTTACATTCAAGGGACGAGGGACAGGTGCATTTTCTTAAAGGAAAAAAATTTCACTTGCAGGCTTCAGTGACAGTATAAGGACCGGGCTGGTTCTTAATATGTTTTGACCTTTGCCACTTATGTAGCTCTAATGGTGGCAAAAAATACCCTCTGGGGCATCTTCAGAAAGGTCCTCAATATTTGATGCTCAAGTTACTTTGCTTGGGAGAGTGGATTCTGGGAAAATAGCTGTTGAGGTTTAAGATGACTTGTCTCTTCTTCTTCCTGTATTTTCCTTTCCTTTGTGGTAGCACTGGTGTCTCCGTATTGCCACATTGTGAACTGGATCAGTGTCTTTGTATGAAAATAATTTACTTCTACCACCTATTGTTAAAGAAAAGAAACGAGACAAGGTTAAAACCTGATATAGGGCTGGACTGTTAATGGACAATATATGAAATTGAGCATATAGTTGAAAACTGGTGTGGAACAGCTGCAAACAACTACTTTCAATGGAAAGTAGTTGAAGCCTCCTGGAAAAGTTGCCCAGTGTCAGTAGGTGATGTAAGATGCTAATTAGCATATTAATGATGTAATCATGTATAACTGTCATTCTGCTGTGTGTCAGTCAGTTTCAGCCGTCCTCTGTTTGCTTCTCTCCTTCTCTCTGTGCTCACATAAACAGTATTTTAATAGTCATATTCCCAATAAGATGTTTTCATTTATGTTTTTCTCTTTCTGTTGTCAGACAATGGAACATTTGTGAAATAGTGACTGAAACACGGCTCTTTAGGACGGCTCTGTGATTTCTGCTATATTTACTTGCTAAATTGTTTTCAGTCGTCTGTAAATGTCAGCTGATGTGCATTCATCTGAATGAGAAGCGTTGAAGGATGAGCCAGCTGAGGGAATGTCCAAAATCGTGCCTGTGGGGCAATAATTGCAACTCTCTTCTAGGGAAAGTAGCTAAGATTTGTCCAAAAAAGTTGCTTAGATTTGTTGCTAGGTGCTTTTACTCAAATTCTCCAGTGATCATGAGAAATAAAACCACTGTCAGATGCTCTTACTGTGACCACCTTTTTGTAAGTATATATTCCATGGGATCCCACCTTTAATTGATGAGTCATCAGTGCAAAAACCTTAACCTAACTACAGGAAATTACACTGCCGCTTTGGTGATCATTTCCTTCTAGACTGGAATCCATGTAGTCCAAGGATAAGAAATTAATACATAGATAATTATAATGAATATATATACTCCTTTGGAAATAATGCATAGATATCAAGATATACAGTCTTAGCTATCAGTAAAAAAATTATGTGATTTTACTGTTTATTCATTGCAATGGTTTACTTCACCTTAGTTCTTTATGCATCTGGAGCAGTATACGCTGTGAAAATAAAATGCTGATACATGGTGATGTTTTCAACCTGCTACCTGACAACCCAGTCTCCTATGAATTGAAATTTCTGTGCTGTATATGCAACTAGTTTGCATTACTGATTTATGATCAGTGCTAGTGGTCACCGGCAATACATTAAGTACAATCAAGTGACAACTCTAGTTGTGGAGGTTGAATCTTGAGAACCTTCAACCCTGAAATCCCAGCTTTGATCTAATATGAACATTAAAGTTGTTATCATTGAACTATGAGCCTAAACTTAGCTTTACAGGGTAATCATAGTTATATTTGACCTTTTTCATTTGTCAACAAATCCACGAAAAGGGTAAGACTAACAATGCACTGACTTTACTAACTAACTTGTCTTTGTAGACTATCTTCCTCTGGGCCAAAGAGCTCCTGTTGTCCAACAACAATTAAAAACAAATCATTAGCCACACTGTTGCACTGCCATGTTCCTTCATGATGATGAATATGGGTTACTCTAATTTATTTTCAGATTATTTCACTTAAACCATCCCTGTTCTTTACACACTCACAGGATCGCCATTATGTGTATTGATCCGCAGCTAAAAACAATACCTGAAAAATGGAACTTTTACTGTGGTCACATTAAAAAAACTAGCCTTAGCCTTTCTTTAAAAAATTCTTAGAAACTGAAATTGTATTATTATTATTACTATTATTATTATTATTAACATCATTATTATTATTATTATTATTATTATTATTATTATTATTATTATTATTATTATTATTATTATTATTATTATTGTATTATTATTACATCTTCAGTGAGAACAAATAGGAGGATGATTGCTACAAACAGGGGGATCAGAAGATATTTATTGAGAGTTGGCCTTATATAGTATTAGTATTTGTCTTCTCATGTTATTTGTTGAGAGTAAGAGAGTATAGAATAATGCTAGCCTTATTTTTTAGGTTCTATCCTCAAGTATTGCAGGATCTTGAGAGTATACTCATTTCAACAAACATCAGCAGTGAACATTTTTCAGATACTTATGATGTGAACATTTTGTCTCACCTATCTTTCATGGTGTTTTTTCACTTCTTTTTTCCCTTGTCTTCTGCTTATTCTCTCAAACACACATGTCGTCTCTCATTTCTATCACTTTTCTTTTCAGATCTCACTACATTGTATAAATCTTCAGAATTCTTTAAACATGCAAAAAGATGATACCTGTCCTGTCTTTACTGTGGTGTAATTTCTGTTTTATACGCCCTGTGCCTGTGCTTTGCTGGAACCTTGCACCCAGTGAGTAATGAGAACAAGGTGAGGGGGCTCCAGAGTGTAATTATTTTCATTTGGGAGACAGTGGGGGGGCTGTTCTACATTTGTCTCAGCCATACTTGACAGTTCACTATCTACCAGTGACGGTAATGAGCACCAGGTTCTCATTATCTCTTAGGAATGGCACCTCTAAAAGAAAAGGCTAAAAATAAATGTTACCTCTCAATGTCCACGCATGACAAGGAGAGGAGAGCAAAACATTGCAGGGCTGGTGTCATGGGCTGAGCTGAGAGAGTGACTTGTGGAAATGTGTTTTGTAAAAGAATAGAAATACCAAAAGAAAGGACAGGTCAAGGGAAGGTGAAGCTGTGACTGGTGTCAGGTTGAATTTAAAGATACATATCACCAGTCTACCATCACCACACAGGAAGTTTGCAGTTTCATTCTTATCGACAACATACATAAAAACACCCACACTCACAAACACACACTTAAACTACAAGATGGGCCAGAAACACAAAGCCGTTTTTTTACAAGGTGAAGCTTTTGTTCCCTGTCGCTTTACATTTTTGTAGAGCACCAGGCTTCACTGCCTCTTCTTCAACTGCAGTCTGCTACATTGCCAAAAGTGGAAGAGAAAATCTTTGGGATGTTGACCTGGCAGAAAGTGTTTTAGTAATCTGTCACGGATAAATGACTAACCTTTTTCAACTGAAGATATTCTGGTTGTTTTGTTTTCTCTCTTTTAAGCTTTGTCAGGTAGCAAATTTTGGCAAGTAAATAAAGTAAATCTAGAATTTTTCACTTTCTGATTTTATTTTTAAATTTTGTTCACACTTGTTTACAAATTGAGGTGATATGTAAGAAAAAAATAATTGATTTAAATTAAAGTGCATGTTAACACAAGGTGGTGAGCACAGGATCCTGTGCCATTGTGGTGTTGTCAGGGACTGTTTTTATGAAGCATCTCAGAATAGGTTATCAGTCCTCACTGTCCCAAAGGTACTGGAGTGACAGACATTTGGTCCCATGTTATTTTTAGGCATTGGAGTGTGTCAGTGAGTATCTCCTTTTAAACAAATAAGCCCACAGGATGTCTGTGAAAGCAGTTGATTACAACCAATGGTTACATATCTTTGTTCGGTAACTATCGGGAATAGTACTTTTTATGGGAGGAAAAGATTAAGTCAGGTGACATAGTATATAGAGTGGAGGAAAAGGTTGGGGTGGATGGTTGGGTCAACAAAACCTTGGACTCTGACATGGGAAGCTGCTGTTTGTTTCTGGGGTGAAACTTGTCATTGTTGTTCGTTTTCTTCACAAGTGTTCCCTAAACCATGAACCTTTCCTGGAACTTTTCCTAGACATTCTAAAGTAGTTTTTGTTCCTAAAACTAACAAAACCGTGACCGTTCCACATCCCTAACTGCATGTTTATAACTGTTACCATGATGACAAAGTTATAGTACACCGCTGCTGGTACACTCTGCATGTTTATTAATGTAACCATGATGAAAAAGCCATAGGGGTGCTACTTCAAGAGATGTTCCATTGGGTTTTTTTGAGGGTAGGGACAAATTACCTATGTGGTTGTTCAGGTTGGAGGACTTGTTGGTATTTGATCAACTTTCTTATCAAGGGGAAAGTTATTTGTATGTATCAGGATTGTTAGCTCATTTTTGGACCATCCACTGGATAGGAGACAGTGCTGGATGGTGCCACAGAAAACCTCAGGAAGCAGCTGTATGCTGCTCTTTAACAGAGGTGGGGCGGTTAACCAGTCATACACTTGCCAAAACCACCAGTTAGTGTTAATCCTTGTCTTTTCTCTTTTAAAAGTAAAAAATACCATTTTAAATCATTTTGAATCACCTTTGTGAGATTTGAGAGAAACAAACCCCAAATGACCAAACGGACTGGAGTTTGTTTTCTGGTGTGGACTTGGCTCATTTCTCATCCTTGGGGGAAAGCAGACTCAGTCTGATTGTCATTTTCACCAACTGTTTTTACAGTGTTTGTTTTTTGCTCTGTCGCTACAAGGGATAGTAATGATCTCATTACAGCTTAGTAGACCACATGAGGTGAAGAAGACGCTGCACTCTTGGACACTTCTTGGACAAGATGCAGAAAGGTGAAATTCATACAGGAGTACATCTCAGTTTTTACAAGAAAAGACTTCAAGTTTGGTAGTTTGGTAGTTTGGTAAAGGCACATATGGTCAATATTTTCTCGATAAATGCAGCACAGAGTCGCTTCCATGAACTCCTGTGTGAGAAGCATCAAATAGGGCCACAGTAGATCTACAGGACTATGGCAAAAAGTATGGTCAGCTCTGTGTTACCCATGTTACCCATCATTTATTCTAATTCTTTTTTCTTCACAAGGTCCCTTCACTCAAATTATAAGACATAATTACTATATTGGTATCTAGACACTGAGATTTTTCTATTTCTGTCTTACATTCTTATTCACAGGTTTAGTTTTGTTTGTAGTGATTAAAGCATTAAATATATATTTGAAGTCAGTAGTAATCTGGCTTTCTGGAAAGAGTGCCTTAGTTTGTCAGGATAATCTGCATATCTTGCTTTGAAGAGTTTTCATATGACTATTCTCTGCCAAAGAAATAGTCCAAATAAAAACTGGCCATGACACCATAAGGGTAATACAGTTCATGACATTAGACATTTGAAGGAGCAACTAGACAAACTCCACTGACATGAGAATTTATTTTGTTTTTACTAGCACATTTAGTGTAGATGTATACTGAGTGAGTCGAAAGGAAAATTTTTTTTTCAATGACATACACTATCAGAACAGTTGTCAGGACTGCAAGCTGATTTGGGCAGTTGTCTTGAAAGGTGGTCCAGCTGTGATGCAGAATATGAGATATCTGGAACAAACATTTAAAGATAATACCTGTCTAATGCTACATCTCCTTTTGCCATTATACCTGCATGTCCACAGGTAAAAAAAAAACAAAAAACAAAAGTGTTAATTAAAATGATGACTGAGATTCATTTAAGCAGCAGGCTTACTTGATGAGATTTTGAAAACAATCAGACTTCCAAGGATCAAACCTGCAGAAGAACAGATAGTTGATAATTCTCGGATAAACTGATATATTTAAACTTCTTATGGACATTAATTCTGTAAGTAGCAGTAAAAAGTGCAGTGCTATCATCCTGTATAACCTGAAATCTAACCACTGGGTCATTTTGATGATGTCAGTAGGTCCTCCTTACTTATACATTTAAATAATATTAAAGGTGCAGTCAGAAAAATGCAAGTATTTAGTCCCAACTAGTGTCAGCTAGCAACCACAACAACACTGGCAAACTCCTGTCTTCTCCCTGGTGTTTCCGGAAATCTGTACTTTTGTTTACCACATACTGATGCAGTAATGCGGAGATGTAACAAGTTTATTTTATACCCTGTGTTTTGCCCAAATATACCCAAATGTAAAGTGACAAGTATCCAGACCTCAGTCCAGCACTCACTCAAGTGAAGCAGTGTCACCATTATACTAGAAATGTGCGTCCTGTGCATCTTTCTTGTGCTAAAGACACAAGAAAAGAAATACGAACAGCAAGCATGAAGAGAGGAGTAGTAAAACTGTGGTGAGTTGACTTTTGCTATGCTCCATTTTCAAAAACTTTTAGCTTACATGTCTAACATTATCTTCATCATAGTTTTCTTCTCTGTCCAACAAATAGAACGCTAACCCTACATTTGTACTAAACATTTTTTAGACTTTGAACCCCCCGTCCACCTTTCAAATGTAGTGATGTTCACTTGGATGTTAGGGTAGCTAAACCTGACCACTAACACCTTGTAGAGCCTGGGAGGTTAGAGCTTTCAAACAGAGGCATGCTGGCTCTCACATTTACTGGCCACACGCCTCCTCATAAAGAATGGTCATTTCTTGCAACCCGCACATACTGATTGCACTAATAATTACTTGCCGAATCAGGGTTTTTTTTGTTTTACTTCAATATTTGCAGACTGTTTAACATAAAATAAAGAAACTGAAACTTAGCCTTTGCAGCTGTTTGTATCATGAAATGTATCAAACTGGACGTTGACAGATAAAACAAAAACAAATTTAATGAAATGTAAAGGTAAGAGAATGTTTTACATGTCAGCTGCTGCCAGATTAGTTGTCATCCTAACCAAACCCTAGACAGCTCTCTCTTGATTGTTCCCTTAAAATGGATGGTGCTGAGTTAAGCATTGCTAGTGTCTGCAATTTGTCAAGAAGTTCCACTGCCAATTCTTTAGCTGATGGTTACCCCTTTTTGGAGGTATTCCTTACAAGTTTACAATTTTGAATTTATTTTGCATCATATTCTGTACACTTCCATGTAAAAAGTTTAAAGCAATGAAAGATCAACTAAGGTAATGAAGAAAAGTTATTTCCTAAATGTGTTGGCTTGGATAAAATGTTGCTGCTGAATAATGTAATATTTTCAGTATTATGTTGACTTTCTTTATATAACAAGTGTTGTAAAATGTTTTTTCTGTGTTTCTTGATTTGAAGTTTTTTTTCAGTGGTTAGAGAAGCCATGAGAATCTTTATAATTTAAAAGCCACTGATTCAAGCAAATTGCCACCTAAAAGTTGATGAAAAATTGATGTGTTATGTTCACGATTTGAGTGTGACTTTCTTTCTCTTGCTGTAATGCTCCATTTCTTTCATTATCCTGTTTTTTTTTTAGATTGATAACATCACTCTTGGAATGAAAAATTGATGACCTCTTCCTTTGTGTACCACCCTCTCTGCTGGCTTCTGTTTGAATTAAAAGGTGAGCACTGGCTCACTGACAGTTAGCCACTAATGGCCCTGGATAGCCAGCTTCCAGAGGGTCTCACGGCAGGTAGGGTGCTGTGTTAAAAGACCCATTATGCTAATGCTAATTCTGCCGAGGGAGTGTGGGACGATCGCCCCGACAGTTCTCATCTCCATCATTAGCGGCAGCACATAAGGAGAGGATGGAGAAGCTCTTTAGTGCAACCTGATCCTTTCTAGAGGATTTCAAATGGCATCTGAGGGAGGTTTGCACTATTCTCTTTGTAATGGGCAGAGTCTTGACGGCTCATTTCCATTGCTGAATGAAATACAGATTGTCACGCTCTCAGCTGTGTGTCCAGTTTACTCCTTGTGTTTCTGGTATTTCTCTTTCCCCTGTGTGTCTTGTGTTCTCCTGTGACTGTTTGTGTGTGTGTGTGTGTGTCGTAGGCGTTGTGCCTCTCTCTCTCTCCCAGCTTCCTGATTACAGATCAGCCTTCATACCTGCAGTCCATCTACTCATCAACCCATCAGTATATTAACCCCGGTTCTTCATCCACTCTAATCATTGTTTCAGCCAGTTGGTGCGTGTTCACAGGCCAACCTGAACACAGCAGACGCAGACTCACTCAACCCAGCCCTCGCCAATTAGGGCGTTCTCATGGGACAGCACAACCAAATGCTCCAGGAGGTCGAACCTCCAGTTTCTGTAAAGCCATGTAACATGGATCGGTAACCAGGTGGAGAGGGTCTCCACACACCTCGCCCAAGCAATCCCACAGATCAAAGCCAGCAAGCCCGCTCCCGTAGCTCTTTTTACTCCGCCAGCCCTCAAACCTACAGAACTTCACGTCCCAGGGAGAATTACCCTGGAGATTTCCTTCTTCAGTACATCCTGGTATTGGAACAACAGTTGCCAACCTACTTAACAGTAAAAAGCACTTTTATTGTTAGGTTGCTGAGGGGAGCTACTTGGCTTAGGCTATAGCTGTGTGGGAGAACCAACTTGCCCTTAGTTCCTCCTTTGCCAATTTCATTGCTAAGATGACACAGGTGTTTGATCATCCAGTGCAGAACAGAGAAATGCCAAGCACCTTCTCACTCACTCTCTGCCATGTTCCCAACAGTATAGTATCCTGTGGAATTTACATTTTAGCAGTTGTTTCAGGAGGGAATACTGAGTGGCTTCAGTGACAGTTAGCTTCTAGGGAAGACACCAATAGTTTGGACCAATTTCCCTGGATATCAACTTGGATAACTGCCTCTGTGAACATCGTAGGGAGAGAGCTAACCGTCTACCACCTTTCCCCACATCCCACTTTCCTCCACCTGCTGTCACAAGAAAACACTCCAGTCTTAGCTCAACACCGAGCAGCTCCCAGCTCTTTCTCTCTAGTCTCCCGGGCAGAGTAAAAACCCATGTAGCTGGGTTGGCCCCATCTTTTCCTCCTGAATGCTGTCGGAGAATAAGAGCAGGCAAGTGTCTATGCTGCTGTCAGACAGGTCGTTTTCTTGTTTCCTCTTCAGCCAAATGGAGAGGCTAACCAGTGGCAGTTGGGGTGATGGTGAGCCAAACTGCTTCTTCTTTTCCTCAACTAAAATGTAAACTATCTTATGGAATTTAGATGTTAGCAAAGACTGGTGGAACCACCAGTATTTGCCACTGCTCACTTTCTAGATGAAAATATTGCTTCCCCAACTGCCATTTCTGTCTAGCTGGATACCAGCGCATTGGATGGAAGACTTGGCTCACAGCGAACACTGTACTAAGCCCCAGCTTCTCTTCCTTTCTGGAACCATAGAGAGGAGATCCAATTTCACCTCATCCCATCTCCTCACACTCCTTTAGTTCTTCGTCAGCAGTGGTTGAGAAGACATAGTCCCCATCTCGACTGGTTTACCAAGAAGGCAGCAAGTTGGAGTTCTGTCATTCCCCCTGCCTGCAATCTGCCCTTCATCCAGGAGAGGTCACTGCCTCTTAATCTGTTCAAAACCCCCCTGCTTATCTGCCATTCACTCTTAATATCAGGATCTGGGGAAGATATTTAGTAAAAAAATGATCTCTTTCTCTGTCTCCATGTCTTCCTTATGATTGTGCAATTGATCTACTTCCCTGAGCTTCCTTACTTACCTTTCAGTTATATAACCTGTCCCGTCCTGTGGCAGAAATGATGGAAAAATACATCTTTGACATCCCTGCTGTTGGCAGTGCTTGAAAATCATCTTCCCTTGTTGCTGCTGGTTTTTTCTTTGGTTCTAACCCTGCTCCCAGCACCTGTGCATTGATTATTGTGGCCTTAACCATTTCACTTTAAAAAATAAACATCCTCTTATCAACTTGGCCTTTTAGCCTCTTCACAGTGTCACAGTCTTCCCCAAGGTGGACGGTGGATGTGATGGAGATGAGTGGAAGACTTTCAACCCCCCCAGTTACTCTGAATATCTTGACATAGCCTTCAAGCCTAGTTTCTTGTGTTTTCCATCTTAATGGAAACACCCTGGACATCCTCCTTGACCAGGGACCCCATTTCATCTCACGAGTGTGGAAGTCCGTCTGTCAAGCCCTCAGAGCCTGAGTGAGTCTCTCACAACTGCAGCATAACAGTCAGACGGATGGAGCCGCTCAGGACCTGGAAGCTGCATTCAGCTTTATCTCTGCCAGCAATCCTTCTCTCTGGAGCTCAGAACTTAACTGGATAGAATATGGCCATAACACCTTGGCGAGTGCTGCCACCGGTATGTCCTTTTGATTGTTCTTGGGCTATAGGCCCCCTTTGTTTCCCACTCAGGAGGATGAGAATGCTGTACACAAGGTCTCGGCCATGCCTCCCGTTCATTCCTTGTGTTCATGGTATAACCCTTTCCCCTTTGTCTCCTGTGCTACCCTGTCTTTCTTCTCACTCACATTAACAGGTATGTGTGTCTCTGTTGTGGGCATGATGCTAGTCACCCTCTCCAAGCTCCTTGAAAATCTATCTATTTATCACCCCATCAGTATATTAACCCCGGTTCTTCATCCACTCTGGTCATTGTCTCATCATTGTTTCAGCCAGCTCGCTAGTGCACAGTCACAGGCCACTTAGAATTGTGTATTCTAAGCTTTGTCTCTCTTGTATCACAGATGGTATATGGTGAAATACTAAGCTCATTCTAGAAAGTGTGCTATTTGTTTATCTTTCAAGAAACAATCATAATAGCCTTTTATATTTATAGGAGTAACATTAGCAGCAAAGCAACAAAAACAAAATTTTTCAGAACGATTATATTAAATCATTCTTGAAAATCTTTTTCTTTCTGTTCTATTTATTACCCTTTTTTTTAATATTATCTATATTCTACTGATTTTAAAAAAGGTTTTGGCTGAGATATTGGCAAATCCAAATTCATGTCATAATATGTTGGTAATGAAAGAGGGGTCCTATGTGTTCTACATTCTGTATGAGCCATGGATAAACAGTAGGGGAGGCTTATAGTGTTTTTAGGACAGACAAATCGATTTTATAATTAAGCATAAAATCACAGATTTGCCATTACATTCTATGACCATATAATAATATCTATTCATAAACTTAGACTCCCTAAAAAATCCTTTTGGAATAAACCTCAGGAAGGATAGAAGAGTATGAACCAGTCTTCAAAGATGGACAAAAATACAATATCATGAGTACAGAAAATAACAATAATAAAACTACATAATGGAGAAACAAAATGTCAATACTGGGTAAGGTCCAAAACAAACAGTATGAAGAATGTGGATGCAGTAAGACACTGAGCAACTTTTAGGTGCAGCCATAAACAGACAGGACCTTGGCAAACTTGTCTCCCGGGAATAATATTCATATAATACTGATTTGTTTTCCTGTTTACCTTGTAATATGAAATTGCTGGATGTTTGTCACGTAGGAAATTCTACATTTAAGCCCCGTACGTTCCTAATTCCAGGTGCAGTTATGATAAGGCAGCAAAAGCACTTTAGTAACAGTTCAACAGGAGTCTCATCATCACTGAGCTGAGGTTGCCAGGCAACCAGCAGAGACTCCTGTGTCTGCCGAGCAGCATTTCTTATTTTGACTCAGCTTAGTCTTTTGTCTACACTAAATATAGTCATTTTGATTTTTGTAGGTTTTAGTCCAAGTAAAACTAAAGACATTGGCCCTTATGGAGAGGGCACTGTCTACTCGTTCTCATACATGGTGTTATGTCCCTCTGCTCTGCGGTTGTTTTTATCATTATAAATTCCTGCTGTTTGAACTGAACCATCCGCTCTCTGTTGTTCCTTCTCACCCAGCATTACTGCAACCACCTGTGAAGCTGCAAATCATGGATTCACTAACTTGTTCACTAAAGCAATAATCAGGGGTTTAGTTTGAGCGCAGCACCTCAGATAATGCAGCGGCACTTGTCCAGTGAGCATTAACAGGATACTTTACATGGTTGACCGTTGATATTAACTAATCATGGAACTGACTCAACTGACTGAAAATTTTATGAACGTTATATCCATATCCACAGCCCATGGTAATATTACTGTAGCTTACCTCTTTATAAATGAAAACGTTTTCAAAGATTGTCTCAGCTTTTTTGGCTGCATCTTATTCAGTTCTCTGTGGATTGAATTTAGTTTTTCTTCAAAGAACCAGGTATTCACTTAATATTAGTGACAGAGACTGAATACTGTTTTATTAATTAGGGGATTGGCTTTATTTTGTGATAGAACTTTGCATTAAAACAGTAATTTGTTCATTTGTCAATTTGTCCATCTTTTACTTTATAATTTTTTTTTTTTATTTGTTGACAAAAAACACAATAGATTCCCTTAGTTCTTGTTTCCAAAGATTACTCTTTATATAGTTTTAGTCTTGTTTTCGTTGTGAAGACTACGTCATCATCAAATATTTTTCAACATAATTTTAGTTGATAAAATTGACCCCTCGCTAATTCCCACTTCTACCTACTGAAAGTATCCACATGTTGCTTTCCCTTTTTAATTATTTTAATGGTGAATAAAGACCTACAGTCTTGCTCCTTAATTTCATGAAGGGTCAATTGACACTGCAGCTAAGAAATAGTCCTGCACATGTAAAATATGACAGACTTGTTGTTTTTACACTTTAGTTATGTCGTGTCCTTTTCTTTGTAATACCAAGACCAGTCTACCTCACCTTAACAAAGTTCTGCTAATGCCTAAACATAACTATAAAAAAGTTTGATAATGCACTAGTTGCTACATGTACACCGACGAAGCTGAGAAGTTTAAAAAACGAACAAGCTATAATGTGTGTCACATAACATTTCCTTCAACATCTCCATTCTGACTTAAATTAGGAGAACATAAATGTAGTTATCCACAAAAACTCCAGTCTACGGCAATGATCTGGAAAAGGGACAAAACTAAACTTGCACACAAGAGGTCAAACTCAAATATATCATTAACACATAGGGAGAAGAGACAAGAGGAATTGGCAAGGACAGCATATGTGATGAAAATAAAAATTTTCACATAATAGAGAGAGATGGACAGTCCCCAAATATGCAGTTAAAAAATACACGCCCAGCGGAACACTCTTTCCACTGACACTCCCAATCCAACCTGACAGAGCTGAACAATCCATGGAAAAGCTTTTCACATCATACCACAGAACACTCTAGGCTGTAATCTCAGCTAAAGATGCTTCAAATAAGTAATGAGTGAAAAGTGAAGTGAAAACTTGTGTGAATGTGATACTTTAGTTTTCCTCTTTTACTAAATTTGCAAAAATTTGCAAAATTCTGTTCAGCCAATATGGGGTATTGAGTATGGACTGATAAGGGAGAAAATTAATTCAAATCATTTCAGCGTAAGGCTGCAACATGACAAAATGTAAGAAAGGAGAAGGGTTCTGAATACTTTCTGAATACACTGTAAAAAAATTCACTGACAAGACCAGTACATCTCATTATGATGCCAAGAATGCAAAAAAATATGCAATGTCCGGATCTTCTAAAATATTGAGGACCTCTATGCTTGCTTCAAATGATATGCATCCCTGAATAGCAGAGTTCATATCTGTTACTGGATCAGCTCCAACTTTGCATCGCATAAATGATACACCAATGAGAAATGCCAACGCTAATATGCATCAGATGGCTGCTATAACAAGACTTGCTCATTTTACAATTATTCCAAGCAGTGAGCACACCACCACCACTTATAAAAACCATGCATAAGTCAAGAGGCATCTAGCCTGAATGTCTCCTCCACTCATTTTTCCATGGCTCATGAGCAGGTTTGGGAAAGCACTGGTTGCACTGCTTATATGGATTGTCTGTTCCCATTCTTCAGTTTGTGTGTGCATGTGTTTGTGATATAACACAACTTTCAAACGTCATTTTGATCGACATATCTTATTGCACACACAATCAAAAATAATATCCTTGCATGTAAACAAAAGGGATTTGTGTCAGCTCCAGTGGTGTAGATTGCTTATTTTTGTGTACTTAAATTTACACCTGATAAACTATGTGTAAGACTAGCTTTTTATAAAGAATAATAACTGAAGGATGGAAAAACATAATAACTCAATCTTAACAGATTTCCTTAAATGGGCTGGTCAAAAATTTCTTTGCGTTTCATCCCTTGAGCTAATATCAGCGCTTTTGTCAGGCCATTTTCCCACTTCTAAACATTCTGTACCAGGTTGGAATGATCTATTTCTGTAAACAAAGCATCTGCCCCTAGGCCCCCAGGAAGCAAAGGAGAGATGGTCTGTTTTCCCTTGCTTTGATTTCTTTGCCTCACATGCAACATATTTGCTAAACTTCAGCTGAGGTAAATATTCTTTGAACTTCAAATCCCATCCAAAGCACAAACATTTTATTCAAGTATCTGATACGACACATTGAATATTTAATCCTGAACAGGTAATCTTCAAGTTACATCCTTCTAAAACAACTTTTCATGGTATCATATAAAAATATTATATAAAAGGTATAAAATGGCAGGTATTGTCAATGTAATGTTATGAAATATCTATCCTATAAAATAAAATATTATTTTGAGACTTATTAAATGCTAAGGTTATTCAGGAACAGTAGGTTTCTCACACTTCTGTTATCCTATTAGACCCAGTCCTGGATCCCAAAATCGTGGTTTCACAGCCACTCTTCATAGGCTATTGCTCTCATATGACATCTAACAGAAAATAAAACATTTAGAAGAACCAGACATGGAGTAGAGTCTTGTTTTTTATTTCACAAATTCTTCTCACCTGTCAAAACCCGGCGCCTGCATTACCCACAAAACTTCAAACAGTTTGGTTGGAGATTCGGGTGCGTTATGCTAGTTGTGGCTAATCAAGCCTCGAGCTTTTAGCCACAAGCAGAGATGAGGAGTGGGCTACAGAGGTCTCCAGGGTTCGGGACGCCACACCCCCAGGTTGTTTTTTTTTTCATACTTATAGTCTTCAGCCCCACTTGATTCTGACTCAAGTGACATCACTTGAGGCAAACTATCAAACTTCATAGAGGTCGCTCTGGAGCCATGAAAGACTTCATGCAACTTTTTCAAAATGTGCACTAAATGGAGGTTTTCTAGAAATATTTGATAAAAAAAGTAACAGGAAAATAGAACACTGAATATCAAAATTTTGTTTGGTAAGAGGGTTGATCTTAATGTTGCTGAGTTTAGAGGTTGTAATATCCGTTTTGATCCACAAACATTTGCACATTATTTCCAGCAGTATATTGGGGTCATCATCACTGAGGACAGAACATGGACTTTAAACACAACCTGATTGTTTCCTTTTATGATCCACTTAATACATATAAAATGTCACTAAATTGCAATTCGTTTTTAGCACAGTAAGTGTCATACTTGCATACTGGACAACAGTAATCTATCATGTGTATAAATATAAGTGTAACTGCTAAATGAATAATTAAGTAATTTTCCAAGGAGAAACAGACACAATACTGAAGTAAAGTTTCTGTTTCCCTCAAGAATATAGGACAACCCTTTGATGACATTGTGGTATCTTGTGTTCAAAATATTAAAGAAAGGGGGAAAAAACAACCCCCAAAAAAAAAAGTAAAAATGATTTGTTAAATCAAAATTTATTTACAGCATACTTATTTTATTGTTAGTAGAAAGAATACTAATAGCACTTACTGAGTAATCATACTAATCATAGTGCTACCATTTTTTTTGGATTAACATTATATTTTATATCTACTCCCATGCAGGGGGAGAGTTGCTGGTAATGAGAGCTTTTGAGCATAGATTAAGAAACAAAAAACAAACAAAAAAAAACTACCAACTTCAGAATGCAATGATAATGACAAAGCAATTAACTTAATGGTGTTCAAAATTCTATCATAATGTATTATAATGTATTGTTCAATATATAAATATTGAACAGGATTATAAATGAAAATGTGAGGTGAAAAATTTATTTTTCACCTTCTTGATGACATTGTTGAAAAGACCATTTGGAGGAAACTACAGTATATTCAGTCTGTTTTAATTTTTTTAAGAAAAGGCCTTCACATCACAAATAAGACTCATTCTCTCTGAGAATATTTTTTATCTTCTTCACAGGTGGTGCTTGGATTGCAGTAGAGCTGCAATTCAAATAACTTTAACCTCATTATATTTGGATATACAGTACAGTTATGCTCATAAACTACAAACTTCGCTCACAGCCTTGCTGCTGAATTGTTGTTTTCTGTGTTTTTCATTTGAATGCATAACCATGTAAGTCTGAGCATGATTGCATTAAAGATACAATTTTGAAGTTTTACTGGGCTGGGCGACAACTGAAGGAACACAAATCAATGGAGTTCCATCCCGGCGCTGCAGAAAATGAAAATTTCCGATCTGATTAACATCAAAAGCACAATTAAGAGATAAGCAGCAAAGAAACCAGACATAATGGGAATGTGAACCACCAAAGCAATAACAATTAAGTACCCCCACTCCTAGGATAATGGAGTCATGGCCTGGAAACAGATTTAAGGACCAAATCACTATTTGTCAATTCATGTAATTACAGTCTTACTCTGTGTATTTCCATTTTTCCAGGGGTCGAAAGGTAAAGGGTATTGTCTCTGCTGCAGGATGGTGACTATAGTGTGACTATGTAACTCTGTCCTTTCACACTATATGTAATCATCCTGGTGAAGTGCTGAAATCCGTTGGAGGACAAAGACTCGGAAAACAAAGACAGGCTCATTTACTGGGATTCCCTTTTATTGTTTACATATTTTACACAAGAGTAACGTCTACAGCCATGCTAAATGCTGCGTGAGACTTCACTTACTCTAAGTGGTTCTGGAAGCTAAATGCTCACACATCTTAGTTTAGCATGTTAGCATTGTATCATTTGCTTGTTAACAGTTAACCTTAATTATGTTGAGACTGATGGGAATGTCTTTAGCTTCACAAGTATTTCATTGGAACCAAAGTATTAATTTTGACTGGTTAAGTGAGCACCAAAAATATTACAAGTGATCTTGAGGAGAACACAAATGTGTGCTTCCTGGCAATCTATCCAATAGCTGTTGCCTAAGAAAAAATCAGATCACCACAGTCATTAGGACTTATCATCAGGGCCCCAAGGATATCTGTACCAGATTTAAATGGCAATCTATGCAATAGCTGTCAAGACAGGTCACTAAAAAAAACAAAGTCAACCTGCTGGTGGCACTGGAGGAAAGGTCAGGGGATCAGCCAAAGTCAGTGGGACCTTCCTCAGGGGACCATGAATGTCAGTTCTAAATTTATTGATATTTTGTTCATTAGTTGTTGAGATATATTACTCAAATTGATGGATCTCTACAATTACGACTTGTCACATAAAATTTTAATTCTTTGCCAGCACTATCATTTACAGAGACTGTCGATAACATACATATAGTATGTATTTGTTCGCAGATTATCAACAATCATCTCTTCATCTCATCGTCTCAATGAATGTGTGTAAACACATGCATCATGTGAATCAAGGGTATTATGGTTTATTACTGACCTTGTATCTAGTCTATCTTACCAAAATTGGGGGAAGCATCTTCATGGCTCCTCAGCCAGAAGTGACAGCATGCCAGTCATTATGCAGTGTCTCCAGTAGGAAGGTCAAGAAAGAGATTGATGGAAATCAATTTTCATTCCCTCTTCTCGATTCTTTCCACATATAGATTATATCCGTACAGGACAAACATTTGATGAAAAAGCTCTCAAAAGCAGGTTAATTGCAGACTGAACTCATCAAATAGAAGGAAGCTGTTTGTCTGGTATTGACCCACCGACAAAATCTTTAATGACTTCATCCATGCCTATTTTAGCAGTTTAATAGCATAGAGTGTTTGATTCTATGTGTGAAATGCCCTTCTCATTTATGACTTAATCATGAAAGACAGTGACCGCTTGTCAAAACCGAATATTTTGTTTAAGCTGCACAGAGAGAAGGCAATTTGTTACATACTGTTGTTCCTATCTAAAATCAATAACCAAACCGTGAAACCTGCTCTAAATTCTGCAGCTAAATGCATACTTATCAGCCACAACATTAACTAAATAGACAGATAGATGATCAGATATATTAATATTGTATGTATGTATACAAACACCATTCAGCCAAACCAGTAATGGCAGTGTACTGTAAGTCACCAAGTATTTCAGGTGTAGTAATGCATATAACATGTGCAGCATTACATCATCCCCACCTTTACACAGAGCTTGTTAAATTACATTTTCTAATTTTCGGGCTCATGTACAACCAAGCTCAGTAGCCCTTCACATTACTCTAATGCAGCAGCTTAGATTGTAATTATCCACATGGAAATGTTATTGGACTGGCTTCTGTGAATAGCAGGTGTCTAGCATGGACCAAGAATGTAGATCTCACATCGCCAAACATGTTGAATTAAAATTTGATATTGGTTTGGGGATTTGACAGGATGGTGCTCGTGTAATCTAAGTCTGCCCGAGGGCTTCCTATCAATCTCAGAGTTAAATTAATGTATAGAGAGATGAGGATAGTAATGACTTGTCTGTGTAATCTGGGATATTGCCTCTGTGCTGGTTCTATATTAAGTGCACCTGTATTTTCATTGTTCTTGTTTGATGTTCAGATGGAGAGTCCATGCAATGACCTTAATGGTCAAAAATGAATTTACTAATGTATTATGCAAGATTCGATGCAGTTCTACGCATACAATTTACTTTCAAATTAACCCTTTTTCTTTTTTCTTAAAGATCTGGAAATGTTGAAAATCGAAGTATGGAATTATTTTTTTCTTGACAAAAATAGAATGTTATGTCTAATACTGTTAGGTTACAATTGGCCATCGAACCCTATGTCTAAACGAACAATCAGTTCCTTGCAGGCACTTTGCAGCCTACAATACAATAATGGTCAGCAATTGTAAATATACAGACCTTCTTCATTGTAGCCTTAATAAAGTTGAGCAGAAAAGAGGAAAAAACTCTGACAATTTAACAAAAATGATCAACAGTCAAAATGTTGCAGGCGCAACAAGCAACATTAAGCTACATTAGTTGAAAAGCTGATACTTTTAACAGTAGCACTTTTACTTTTAACAGTTTGACAAAGCAGAGCTGCACAAACAAAGGTAAGTCCAAAGAGACCCTGCACAATTTTTGTACACAGTGGCGTGTATACACATATAAAATGCTGTGACTGTTGATGCCTTATGCACCATGAAGTCCATCCCAATCTGCTCTAGGTTCAATTTATGTACTCATTTATTCTCAATAAATTATTCAGCTAGTCAGACTTTCTGTCCTACTGTGCTGTAATAATTTTTAAGGCACTGAGCTGATTGCCTCATTGTCACAACAGGGATCATCAAAACCAGTAGAAAGCCACTGCTGGAGGATCAATCATATAGCTCCATATAGCTCCATTGGACCCAGAATGCACATGTTGGTCACGCAATATTGCAAATGTGTTTGTTTTTTACCTTTAGCATTGAGGCAGTCTTTTTCAAACTATGCGGTGGTACGAAAATATGAATGTAAAGAATTAGAACATATATCTGTGGTAGCATGTCAGCTGAGACATGAAGCTCTGCCGTCCTGCAGCTGATTTGGCTCCTTTGTATTTTTCAATTCTCAAACAATTCTTTACTGATATTGTTTCTTTATCACTTCATGAACAAAATATAAATATAAAATGTGATCAAATCTTGGCTGAACCTTAATAAACCAGCTCAATCAAATTACACTGAGAAAGTGAGGTAAATTTTTCTTACCTCATATTTACTAATTTGACCACCAAACCATTTGGGTCTTATACTTTTTTCCCCAGAACAGACAATGTACCAACTGTACTCATTGCCTCTAAGCTAGCAAAAGACAGATGCACCAGCTCAATCTGACCAGTCTCTCTCCTCTTTTTTTCCTCTGCATGTTTATCTATGATGCAAATTCAAAAAAACCTCTGAAAAAGCCCAAATTTTTGCTTGTCTTGGGTGCACCCCCCCCAAATTCATCTTATGTCCTGTCTGAAAACAGTGTAAAATGAGAGGTGGTGCATTATGTCTTGTGAACTGTACCATGGAACAGTAGTATTGTTGCACTGAGTTTCATCCATCTAAATCTAGATATTTTTGAGGAAGATTTGATTTTATTGTTTTTTTTTCACTGGGAAGAGTCATTTATGTTCCTCCAATCAATCTCTCTCTCTCACATACACACACACACACACACACACACACACACACACACACACACACACACACACACACACTAACATGTTTGCTATCAGCATTGCCATTAAAATCTCATTTTCATTGCTCTAAAAACCTTCTAATCATAAAAACAGTGATTTGATACCACATCATCAACCGCTCAAGAATTGCCAGACGTTTAAAAGTTATATCTTAAAAGGTTCAATCACATTATCCTAACGTTGTCAGATCATGCAAATAGATGTACCATAACTGTGTTTTTAGACACTCAAATTGTCATTGAGCTAAAGAGGTTGTGTAAGCGTATTTGCCTGCACAAGAGACAAATCTCATGCATATTCAGGAGCTTTGGAGAGGAAGGTTGACTTAACATGAAAAGGAAAAAAACAAAATCAAGAGAACAGTAATGGTTGTTATTAGCATAAGCATGTGTAGGATTCTGAACTTACTCAAAGCACAGGCAGTATTTTTTAAAGCTTCCCTAACAGTGCCCTCCATTATTATATAAGACAGAGTTTGATAAAAACACTTTTCTTTTTTTTTCCCGCAAGAACCTTTTTATTAACAACTTCAAAGCTGAAAATGTGTAAATAAAGTATTTTAGAGACCTTTTTTTGCAAACTGTTTTAACCATTAAAGGATTATTTCCACATCATGTTAAATCTGTGTATCAGTTTCCCATCTAACAAATAATACCTGTTGTGGGTTTGTGAAATATAGCTCTCACTTTTATGCAAGGGGTAAAGAAATGGTATCTCCTCTCCTCACTAGCAGTTTTATTTGCTCTTCTTGATTGAGTAAAGTGCACCTTTAAGCTGTCTGGGATAGATGTGCCACCTGCTGCAATTTGTCCCTGTATTTGTGGCTGTATTGAATTTATGAGTTCAGTATGTATCAAAAAGGTTTTGGCGCAGGAGTTTTTGGGCAGGCCCGTACTCTTAACACTAAGGAATGATCATTTCTAATATGCTGGGGATGAAACCACCGGAAGCACGAATGAAATTTTTATTGGATATGTTATGGCTGTAACTGCCTGCTTATGGATTGAGGAGCATATTCAACATGGGAAGCCACTGGCTATTGTCTAAAGCTCTTATATTTTCTCTCCTTGTCTCTGGTGGGAACTTTGAAGTTGCAGATCTCTGAGGGTATCACTTTACATGGCACTGAACAGCACAGTGAGGGAAACAATGACTTACCGACAGCTTATTGACATAAGCCGTATTTTATGAAGGCTGATAAAATCATAAAACCGATTAATCAGTTCTTCACACAAGAACTGTCTCATTAGGAGTCTCCCGTACTTAGATTCATGGTGAAAACGTAGGTGGGAGTTAGAGAGCTTGTCTCTAGATACTCCTGCGTTATCTCCCGTTGTACTTATGAGCTTCCAGCCCACTGGGAGACATGCATGTTGCACTTTGAAGTTTTCAGCGACACCTTCAAAGCTATGGCTCCTCTTTGAAGCTTTCCGCACCGTTTTCCTTCTCTGGATCACATCCTTTTAGTCAGATGAGGAATATAAGTATGCTAATACACGTGTGTCTCAGGAACGCGGTAGCCTGGTCATGCCACACTCGACACTTTGTGCAGTACCAAGTTCGCTAAGAGATATTTGACGGATCATGAACATACCTTATCCCTCAATTTCTCAAGACATTGTTTCTTATTGTATAGAGACTATAAAGTAATGCATGATGTGACAATGTTACATGTCTAACTAGCCATTTTCTGAGGCATTCAGAATGGAGTAACCAGGGATGAACCTATTCTTGAATGGCAAATTATTCATTCACAAGCTCACTTGCTTAAAGAGCACTGAAGACTCAAATAACCGCTTTTTTTTAAATGAAACTGTCAATATACAAAATATAATGAATAAGAAAAGTACTGATTTTATTTTAATGCTTGTTGGCCTTCTCAGAATAATCACAAGTTGGCTTGGCAGCACCGACCAGTGTCAGAGCAGTGGCACCTCTCACATGTATGATATGACACTTTTGACATTTCCTATGTCGTCCTTAAAATGGTGAACAGATGTTGGAGAGACTGACTGTTAAAAAAAAGTGTATAGTGGCGAAACATGTATTTAAAGGGGTTTGTGCCACAGTGATCCTTGTGATGTTTTGAAAGATGGTTTGAAGGCACTGAGCCATTTCCATTCATTATCATGCCAAAACCTAAACAGCTAATATCAAGATGACTTGCTAATTGGATTCAGACATTGATCAAAGATCTGTTTATATTGTTTCCTATAGAGTAATACATGATCAGTACTTCTGGATACCCAATGCAAAATAAGTTCTTAAGACTTACACTGGAAACATTTAGATAGTGATTATACTGTTAATGGGATTTTGATTCCTCTTGTTATATGAAAAGCCTCATTCCACTGTTTATATGGTTAATGACAGAGAAATAGCATGACAGAGACAAGTTTAGTAATTGGCAAACATTCGCTGATCAGTAGAGAGGGGCATGTGTTGAAGCTTCAAGAATGCTAATTTTCCTGTTAGTCACACAGTGTGGATGTGTAATGACATTCCAGTGTTTAATGGAATAAATTACTGCCTTGCTTAATGATGACAATACTCCAATTCTGGGCAGATGATCAATAACAAAAGTTAAATCCTCCGATGAATTCAATGATCATTTATTAACTTATAGCTTGGCTTAGTTAATGATGTTTATACTAAAGTCACTGTAAGGAAAAATGACACTAGTGTACAGTTGAGTTGGAATACATCCTAGACCAGGCCTTACTAATGACCTAGTTTACAGCAGATTAATATGATATGTTTCAAAGGTGTTCACTTTTTTTCCCTGCTGAAATGTTAGTGTACTCTGTCGCACTATTTGCATTTAACTTAAAATTTCAACTAGGAAATGGTGAAAACAGTGGTAGCCTCTTTTGTGCACACACATAATTTTAGTCAATAAGGATTTCAACTTTGATAATTAAATCACTTATAACAGAAAAAGTGCATTGTAGGTTTAGGTTCAGGTTCAGGTTTATTGTCATTTCCACATCTTGTGGACCCCAGTGCAACACATAACAGACATTAAAGATGAGTGCAAAACCAAAAGTAGGTGTGAAAAACAAAATAATTCTTGGTTAAAACTAAAAACTGTAATATCTGTAACAGGAAGTTAACACATACTAACACCCCTCAGTTTTTGGTATGTGATGAGATTGGTGTATACAGTAATATATATATGTATATATATATATATATATATATATATATATATATATATAAGAATACTTAGTTTACTACTATACTTTAGTGCTTTAAGTTACATTAAATAACTAACGAGTCGTAAGTGCTTAAAAAAAATCCTCTTTACATGGAAATACGTTTTTGGATCTGCACGAGCTAAAAGGCCAACGTGATCACTTGTCCAACATCCACTGGGAAAAAGTGAAAAAAAAAAAAAACACTTTGAGACATGCATGACATGCAAACCTGGTGGGGAAGGTGATAAGGCTGTTTACCAATGTTTAGCCCAAAGAGGGTATTTACATAAGCCCAGAGGCTTGAAAGCTGAAAGCTGGCCAGCTGTGCCTGCACTGAGGCTCTTACTGTGTCTTTCTGGCATGAAACGGTAATGTGGTGTACCTCGAACACTCTCCAGTATAATCTCACCTGCTGAATGGTACAGAGTAAAAACAACCCCCTGAGACCAGTGACTCCACTTCATGGGGACTCCAGAGTGGTGAATGAGAAAATATGTTGTGCAGCCTGAATCGCTTTTTATGTGCAGAATTTTCTTTGGTCTATCACTATACATATAGAAAAAAGATTGTTGTTATTCCAAAAACACTTACATCAAATGTTTAAAAAATTATGGTAACCCACTTGACACTGTTGATCATTATGTGTATGAAAATGGGATGATCCAAATTCATTCAGTGCCTGAAGGACACCCTCTGACGATTAAGTGGGTTTCATGTTTTTGTGCCCTGATTTTCTAAGATCCTTTGAAGATGCATCACGCTTTGCAAATCTTATTATCAAGTCTATGCAATACTGGCTTGTTGAGCCCTGCTTCTCTGCCCACTGCTTTACATCCTACAATTGTGATTAAAAACCAAATGAGGAAGGATGGCGGCTCAATATAACTTGTGTCACTTTTGAGCAGCCATTACTTTCATTACTTTGATACTATGTTTAATGAGCTAGGAGTAACTTGTCGCATCATATTAGAATGTAAAATATCTAAAATAGATACTTAATAACAGATTATTCCATACATCAAAGATAAACAGATTCTCAAGGATCTGGCATGTGAAATGCACCACAACCTGTTAAAGAAGGAGACTGCATAACTTGAGGTTATTTATCCTGTAGCGTCTGTTCTCGTCTCTTAAAATGGGTGAAGTGTTTCACTTTGGAGAATGCTCTCTCAGCATCATCCTCTGAAGTCCTGATCATTACTCCAGCCAGAATTCCCTTGCTGGTGTGTCGCTCACATGAAAGTGGAGCCACACACGTCCCCTGGCAGCTGTTAGACAGAAACATCTCACTCATGATATCTGAGAGCCCAGGTTTCTGGATGAGTATTCCGTAGGTATGTTTGTGACATTTGTTTCTCTATTTCAATATAGGAATACATAGACTGCCAGATTTCAAGATAAGCTTATCTCAGTGAATGAGTGCCAACCTGCCAAGAGGTCCAATCTCAATTAGATCCCTTACTGGTGACAGCGTGTGCCAGCGACAATGCAGCGCCATGCAATCATTAAAACCCTACAAAGCTCAAAGATGAAGCCCTGCTTGCTGCAGCATATATCCTTGCCCAAATGTTTTGGGGTCCAGGCTGGTATGAGGGCTGGTGCTTGGTTACCATTTTATACTATTAGCTTTGTCAGTGGTGGCGGGTTAGTTGTATAAACACACTTTAGCGGACTTTATTATGTTAAGATCTGGGCTCTGACTAGGCCACTCCAAAAGGGGATTTTTTCTTTAAATTGATTCTGTAGTGGATTCACTTGGATGTTTAGGGCTGCTCTTTGACTATCTTCAGGTTAGCAGTGATGTTTTTTCTAGCCTTTAGCTCTTACTCCAGGCTTCTGTCTTGCTTCACTGAGCATCTCTTCTGTTTTGGATCAAACCATCTTCTAGAGAGAGTTGCTACAGAACTAAATTTTCTCCAGTTTGTCTGACTATGGACTGATGAATGTCTTAACTCTTTGAAGTTTCAAGTGTTAATTAACAATTCTTTATCATAAATATCCTGAGACCACTTTTTGGTGAGGCATGGTTCATCAACAGATCTATCTTCTGAATAACAAACCTAAAACGTTTGAATATTTTTATGTATGAAAGTAGCTCTAACCCAAACGTCCAACTGGTTCCTTTGACTTGACTCCAGGTTTGCCGACACCTGACTCCAATAGCTTTGGTTCATGTCATTAGTCAAGGTGCTGACATACTTTTTCCAACCTACACTGTGAATGTATGAATAATGATTTAAATATGGACAAGAAAAATACAATGATGTGTGTGTTTTTAGGTAAAATAGATTGTGTTTGTTCATAACTGTATCTTTGGTGAGTATATTTTAAGAATTTATATATAACTGCAGATAATTCAAAATGGTTCACTTAATTTTGCTTGCCACTATATATACATATTACTTTACATATACCTGTTTGTTATTGTGGCATGTTAAAGAAAATACACCTCTGTTTTCATCTTACATACAAACAAACATCACCAACACCATCCACAACATCAACCAGACCTTTTAGACCTGCATAATGCATTCAGTGGCACGGATTCTCCAAGTAAACACATTTTTGGCTTTACAACTGCATTTCTAATAACTATGATAAAAAGACTTTTTTTTTTTAACATCTGACAAGGTTTTAATGATAATTATAACTAAAAGGTTAGCTTTTCTTTTTTAGGTCCTACCTTCAGGGCTGGCTCATTATCTAGAAAAAGACATTTTAGAAAGTGGCCAGTTTTCAAGTCATTGCTTTCCCTTCACTATAAGCTGCCACACAAATCTTAATGACAACAATGGGATAACAGTTGACAGAAATTGAATAATTTGTTCATAGACAAGTTCACAGTAATGTCGACAATGAGCTAGTTTTAGTCATTTTTTTCATCCAGAGTGTGGCAGTTTTTTTAGTGCAGAATGATATATTTCATTCTTGAGAGAACAAAAAGTTGAAGGGAAGGAAAGAGAAAATGAGGGAGCTGCAGCTCCTCTCTCTGCATACCCAACCTTGCTTGATAATGTGTAATCCATTCAGGAATCTTGGAAATGGAGATGCGTCTGGTTTGGCTTTTTGATATGCCCACCTGGGATTTGCCAGATATAACACAGGTAGTCTTTTAAGTTGCATTGGAATTGTTACCAGCCACAACAGTTTGGCTGGTGTTGTTCTCTGCTTGTGAGTCACAAGCTGAAAACACTAATACCAGCCATGGTGTCACAGCTGAAAAATATTTCCTAAAAACTACAGTGCCCGGGTAAACCCAAGTCTAACCTCTACTCCCTGTTACATTAATAAAATCAGTCTGTCTGAGCCCAAACCTTTTGCTAATCTGTGGTACAACAGTATCAAAAGTTCTGCTATGTATCCATTTATGTTATGTTACATGTACCATTTCAGCAATTAATATAGTTCAAAACAAAACTTTAAACATCTCCTTAAGAGACAAGCTTTCTCCGCTAGAGACATGGAAGTAAATTCTTTTGAGGGGGAGATTGGCTGGAGAAATGGGAATGGAAAAACTCTTAAGTAAAATGATTAGAAAACTAAGTACCAAAACAGTCTGAAGGAGGTTTTGAGTAAGATGAGAAGCATTACTGGTAAAAGGTTTAAGATGAATGATCCAAGAAAAAGGACAGATTACACAAGTTTTGTGTGTGTCAGGTTTTGCTAGGCCAGAAAGCCAATCACCTGGCTCAACCACCCGGCCAAATGATTAACTGATGAATTGAGAATATAACCAGGAGAATTAACAAAACTGAGAAACAATTCTTAGATGCAGCCATACTTCTGTTAAATTTTTACCTTGCATTTTCTTAAACTAGTCAGTTAGAATAGCTTGCTGTACAGTTCTAGATTCATTAAGTGCCATATTAAAAATGCTCAAACTTAATTATGGTAGATATAGGTCTAAATTCAACAGTGGCCATTTCACTCATCCAGATTCTCGATTTTGAAACAAACAAACAAACAAAAAAAAAAAAACGACATCTGACACATTTATATAGTTCACACTATAGTTATTGTGGGGGAGTAGGGACAAAGCACTTTTGAGAACAGGTTATTTTCAGCTGGGCATTCAATTTTCCCTTTGTTAATAAACTATAGTCTGCTGGCATGATAGTCAGAGCCCCCCCATGTGTGCTCAGTGCCTTACCTGTGGTAAGGGTCAGTGAAATAGTCAACAACAGCCATGGCCTTGTCTCGTGGGGAGTTGATTTTTCACACTGACATAGCACCAGTGATTTTCTCTTCACTGAACATGTGAACACCATTCCCTTACTGAATAATTACACTCATTATCTTCCCTACTAGCTACCAAATGCGGGGGTGTTTTGCTGCTGAATATGGCAGAGATATTGAGATTCTGGATGTGAAGTAGAAGGCAAAGAATATGTAGATAAACTACTGAAGTGGCTAGTTTCTGAGTACAGACCATAGTATTAAGTTTGGATTTCGTTTTCAAAAATAATTTGTTCAACCATACAATGTGGCCATAGTGAAATTTTAACTTGTCAGGTATGACAACTTTAAAAACTCTGTTTTAAATCAGATTGTTAAGCTGTTCTTACAGTCTGACTTATGTCTTGGCAAATTAGGTTACAAACTGCCATCTCCCTCCACAGAATGGAGACAGCTTCAGTTTCAGTAGCACTAATGCAGTGGGGGTCCTCAAACACAACTATTCTAAATCAATTACCCAAAAATATTTACTTATGCCGTTCACTGGGTTAATCACCATTTCTCAGTAAATGACAAATGGGGAATATGCAGCTTGAAAAAGGGACTGAAGTAAGCTGTAAATTCCACTTCCTGTCAGTATCCATGTTTCCATGGGTAATACCTGAAAGCCTCGGGGCTGAGAGAAAGTCATGTTACACAGGCAGTCTGCCATGGAGAGAGCTGCTTTATCATACTGAAAGCAGCAGGAAGGAAGGGAGCTACGGAGAGGACGACTATGGATACTGTATGTATGTATATATGTATTTGTGTGTATATATATATATATACACATATATACATATATAGATATACATATATAGATATATACATATCTATATATATATATATATATATATATATATATATATATATATATATATATATATATATATATATATATATATATATATATATATAGATATATATATATATATATATATATATATATATATATGTTGTCCTTGTTGTCTTTGGGTTATACCTTCTGTATCTGTTATTTCGCATGGTTTTGTCTCTTTTCCCATTTCTCCCTTCCTTATTTGAATTTCCCCATTTCTTATTTTCATATTCATCCATCAGTCCTTGTCTGACATAACCATGACTCATTGCTTTCTTAATGGCTCTTTTTAAGCGATAGTATGAATGTATCTTTGTCTGAGACAGGTATATGAACACAGAATTGCCCTGGAAATCAATAGACTGTGTCTCAACACATATGATTTCTTTTTATTTCACAAACTTTTCCTTTTACAGAAATGTTAACCTCCAATTATTGGCTATAAAACTTATGCATTTAACTTTGTTAATTACAAAGATAAACACCTGAAATGTTTTCAATGTTACATAGAATAGTTTATAGATTATGGAGATCAGAGCAGGAACAAAACACTGGGAACAAATATTGGCTGATCACATTTTTTGGCATCTTTACTGAAATACAAAAAACATAAAAAGTGCGGCCAAGATTGAAGGCAGTCAAAACATGGGGCACAAATGCCACCCTGCATCCTTCCTGGCACAGTGTTCATCCAAAAATAGATCTGGATCTTACTGTCTCACTCTTCACCCTGTCAGATAAATCACAACCCTTGCCAGTTCAATCAGGCCTAGCCTGGCCTATAGTAAACAAGGGACCTCATGCAGCACAAATATTGGATGAATTCCAGGTTATTGACACTGTGGGCAGGTTATCAAGTTGTGTTTGCTTAGACTTCTGGCACGATGGCAGAATGTCTGGTGAAAAACAGTGTTTTTCTTACAGCAGTCATTCATTTTTTCTTTAAGTTTTTGCAGATCTTAAGTTCATAAACTGATGCCTTATGTAATGTCAACACTTTGTAATACTAACATAATTAAATTTAACAAACTGTTGTAAAAAATATGCAATCAACATCAATTCAGGTCAAAATTAAATTCCTCTCTAAATGCCATACTATACCACACTCCTAAAGCAACTGTATTTATTTTTAAATCCACTGGATTTAGGAATTTTCAACTGACCAATGTGGGATGTGGCTTTTTTGCAAAGGCACATCCCCTCATATGCAGGGAGATTTCTACTGTCGCTGCACCTGTCAGGCAGGTTACAATCAAACTGGTTGAAGATGTGCCAAAGGAAATTTCTGGAACTCTTTCAAACAGTGAGTCCCTAATTTTGGACAAGGTATACACAATAAGGATTCTTTTCTGTAGCTCTCAATTTTGCTTTCTGAAATCCGCTCCTGGCAGATTCTGACACTGTGGCTAGTTAACTGATGAACAGGAAGTCTGAGGGTTGGTGAAAAACACCATCTCCAGCTGGCTTGTTTTCAAATGAAAAAAAAAAAAAGTTGTAAATATTCTCTTGATGGTTACATACATGATATCATGCTCAAAGCCTGAGGCTCAAACTAATAGTACCAGTCAGCATCCTCATCAGTTGATGATCCACATAGAAGATGTGAATTAAAAAAGAATGCAAATATTGGAAAACCTAGTCACAAAAGGAATATAGAGGTTACTTATATTTAGATGATTATGTCTGTGTAAATTAAGGCAGCTTTTTTGTTTAAAAACAAAAACACAAAGATACATGAATACAATAGTTTTTCCAATTTTTCCTTTTAAACCTGAAATGAATAACAGAAAAACAGTTGTCATAACGTGAATTCTCAAAAAACTGAATTTAGTGTATAAAGTTCCTTTTTTCTTTGTTGAATTGAAGAATGAAGAAAGACATAAGATTCAAATTCAGAAGTAAATGTGTCAAAGTTACCCCAGTAAGCGTTTATATGAATGAATAGTCTATTAACAGATTTCAAACTCTTCACTATTATCTAACCACTTACAGTAGGCTACTATACAATATTGATCTCTTGTACTGGCTGTTGATTTAATTGGAATGAAGATCACAAAAGCATTATATCAGACAGTCATTATTCTAATTTCCATTTATTACCATTTATGTATCCAATATGAAAAATGTGAGGTTATTATAAAATTAATTTACTAGAGCTGTTTATTGTGTTGGTGCATTCTGCAGCTGGGAATCTGTCTTTGTGTTGGATTGCAGGATGTGGGTCTGATGGCCTTGTAGCCATTACAGATCAGGTGTTCCTCTTTTGGAAATTAATATATGGATATCATGAGTTACATATATTCATTATATTCATCATACACTTTGGCCATACTGGATAGAGTGGATCCTCCACTTACCAAAAGATTAGTGGTTTGATCCCAAGCTCCTCCAGTCCACATGTTGTAGTGTCATTGTGAAAGATGCTGAACCCCAAATTGCCCCAGATGAATATAGTGTAAAGGGCTTTGAGCGGTCAATAAAACAAGAAAAGCGCTATATAAGTGCAGTCCATTCAACCATTTTACCAAACATAGCTTTGGAATTCACCTTGACAAGCTGTTAAAGCATAGATATTATGTTCACACTGAGATTTCATCCTTCAGTCCCTGCATACTGCCTGTACAGGCCCCATAAAGGTCTGCTGTGCCAAGTTATAGGTGCTAAGCTATCACTTGATAGCGATTGTTAGGTGGAGGGGTCTAGTGAAAGGTCACAAAATTCTCTAAGAAATTAATATGCTTTCTCAAAAAGGCTCAAAATGTATGTGCACATGAACATTTCAACGCATCAGGTATTGAACTTGTGCCCACCTATATAAGGGACAGTCTCTAAATAAAGTGTGACTTTGCATCCCAAAATCATCAGGCATATTTACTCTTCTATGATGACAGCCAGAGTCAATGACTGGTTGGATCGGGAGTGATATTGTGATGTTTTACAAAAGCAGCTTCATAGAATTGACTAAGCTGATTACAATGGCTGAGCAATTGCATGGCATCCTTATTGTACTGACACAATAGGTTATGTAGCTAAGTCAATGGAAGCCTCGTGAAAGGACTCCTCCTGTGATCATAGTGCTGTAAATACAATGTGTATGCATTGATTCTGTCAGTCAAAGCAAAATTTTTGTTAATCATTGTACAATTGATGATGACATTATTATTATAAAGGTTTTGCAATCAAATCATCCAGCACATTGACATGCAATTCCCTTGGTTTATGTGAGTTGCTCCTCTTTCAGAGGTAAAGATAAGTATACACATGCTTTCTAAACATCTACTGTTTTGACTCCATTTAGCCATATTGCACACTCTCTTTTTTCATCAGTAGATGTAGAATGCCATTCCTGCAAGTTAAAACAAACTCTTTTCGAGGCCTATATCAGATATGACACATTTGAAAAGGCTTCTTCACAAGCTTTTTGTGAGCCCGCAACCAACACCTTGGAACTGTCATTTTAAAAGAGCCTGACCCTATTGTCAGCCCCACTCTATTCTCATTTACACCTGTGTTTTCTTACTCTTTTTCCTACATCTATTCATTTCACTATTATCCCACCTGTCCTCCTATTTTCTCTCATCCTCTTCTCCCTCTTCCTGCTCTGCCACTCATTACTGTTCTCTGTGACACATACCTGGTGGCAGTCTCTCATCATCTATTCCATTGGGAAAAAGGTAAAAGAACAAAGCACAGCGTGGTTGGAGCTGTGTTTTTCTGTGTGAGCTCATTCATTCACATTTAATCAACAACAATGGCAATGACCATCATTCCCAATTTCCTCAGTCATTAGGCTGACAGCATAGGGATGGTAAGGCTGTAGCTTCATGCATGCTTATAAAAATATTGCCTTTCACTCTATTATGTCTTAAATCTCCATTTGTAGTTACATTGTATTCGAACAAAAATGTCATTTTCCTGTGTGGGTTAGCATAAGAGAAATGAATAAATCCCGAAGTAACACCTGGGCTGCTCCACTAACAGTATATAAGGACTGGATTTTGCAGAGCCATAATTTGTAATGCACTTTGCAAATGTCTACACAGCCACAGTAATTAATTAGCTTTATTATGTTTTCCTTTATGAAATAAAAGAATGCTGTTTTAGTTTCTAAAAGAGACTTGTCTGAGGGAAAAAGGTAAAGTAGTTTTATAATTTTATGTTAATGTTAAATTGGATTAAAAATACGTATTGGGTTATGGGGTCTAGATGGCAATGGAGAAAAAGTGCTGCCACTATGGCTCAGCACATTGCTGTGTTTGTGGGTGAGAGGCAAGCAAAAGATCACTATCGTGTCTTTGCACCAGCAACTGGTTTGGTGTGGACACTAATAGAGGAAGGGTTGGATATATTGTAGGGCTCCACCAGTTGCCTCCTGTAATTAATAATGCTTACTAAATCCAGGAAAACTGTAGGTATGGCATTAAATCAATCATACTTAGAGGTATTTATTCACAGAGTCAGTCTGAACATAACTGAATGGAGTGACTAAGAGCTACTCATGCTGCATTTGGAGGTGAAGTAAGTTATACTGAAATTAAGTCAATAATGAACGTCTCCACTGTATGACAAAGTGAATTTGGTAATCACCATATGTTCAATTTTATAACCATAGCTATTATAAACAGAGCTAGTGTCTTTATCCCTTAATTCATTCATTGTTGTTCATCACACAATTTAAAATGGAACAGCTTGTGCAGTTTACTAAGTCCTAGTCATAACAATGTGCTGCCGGTGCACCGTTGGAGTTTAATGTTTAGGGAATGTAGAGCTTGACAGTTCATCCATGGGGTGTGGGTTTTGGTAAAGGTCTAGTGGGGACTTTAGCCTCAGAACAGTTAGATGAAGAACTGACTGTGAAGGATCAAGTACAAGTGAAAAAGATTAGGCTGAGGAAGACTCGTATGTCAAGCAATGTTTCCTTTATACAATTTCCACAGCTGTAACATATACAATAAATTTGTTATTGGCTATTTTCTGTTGTCATTCACCTGAATTAGTGTATCTATTTTCATGTGGAGAATGCTCTCTGATTCTACCATGCTAAAACCTCTTGCTATGTCATGTAAAATTTTCTAGATCCGTCACTCGGCAGAGGGATGGGATCTGGGGGGGTAAAGCCTCAACGACCTAGTGCAGTCAACTTTGTTAAGTGAACAGAGGCAACTCCAGTCTTACTGGCCCTAATCTACGTCACACTGAAATTTCTAAAGACAATGATCTCATTGCTAAAATGAACAAGTATCCCATCTTTAGAAAAGCCAGTTGATTGATTTGTCAAACTTTATTTTAATATACGTTATCTTATTTTATTTTATGTTAATTGACGGGGACAGTCACGTACTGTGGCTCAACGTCTCTTCACAATGACTTAGAGAAAGCACCAGAAGGGTTTAATTTGTGCAAAATAAATTGCTTAAATCTGTTAATGGGGATATTATTGAAAATGATTCAATGGGCCAGAGTCACTTGGCCTCCGTGTCACTCAGTGATGCCGCGCTTTCTTAGTTACAGGTTAATTTTTTAATACCTCAAAACCATTGCTGTTTTGGCCATAATAATTAATGACTGCATAATCCACACTCTTAGGTTTTTGAGGCCTTACACTTTTATCCTATGTGGGCAAAATAATTAGATTAGGGCTTAAAAATTACAAATTCATAATTATTAAAACAAAGAGAGGATAGTATTAAAGCAGACATAACGAACAAATGTTAGTATAGATCTAAATGACTTTCCTTTGTGTGATTAATGGGATGTAAAAGATATTGTAATGATTTAACAACAAATAACACAACTAAAAGACTATTGTACGGTGTATTTTTAAAAACAGAAAATCCTTGTGAAAGTTCTTTTTCAGCATCTGTAATGTTTAAATTATCCTGAAAGGAACAGGAACTTCTTTCTTACTTGATTTATACTGAATCTTAAATCACTGTATGAAACTATTATTTTGATTTTCCAATATACCAATAAAGAAAAATAGTACAGAAGCACACATGATGATGTATTCATTTTGTAACAATATATATATATATATAAATTTTAATCTCAGCAAGTAACATAAAGAAAAGAAAAGAAAAACCTGATATCCATATCAATTTTAAAATCAATCACATCCAGTGATTATACAAATATCTACACGAAAAGAGAAAGAGGACACTGGGTGAATCCCATCTCAAGCTTCATTTTCTGATTCATTGTTAGGCAGCCAGTCTCTGAATGAGTCATCATTATCAGCAAATAGAGAGCATCCAGTCCCATGGTAGTCACAAAGGCATTCCTGCTGGTTAGAATTACTAATGGAGTTTCAGGTGCCTGATTTACAGCCCTCCTCCTGAAAAAGGCGTCTTGTATTGTTATGCTATTTCAGTCTTCTGGGATAGTAATAAGTGTTAAGAATGTTAAATGACAGTGCAAATACCCATAACTAAAGCTAATTAGCAAGGCTATTTATTTCTACTAGATATGCGTCTCTGTGTGTGTCCTTGATGTGCTGAATATGGAATCTTAGGTTAGAATATATATGTCATGTTCCTTTATGTGATCTGAGTCTTTTGAGCTGAGTAAGATACATTGTTTGGGTTGATGTTAAAGACTAAAATACACAAAATGTGTCATTTACCAGTCTAAGTGACTAGATGTTCCTGTTTTCTGTCTTCTTCTGCTGTCATGCAAGGCCAGTCTGAAAAAGGATCATAGTGATATCAGCACATGCTTCAAGACTAACCTACAAAAAGTAAAATGGTCATGTCATAGGTACTTAGTGCACATTTCTTTTCAGGTTTTGCTAAAGTTTGCATGAGAGGAAAAGAACCTGATACTGACATGGTGTAGCATAACTTTCCTCCTGACCGCTCCCCCTTGACCATCAATCACCGAGATGGCCCATTCATCAAGTGGCCCCGTTGGTCCAGCCCCTTGTGACACACAAACGTTTTTCCAATTTAAAATCTGATATTGATGGAGCACTGCATCCTGCTGCAGCCTCTTTGAGCTGTACTGGGGCCAATATCCTTATCCATATGCTCGCTCACTCGCTGTGGTCATAATTCAGAACATATTTCCATAGACGAGGTGTGAAAAGACTTTCTTCTCTTGACTAACTGCTGTCTAATAAAAAGCGAGAAACACACAGTTTTTCTATGGCTGATGGTTCATGTTTGGCTCTAGTTTTTCATGTTTTCTTGTCTCACTGTTTTCAAACAACACATCTTCCCTGCTATTATCAGTTGTTACATAGTTTTATCACTTACACAGTAAAAATCAATTTGAACTGAACTTTCATTTTGTTTCACTGAATTCATTCAGTTTGACATCTTAGCTGTTCACTATGAATCATTGCTCTTATGGGAGCATGACTTTTTTTCCCCCCAAGTTAATCAGTATATAATTATGTATTTATCCCACCGCTATCATTTTCAGTTAACATGAAAGCTGTGGTAGAAGGTGCTACTTTCATAATTTTTCATGAATGGAGCTAAGAAGGTGGCAAAATATGTAGGAGGGTGATGCCCACATCCTAAATCTCACCTACAAACCTTTCATTGATTTTTTTTCTCCAACTTGTCAGAAATAGCTGTCAGTGGACACCGTATAAGACTTATTGAAATTACTAACCCACTGTAGATATGGACAGTGATTCAAAGTGAGGTCTGAAGGTTTGGCTTACTGCAGTAGCCCTCAATTCTACAAAGCATTTGGAGAGGGAGAGAGAGAGAGAGAGAGAGAGAGCGAGCAAGAGAGACAGCGCAAAAGAGAGAGAGACAGGGGGGCCGGACGGAGAAAAGAGAACATAGCACAGTACATAAAGATGTAATGAGACAAATGATTATAATCATAGCTAACAATGATACTTATTGGAAAAATTATAATAATAACAATGATAATCTTCATAATGCAAAATTGGTGTTGATCAGGTTCATGGGGCATTTGATGGTCTGCAACCATGGATCCAGACTCAGGAGCATCAGAAAAAAAAAAAAACCTACAGAAAGTGACAGGAGGAAGAGGAGAGAGAAGAGGAAGAACAAAACTGCGGGAGAGAGAAGATGTCAAGTTAGTAACAAGCATTGATGGGGACCCAGAGCTGCCATCAAAAGGAGACCAGGGTTATGACAGCTGAAGTACAGTGACCTTTTTTTATTTAGGGTACATTATTTTCAGGGTTGTGCAAAAAAAATTGGAGTGTCTGTTAACAGGTTTGGTAACATTTTGAATATCAGACTTTTATTTGTAATGAAGTATTTTCATATTGACATATTTCTGTAAAGTAAATCAAATTAAACTAAATTATTTGCAAATTTCCTCCACCACTGCAGCTGAATTCAGTTTATCTAGAATTGAAAAGGAGAAAACACAAGGTAAGGCTGTACATAAAATGTTTAAAGTAACACACAAAAGTAGGAAAAAAGAGGTATACGGAGTACACAGAACACAGAATTGTGTGTTCTTGTCTTAGTGTTGGCGTTTTGTGCACAGACTGAGTATATAAACATTTGAATTCAGAGGCTCCCCCTAATTTTTAAAACATGTTTCTCTTGACTTTGTTGGTCCATACTTGCTTTTTATTATTGCACCCAGATAAGGTGTCAACTTTGTAAAAAAAATAAATGAAAATTTTTTTCACTATGTGTACAATTACCTAGAATTACAAACATTGAATATTACAACAGTTATTCAAGCCCCATAGCATTTGTGACTTTGCCATTAAATCTTCAAATGGTAGATACTTGGTGTTGATTGAGTTTGACAGGACAATCCTACAAATAAGCATACCAGAGATTGGTATTAGGCAAGTTCATCTCCGCTCTCAAGGCTACTGATCCCTCTGTGCATGATGACATCAAAGTAGAAAGCACTGTGTCAGGATCAAATAAGCCAGGAAAACAGTGAAGCAAAGACGGAAGTGTTCTGATGTATTTATTGACAAGAGCTTACAAGAGCTTATCAGGGCTATCAGTTATAAAGGGATGTTGGATAGAACCAGTAGCCTCAGTTGTATTGATCCGCTGGACATTTCAGGTAAATAAAGTAATGAATTAGCTCGGAATTAACAATTTTTCAACTTTTTATTTTAGGCCGGTATCAGTTGCCAGTATTTCTATGAAAAAATGAGCCTTCTTGACTGATTTAGTATTGTGCTCTGTCAAAATTGCCAGACTAACAATTAACAATTTAATAAAGAGGGACTGAAATGTTGTAGCAGAACTGTTTCATTCCAGACATTCTTCTTCCTTGACAAAACCGAGTATGCACATTGCTCACGATTGCAACTCCACTCCACTTTGAAGTTTTTGTCTGAGGTTCGGGTCTTGAGTCAGCTAGACTTCTGGTAAGCTCACTTCTTTCTAACTCCACATCCCCAGATTGTTTTCATTTTCAAGCCTGTAGTCTTCAGACGCAACCACTCACTCAAGGACCATTTAAAGATGGTAGAGTTCCCCTGTCAGTCTCTGGGTAGGGGCAACTAATAGAAAACAGCTTTTACTTTGATTTACTTTTATTTAAGTCAAATTAATTGTTTGTGTATATTTAGGGTTTGTGAATACAACTGCACATGTGTGTACCTGACCAATTCAGACCTTTCTACCAATTTGATATGTTCCATGTTAGCAGTCTATCTAAATGAATGAGCCGATCCTCCTTTATGGTGATGAACATGGGTTGGACACCTAAAATTGATATAATTAAACAAACTTTTGAATTTGATTATAATTTCATATTTCTGGGATTTATTTGATATCCCAAGGACAGAGAGAGAAAGAAACGATTGCATGTGTGCAGAGGCAACAGAGAGCAAGTTAGTGAAATGATGTTTTAAAACCCCACAATGAATCAAAATACCCTTAAGGCTGCAAGCATATGTTTTGCATCTGTAGTCATCTGTAGTTTTTGACATGTTGAAATATAAATGTAATTAAAATATTAAAAAGTTTAATTATGAAAGTTTAAACTGCACATCTTTTTTTTTGCTAGCTATAAAACCAAAGCCATATATTTTTTAAAAAGGGGTACAGACAAGAAGATTGAACTGAAGCCGAGGCATAAGATCTTCTTTCTAAGGCTTCTCATTTGATAGCAGCCTTAATGGACAGGCAACATTCCACCTCTAAGTGGTTTGACATCTTGCTGCCATAAATAAACGCTAAGAGGGACGCTCTATTAGGCCAAACAAGGCTCTGTGTGTCCCTCCAAATCCAGGAAGCACCCTCCTAATGGTACACTAATGTCTTTATTGGATTACTCCAGCATCTCCTATTCCAATGCATCACAGTTACAGCATTCTGTTGGATTTGATGGAATGGAGGTGGCATGGGTGGGATTGATATCACTCAGGCCCAAGATGTCTGCAATTAAGAATATTTCTATCTGAAGATTATACTCATCTCTGATTACTAAATGCTTTTTCCCACCAACAGACACTGTAGATATTTTGTGCAGTTGTGACTGATTTCATAATACACTTATGCTTTTAGACTTGCCAACCCGTGGTCACAAGATTTACATGTCATTCTTTGGACTGCCGCTTGGCATGTCAAATAAATAAAAGAACTGCATTATACTAAAAGTCACTTTGGATGAAAGTGCCTGCAAAATTGGACTTGCAGTTTTCATATCAAAGTGACCTAACAGTGGACTTGGAAGGGAATTGACTGGGGAAAAAAGAGCATAAGAAATAATTGACCTCTGAAGTTCAAATCTGCAACGCATTAATACCTAATATAACATTGATTTTCAATAAATACACACACACTTGTGCATTTGCAGAGATAAAAGTCTATTATCATTTCCCCATTATTTATACTGCCCTGGAGGTTAGGAATTCTAACATGCAGACTACAGAGGCAATTACTGTGCAAATAACACAGGTGGTACAACAAAGTACTTAAGAAAATGGTTTTTCCATTAGACAGACACTTTGGTCCCTGCGAAGACCTTGGCTTGTGTTTCATCCCCTTTGAAATTATGTGTGTGTGTGTGTGTGTGTGTGTGTGTGTGTAAAGTGCATATTGCATTTGTGTCCTACTTTTGGGATTTTGTGTTTGTGTGTATGCATCTTGCATGACGAAGGCTATCAGTGACCCTACTCCAGTGTTTATTAAAGTGGAATGTGGAATCTTACAAAGCTTTTAGAAAGCTCTTTCCCCTAAATCTTGTTATTGGTTTTTGCACAGAAGTTTTTAACATATACTAATGATAGTAGTGTTAACAATTTTCTGTGGTACCATTCCCAAGGACCCAACTCCCACCCAAACCAGTTCTTGGTCCCTTCTCCACGTGCTTACCCAGGAGTTCCATAAATACACAGGTGGGCGGGCGGGGGGGGGGGTTAATAATGATAGCGAGGGTGTTAATATGTTCTAAAAAGGTTTGCCAGGTTTTATGGAAAGTCTTAAGGGAACCTCTCAGGGAGAACCTAATCCTCTCAACCCTAATGCACTCCAGTATCTGAGAAATCAATCTATTATGAGTAGGTGGAGAGGAATGTGTCCATTTATGGATGTAATAACTTACTGAATGGCTTTGGGTGTGGAAGGAATTCTGAAAAGGGCAATGAAAGGGTCAGGATTAACTGTTACACCCAAGACCCCATGAATTGTAGCAAATATTGTAGACCAAGGCTCTGATGATTGTGGAAATAACCAAAATATGATTGTTTACATCGGTTGTATGTATGAATTCTGTCAGGGTACATCTTGGTCAGTCTGGCATTGATGAGGTGGACAAAAATCTTGCCCTGCAGTAAGCCGTGGCTTGCACATTTAGAAGAGGTGTGTATATAAGTCCCCATCATTCATATGACAGTTATCATGAATGGTCTGAAATGTTTTTAAGGGAGCCCAAGCCAGTTGGGTTTATTTTGAAAATATAATCATGTATGATTGGTACTTTGTTATTTACTATTTACTTATTTATTTAATTACTTGTTACTGATAGAAAAGTGTCATAGCATAGTATCTGTAGGGCGGTTAGGTTTTGCACAAAGTGCCTAATCTGGTAGTCAGCAGAGCTTTGTTTGACCAGGTCTGGAAAACTGGATCTAAGCAAAATGTTAGGAAATGGTAATTGTGAAAGACTGGAGCTAGACCAAATGGTGCATGTAGGCCAAACCGTCTACTATACTGGTCCCAAATTTTTATTCTGTTGGTTGCATGTGGATTCTCAGCAAGTTGTTCAATTGAAAGACGCAACTGGTAACAAACCATCAACCAAAGTAAAAGGCATAAAGAGAATGTTTTCATCTGGGTTGACTTGGGTTATTCATTCACTTTCATATTAGTGTTCCAAAAAAGAAGTCTGTTGATGTTGAAGGCCCAATAGTATTGGTTAAAATTTTGCATGCCAGGCCTCCTTTAGACTTGTGAATCTGAAGGATTGCTCTCTTGAAATCCAATTGTTTATTACATTGTTTGAATGAATTTATTACTTGATCTAATGCACCAAAAAAGATTTGTAAATGAATATTGGAATATGATTGAAGGCATATAAAAAGCAGGGTAGCACCACCATTTTTTTTTTCAGAAAGGAGGAGGTCCATCCAGCAAAGTCTAGTGAGTGATTGAATAAGAGCTCTGTAAATGATTTGATGATGAAGATACCTAAGTACCTTCTGAGACCATTATAAAAATAAACTGGAGTAGTCTTTCTGATGACCAAAGAGGGATTTCTCATAAGAATCTGGTACTATTTTTGTTTTAAACATGTTCTTATTAACTAATATAATGTATTTCCCAGCTCAAATATAGTAGTATCATACATACCAATACACAGAGACACAGAGACACACACATAGATACCCCACATGATTTAATGTTATCATCTTGCGAGCTTTATGCCCGGTAACGGATCCATTGAGTGACCAGATAAGTTGGCCTCTCACTCCCAGAGGAACTTGTTAGCGATTGCAGTGACAATGCTGATGGCGGTAGTTGCCTTCAATATCTATCCATCTCCATTCATAAATCTCTTCATGCTAAATACAACTGTCAGTGACTCACCTTTCCATATGACTACTCAACTCTCTGAAGCAGCAGGTTGTATATCACCTTTGACAGCTATATTTTTCTATGTCCATAATTGCTCCCTAATTTTCTAGAGTGTCTTTAGAGCCACTTGACCAAAGGTTCATGTGTTTCCTGACCTTATTTTCTCAAGTTTAAACAAGATGGAGCATTTTCACATGGGCATTCTCCACTTATAAGTTTAAATTACAACAGGTCCTGAAATTTGGGAGGAGGAACCTAAGCATACTAAAGCACATATTATTGACTCCCCATACGTAATGAAAATCTGTCATTAAACTTGAAGACATTAGGGATGACTGAATGTTGCTGCATTCAGTTGTATCTCACACAGACATAACATTCTAATGGGTTCTATGGACTTGTCTACTGCTCCCTCTGGAGCACAAATTTGTTAGTACTTTTGCATGACCAATGATTATGGACCCATTACCCATGCCTGGTAAACGCTGTGTAAATCAAAGATGTTGTACCCTGACCCAGCATCTACTTAGAATAGCTTGAATTTTTTGCATAACCGAGTGTCATAGGCTTTGCCTCATTGTGGTTTAATGGCTTTTCCCCTTGAAATCTTAAAAAAACAGCAAGGAAGGGTTTGTGAAGTACTTTAGAATAATGGTTACACTATGTAAGTGCTACACTTATGCGTGCAGGCAAAGCCCTCTAAACATATCATGTTATATTGTCCTGACTGGCCAAACTAATGTATGTAAATTTAAAGTGAGCTGAGCTGCAAGGGTGAATTGATAATCATATCCAGTACAGTCTGTTAGAAGGTGTTAGCTGTGCTCATAATACTTGTGTAACGGGATTAATAGTGTATGGCCAGGCTTAGTTGCTCTGTAAATAACCACAGTGGCTAAATGCTCAGATGAGCATTGTAACATGCTCACAAAGATATTGCTGGCATGTTGATGTTTAGCACATATAATGTTTATCATCTTAGTTTAGCATGTTAGCATGCTAAAATTTAATACATAGCACTAGACACAAAGTACAAATGAGGCTGAATAGTTTATATTAGCTTAGCTTTGCTTTCATTTGATAAACCAAATTACT
Source organism: Istiophorus platypterus (assembly GCA_016859345.1). Lineage (NCBI taxonomy): Eukaryota > Metazoa > Chordata > Actinopteri > Istiophoriformes > Istiophoridae > Istiophorus > Istiophorus platypterus. The sequence continues at coordinate 21,519,211 of CM029122.1, forward strand.
GGACAAATAGGAATGTTGACTTGGTGAAAGTGCTAGATGTTTAGATGGTGGGGGATCAAAGGTTCTCCCAGTTAAATTTAGGGACCATGAATATTAACATGAACAATATTTGTACAATTTCACAGAAATACATCCAGTAGTTGTCAACAAGAAGAGAAAGGAGCCTAATCCACTTCAATGCAAATGATTCCATTTTTTAACTCATTTAATTTGAACCCAATATGATCTCATTTCCTGAAATATTGCAAATGGCAGGTTACTAATTTCTGTCCATTTACCATTAGAATGGTAGCTTAATGTCATCCTGTTCATCTAATTCTTAGGAAACCAAATCTTCACATCATCAAACTGAAAAAGCTCTGGTGAAATGGATAATTAGAATATGTTTGTTGCCAACCAAACAACAAGTAGGGACAGTTTAAATCGCTAACCAATGAAATGATTGTCCAAAAGTCCTCGTTGGCAATACCTTCTCTTATTCCCATTCAAATTTATTATAATTCTGGAAACCCACTGTGACAGGACAACCCTAGTGGTGTGGGGCATCACACGTGTAAGTCCCGAAGTACACTGTATTAGTGGAGCGGCCAGTGACCCTGAACAGGAGAGTGAATGAACACTACAAGCAGACCATATCAGCTGTCTGTGAACAAGGAGGCTCAAAAGGTCAAAGTCATCAACCGGAACTACATGGACAACTTGAGAAAGATAAAGCAGGCTGTCACATTTGAAGTCAAATGCCATCTTTGAACAGAGATATTATTACGTAACTGATGTTTAATGACATCTATCTTTAACTTTTTTGCATGACATTTTATTTCACATGTAGATATTAAACTTGCTCAGAAGAAAGAGTAGTGATACAGATATATTTAGCCAGGGCTTTTTACTCGATATAACATACCTTGTCTAGAAAACCTGCTGTCTGTACCTGGAAATATGATTTCTGGGAAATAGTTCAATCTCTGGCCTAAGGCACTGGTTATGTGAAGCAGTATCTATCCAATAATGAGTGGTAACTCTCTTCTGCAACTTTATGGCACCATTATAATGGAGTGGATGATCGCCTTGACAGTAATTGTTGCTTTTGTTGGCAACTCTTAGAGGGTGCACTGAAAGGATTTCATAGATGTTATATGTTACACATATTGTTCCCAAAGTCAATGACCACCTTGAATGATCAAATCATATCATAGAAATTACAACTGTAATTTGACGGTCAACTTCAGCGTTGTAGAACCTTTTACTTTCTCTTTAACAAAATGGGTCTATTGCCCTCTACATTACTAAGTTTAATATAGTGTAGCAGCAATGACCAATGTGTTTGAGATTATATTCACTGAGACAGCAATAGAAGATAATAATAGATCCGGCACTGGTAAATTGGGACATAATTTACTAAAATGGCTATCCAGACCCGTCTAAATCAGAAACCATCATGTAAGTCTGATGACTTAATAGGATGCTCATGTACTTTAACCAGAACCCAGTTTTCTTGATACTTTTTTTTTTGCATAACCACGTTTTCTTTTAACTAACTGTATATTGAGTTTACAGAATCTTTGACCACTCAGAAATTAGGAGTGTTTGAAAGCCTTGTATCTTGTGCAATGTGAAAGCCTAACATTTTTTCAGTTAAGAGCAAGTGTTACCGATGCAAGTGTAAAGTATATCAACAATCTAGTTGGCACAGTAGGAACATATGTTAAGTCTACATTTCCCTTGGAAGGGAGTGAAGAATGACACATTGATGTTTTATTCCATCTTAGTTTCATTCACGGATGCAGTGAACCTCCATTCTTATATTAAGTTATATTAATTCATTTTTTGATCATCCAGACTGAAAATATTTTCTCCAACCTACTGGCTGTCATTTCCTCCGACCATTTCCATTTACCATAATATGATACGAAAAAAAAAATCAATGCCATTGTTTGCTTTATTTGATAGTAATTTGGGCTCAGGATGGACCATTCATTCATCTCTGGACAATGTTTTAGAACTACAATGAGTTATTTCAGAGAGTGAGTTTGCATATCAGAAAAAGGGCAGAAAGGGCCAGTGCAAAAGCATCTGGTAGCCCAAATTATTTTAAAGACTTGAGGGTAAAGATGTCCCAAATAACTGACAGTAGACAGATGGATACACCATAGATTTGGGGCTATTATTGTACTCAAGGTGACCAAGGCCTAATTTCTCAGTCTTCTTCAAAGGCATATTGTCATATCTGGTTCGTCTGGTGGTGTGAGGAAATGAAACCTCCGAGAGGGCTATCCATAAATGGTTCAAGTGAAGCATAGGCACCACAACTGCAGGGAAAAAGAAAGAAGCACAGAAATCAAGCTATCAGAAAAGTTGAAGCTTACAGTCTGAGGCAATGACTGCTTCTTAAAACAATTGGGTGAGCAGTCCTTTTCTAGGGCATTGAGTTGCCATTGCATTGCTGCGAGCATGTGGGTTAGTGTGACATAGGTCTGTCTTAAAATTTTGTTGCTCTTTAGGCATCACAAGCACATGTTGGATGAATCATAGTGTACAATGCTTGAAAGTGTGGCTTCTCTACAAAACAGCAGTGAACTGCTAAATGAATAGTTGTAATAATTTCACTTTTCAAGCTTTTCAAACCAATATTTTTAGTTAAGTATACAACTGAAGTTAGTACATTTTTAATTTTTCTACAAATCCTCTGAGCTTTTCTTTGCGATTGGGTCTTTAATCGCAATGTGTTAACCCTCACAAACTGTATACCTTGCACTGTATGTGTGGTAAATATCTATCATCATTTCACAGTGTCTAAATTTTCCCATTTCATTTGCTCTAATCCCTTGCAGCTGCTGAAGAGAGGGGAGCGAAGCAGAGGGGAGAGTTGAGGGAGAATAATGTCATTTCAGGATAGGCCTTATTTAATTTACTGCAGGTCGATAGAGGTTCTCCAATTGCCTCTCCCAGATTAATAAGTAACCCACATGCGCTGTCCATCACTGTCCATCTCCCATTAGGCCTCTGGAATGGGGGCCCAGATTGCCTGGCAAGGTTGACTCTGATGGAAAACACACTCTTGTACTCCTTTTCTCTCTCTCCATTGCCATCCATTTCTCTCCCCGACTTTTCTCATTTTGCTATCAGTTTTCACTTTTAAGATACACTCACTGCAGAGTGAAACACATCAACTGTATTAAAAACAATCGTGAAAGTTCATAAATGTCTTGGGATACTGAGAGAAAAGGTTTATGATTTGTAGTTTTAGTGAACAGTTAGTTTTCAATCTTTGAGAACACATATTTGTCAAATTTTGCATTTAATCTGGTCAAGAAAAATGTAATGATTTAGGTTAATTAATCTGGGATTTGTTGCAGAAATCTGTATAGCAAATATGTAGTGTCCAGGTAACCCCTCTGTACCTGGAAATATGATGCCTGAAAAAGAGTCAGATCTCTGAGCTACAGTACTACCTGTGAAGAAGCTGTACATTTTTACTACTGGCAGGAAACTCTCCTCTATAGCTGGCCAGTACCATTGTGATGGAGTGGATGCTCCCCTTCACAGTAACTGTCACATTTCTGGGAAGTCCTTGGAAAGTGCACTTAAGTAGATTTCAGAGAGCACCAACAGAAAAGAATACATTCTAAAACAACTTGATTAATTATGGGACCTTATACTGTATTTTGAATCAAGAGTCACATTTCCATTCATAATTCCATCCCACGGAGTACTTTGTTACACATTTGTAAACTTAATTCCTACTTATTATTATGGCATAAACCTGTCTTTGTATAATTTGCCTAACATTATCTTTAAGTCATCCATTTGTATTTTTAGGAAATGTGACTGCAAATATCATTTACATTTACATTTACAATTAATAAAAATCCAATAAAATCTGAGATCAAAGCGGAGAACAAATTTTCTGCTATTGTTAACTGCGAAGTGCCAAGTATGACTATTACTTTTATGAAATATTAATCAAATAAAATGTATACCTACTTTAGACACAATGGTGATTAGCATTTACATTTACTTCTCATTGTAATATTCTCAATCTTACCAGAAAAGATGACATTGCATTTTTAATATATTTGCTTGTGTGTTGACATATAGGAGGCTACTGTAAATAGAAAATCTCCTTCCCCAAGCACTAACTTAAATAAAGTAGGAATATTCAGATAAAATTTCTGAGTAAAGGGCAGGTGGATGATACACAGTGACTAGTATAACTGTTTTCCCCCTTTTCCGGCTAGGGTGTGAAAGAATAAGAGTAAGGCTTTGTAATCAGTTATAGCTATAACTATGGGGACGTTTACAGTTGAATGATGACATGAGCCTATACATGTAATCACTGGATAGATTTGGCAGGGACCAAGAGAAAACTATTGAGCCCAAGATTGCTTTTGTACATGTAAACATCGACTCTACACTAAGTTTAAGTGACCTCCGATTAGCCTAATTGGGTGCCGTTATCAAGATGTGACTAACAGTCTTGCTTTATTCACATTTATCCTTAGTCAGCAGTTTTAAAAAGGATTCAACGTTGCCTGCTGTGGCCCTAGGACTGCATTTGACTAAGCTCACCAGTTCGCTAAATTTACATGCCAAAAACCACAGTTGGTTTCTCAGCGCTTGTGTCGTTGATTGGGGAGAATCTATTTGAAACATGAACTGGTTGGTGGTGAACCATGGGCTTCTGCATTGGGCTACTATTCTTGTTGCGGACAGTAACCCAGCTGCCCTGGCTTGGGTGCTGCTTGGGTTTTTAACATTTTCACTGAAGAAGGCAGAGCTATAACTGAACATAAGACACACAGGCAGGAGAGAAGAGGATAGTTTGAGAGAGAAGCACCTGCTAACTGCTAAGCTAAAGAAACTAGCAGATATGAATGGTGAGCAAAAAGGGGGAGAGCTAACGCAGCTGGACTTTTTTGAGGTCCAAAACATATCAAAATCTCCATAGAAACTTCTCAAACCACTCTGACATCATTGCTCACTCCTCTGCAACTAGTTATGTTCAACATGTTCAAAACAATCCTTCCTTTGCCAACAGAAACACTACTCTCAGCAGAACTTGAACTATGAGGATGTGATAAAGGTGACAGGTAGTAGTGGTGTATTTCGTTCTATTGTGAGAAAACTGAGTGGTTAATTTTAACCATTAATTATGGTACATCAATAAAGGATCCAATTAAAAGCACCTACGCTGAACATTTTGCAGATATGTCAGACAAAATCCAAGAAAAACTTTTAAGATATACAGTAATAACATAGTTGTATGTATATGCCTCGAAACCAATAAATGGCCATCGAGTGGATTTATTTTATAGGGTTATACAACGTTTTGCTCTACTACTAGATAATCCAGCAAAGGCTGATGCAAGATCTGAGTGATGATAACATTATCTCGCCACACCAGCTGAGTTGAATGAGTATTCTCCTGCTGAGTCAATGGATAAAGATAGAGACACAGAGGAAACAAATTAAAAAACAAAAAAACAGAAAGAAAAAAAAAGCAGAGGTGGTATATGTCCCATTTTATGTAAGACTGGCCTCATTAGGAAAACAATGGCATTCTCTTCATTTTTTCAAGGGCTTGAAACAACCTCTGTTTGAGTGTTTCTTCACTGACAATGTTGTACCACTGAAAAACCCATAGGGACTCATTTTCCATGGCCCCATGTGACAAAAAGAACAGCTAAATCACATTTTTAAACATTTCTTCATTTTAGTTCATCAGCATCATTCAGTGATGCATGAGGTCCAGTGACTTGTATTTTGTTTTTAAACCTGTTCATCTTACAGCTGACTTTATCAGAGAAAAATAGGCAACCTTGTAGCAGAAATAGGTAACAAGTGAACATTTTTTGCACATTTTTTGTAGAGTGCTGTTTAGCAAATACAGCTGCTACACAGTTTATTGTACTACATATGAAAAAGCCAAAGATAATGATAAAGAGATTACACACATTTAGAATGCATGTCTGCCCGTGTCTTTCTTCACGTATTATACATTTTACTATGTAAAAAAATAAGCATTTTTCAAATCCTGGAAAACACCATAAAGAAAGATTCCTTGAATTACATTACCAACCATTATTGTCTTTTTTCTTCTTCACAATCTTCACAATGACAATATGCAGTATGTTCAAGGCTTCCACTATTGGCTTCTCAGTCATAACTAGATTTGAAAATAATGCAAGTGTGATTTCGCCATGTGTGATCACCTACAATAGCTTTCGCAAACTGCGAGGCTTCACTTTGCCGGTAATAGGTTGCTAGTTTGTTTGAAAGAGGGACACCATTTCGCGTGTTTCATGTGCTGTCGGATTTGTTGTATGTGGGTCTTCATTTGTGAACTAGCAAAATCCACACACTACACACTACGCTCTGCTGTAGGTTTAATGTGGATGCCCTAATATAAAAAGTCATATCCTTTCTGAGCACCTAAAGATAATCAACTCAATGTATTCCAAGCCTGAAATTTGACTGTATAACACAGGAGTCCATTATTAGTTATGAAGAGACTATGAGAGCAAGGAATTTATCATGATTAAAGAAAAATCAGGTGGACTGCAGACATCAGGAGGCTTTCCCCAGCCTCTATAAAATGCTAAAAAGGTCATTATGCTGTTGGTATGGACAAAATCCTTGAGATGCATTACTTATTTGATGGAACAAAGGCAGTGGTCAGTGAAATTGATGTTCTTTATGCCAGGTTCAGCATGGCAATTAGAACAACACAGTACAGAGAAGAGATGAGTTTAAGACCCATTCATTCTTAACCTAACCAAACATGCGTTCAAAGTGGAGAGATGAAGGAAACCTTACTGTGAAAGGTAATTCACACATGCTTAAAAAGACTCAAAAGTCATATTCACAGTTTTTGTATGCCTATTTTAATGAAGGTGCTATTTTTCTATTGCAATTGCTGTAAAAGCAAACAGCCGATTAGCCATAAATCATAAAGTGTAGCTTCCCACAATTTAGGCTCAACAACAGTTTAATAGTTTTTGTACAACATTCATAAACATTAAGCAGTATGCCAAAGTTTTAAATCTGGTGTCTCTGTTGACCTTCCTGTGCTGTGCAACCAGTAGGGATGTGTTTTTGCATTGACCAGCAATGAATGGTTTGTCAGAGCTGAGCAACTGTCAAACAGAAAAGGAGTATGGTGGGGCCTAAGGCAGAAAACCCAGGAATCGTCCTAGAGTTTCTAATGCTCCAGATAGAAAATAAACCCTGTGTTCAAAGGAAGGATTACAGTCTAAACTAGACTGGCACATAATAAGAGTGCATACCTCCACCAAGGCCAATGTCAAACAACATACACCAGACTTCAGAAAAAATAAATTCTGGTTGAGAGTAAATGATCTGGATTTGCCCCAAAATTTAATGGGTTTTCCCTGGCCCAAGCTCCATCCCTCAACTGGTCAATAGTATTTGCTTGATTCATTCTCATCTTAATTCATCTCAAACAGACTGGTGAGCACATAGCCTCCTTGGTGGGGATAAAAAAGTAGTGCGATTAACAGGGAGGACAAACACAGATTATCGTTAGTCTTGCTTTTCCTCGTTAAAAAGTGCTGATGGAAGAAAAGGGACTGAGGGCAGACATGAATGTCACCTTACTGTTATTGGACAGGTTGGTATTTGTAAAATATTTGGAATAGCCTATTTGGCTATTACAGTTACTCTACCAAGATAAAGGATTATTGTCTTAGGACTGTGGAAATTTCTGTATTTTTGTAACTATTTCTGGACTGAGCCTGGGACTTTCTAGGACTAGTAGTATTATGTAGCATTAACAAGCTAGCTACTCTTGCTTGTCATTTTTGAGAAAAAGGGTAACTGTTATGTCTCCTGGGTGTCAACCCTGAGATATTGACGGGTGCATAGTCAATAGTCAATTTTATCATACTTTTTGCAAACATGGTGTTAACATAGTATTTAGATCAAGTCACAAATTTTAATATCTGTGATTTGTGGAATTTGTGGTCCATCAGTATTTACGCATTTGTGAATTTATGCAGAATTTAGACATTATGCAATGGCAATAGACTGAAATTCCAACAGTATTTGGGTCATAGAATCTGGTGTAACACTGTCTTGTCATAGGCCTTTATGCTTTGCCTTAGCCTTGGACAGGCTCAAGCCCAATTTAACCCAAGCATACACTGCACCAGGACTCCCAGATGTGGATACGTAATTATGACTACCATCCATTTTTTTTAACTCTTATGAAAAGTAAACAAAGAGTTGGTTTGCATCAACCCCGAAGAGACAAGGGGTAACCATCAGCCATCCCTTCGCCTATCACTGTTGACCTGTGGCCCTCAGTCAGATAACACATCCTTTGGGAACCTATGCAAACAGAACACACAGGACAACAAACCACAAATGTTTCTTTGGCTGGGGGCAACTGGCCAAGGAATAAAGTGAACCATCTTGGAGAATCTGTCTACCAACATGAGGATGGTGGTATTACGTTCAGAGGCAAGGAGACCAGTGAGATGTCTGACAAGTAAACTTTGTTCTTGGAAAATATGGAACAGGTTTCCAAATATTCACTGACCTCGCTCTCGATTAATGGCCACCAGAAGCGTGTTTGATGATGAAGTTGATTCATCTGATTCCTGGATGACAGGGGGAGAGTGAGGTGTGGGCCCCTTGAAAGACCTGTGTGAGAAGAGGAGACTGACATCCGGTACAGAGGCATTGACACAGGCCTGCCAGAACTGAACTGGCTTGAGAAGTCAGAGTTAAACTGGAGGGACAGAAAAAGGGTTGATATTCTCAACCAGGATGGTATAGAAAGAGTGAAATCAAAAACCCTTTAGAAAATAGAACCCGCCCTACCTGTCTGGAGGGCTCTTGTTGTTTGCCTGGGTCATGGTGAACCTGACCGCTTCATTTCCTGTCCGAAACTCTGTGTGACAGCATAGTGAAAAGGCCAGAGAGATGAAAACCTGTTCTGGAGGGCATATCAGATTTTCAGCTTCATGAAAAATTAACAGGTAGTTCAACTGTAATGTGTCCATTTTTTGGTTTAGATAACTTTAACTTATAAAGTTTTGAAGGAACATTGTGATTTTCAAAAATTTTTCCTGATTATTTTGCTGTCTCAGTCATGCAGCATAATATCAATCCCTCAATAGGCTATGGATGTATATTCACGTTTTTTTTTTTTTTTTTCTAATTTTAATTATTTTTATTTCAAATAGTTTACAACCAAATTCTGTGAAAAAGTTACTGTTTTTCATTTTCCTGTCATAGCTGATGCAATTATTTGCAATTATTTTTGAAATGTTACTTGGTGGTGCAGCCACAGAAGTGCACACACTCACGAAGGCCTTATTCATCAATTGCTTGTCTGTCTCGACTGATTTAAATATTTCTCTGTGCTTAGTAATTAGATGACTAACACAGCAGGATAACCTGTGGGTTTTTGCACCAACATGAGCACTAATATTTTGTACATGGAGTGAAAGGGAAAGAACATTGGGTGAGAGCATTGAGATGAAAATTTGAAATGTCTTCCTCCATAAAGATCTCAGCATCTTCCTAATTAACTCCTTTAAACCCCTCTCTCAGGTTTCAGAGTGAGAAACTCTGGAAGAGCTCATCCATGCAACAGAACCACTTACCAACCACCTTTTAATCATGGATGTCCAAGGCAACTGAAAAGCATTGATTACAGAGACAGTGTAGATTACTATATTATATAAATGAAATTCAAGTAATAATAATGTCATTGTCAATGCCTGCTTGACTTAGATGTGCCATGATTTTACTCAGTGATTGCTTTGTTTTTCCAACAGTACATATTTTACTATCAGGAAAGCAAAGGTAATATACACATCTCATTTCTATTTTAATGATTTTTAGGCTTTTTGAGATGTTGTATTCTCCTTCATCATACACCCCTTATGCCTTGTTTTATGAGGTCTAAACTTTTGTTTAGACTACATAAATGTCACGGGGTGGCATTTCATGATAACGATTTCAATTATTTTACAACAGTCATTCCGAGGAGCCATTTGGCTCCTCCCTCCCTTGATTGTGTTAAGGGATCATATTTCATATGATATCAGACAAATGACGTTAATCCATCACCAGCTCAAAATCTGCAATACTGGCATAACGTCAAGCTCACTGCATATCTTCTACATGGCTTTTAACACAGTCTTGGTAGGTATGATACAACATTGTGAAAGTGTAAATGCTTGTATTCCCCCATGAGGCCGTTCATATGTTTTGCAGACCACAAGGATAGCTTCTGTTCATTGTAAAACCGTATTTGGACCAGATTATAGCCATGAGCAGTTTTGGAAAACCTGAAGAATAATTCTGGTTCCCAGGTTCTGAGAAGGATTGAAAACTCATGTTATTCTTGAGAAGATACAGCAGTATCCAGATTCATTTCATCCTGTACTCTGTTATCAACCTTCTTAGTGTGAAAAAAATACTTATCAGTCATAGTTACTATCAGTGTATCATTTTTCATGGTTTGTATGAATACACAAAGAATGTTTGTTTGTGAGAAATCCATTCTTATTTCTATGCCTTTAGAGTAAAAGACAAAAGAAGCCGGGAGACATCCTGGCATTTGCCACGGGTCCAATAAATTTTTTTCCCCAGTTGGATTCTCTCCGTCGCTCCGATGAGATTCTACATAACAGTGACAGAGATGGGAGCTTCCTAATAGGTAATATCTGCGCCACTTTCCCACAATCTACAACTCCTACAGTGGTTTTAAGAGTAATGTGGAAATCACTATTTTAAGCACACAAGGATTTGTCATGGAGGAGCTGGAAAGAACTTGAAATATTGATTGTAGGCTTCTTGACACAGACTTCCACCAAACCAATACTTTTGCCATTACTCTTATTTGGCCATAAAGAATATTGTCATTCAGAAGACTGCAAAGAAGCAGACATTATAAAAAGTGTTAGTATGAGCAAGACAATCTTGCATCATAACAAAACTTCACCGCATCACAGAGATCAGTTGATGGGATCATTTTTGTGAAGGATTTGATGTAACTGCCAGCTCCGAACATGTAAACTATGAGACATCAAACTAACAAAATGTATCTTTCACCAGCAGTTATTGCTTACTTTTTGCCATTTGAAAAATATATTGGCCCTGAGGATTTAATTGGGCACATGTGATTGTTAAATTATTTCATTACAAAAATGTGTTTTGGTTTTTTTTTAGTCTGAAAAATCTATCTTTAATATAAAGTCACTTACAGGTCTAGACATGTAAGTTTTTTTAAATATAGTGAATTTAACAATACCTTATATTCAGAATTGTAGTTCTTAAAATCTATGCAACTATATTATGTATCACTTAGTTTCAATAATTAACCAGTGGTTACATTTTTTTATGGTGTAGCACAGCTTACTGAATGCCATCAGTACTTTGTCATTATCATTACAGAGCAAATTAAATAGCAAACAAAATTCTCACAGATTTTTTATGCAGAGTTTTAGCAGGGAATCCATTATCTGAAATGAAAAATGAATGATGGCTTCCACCTAATTTCATGCTGCAGAAGTGAAATACAAAATGGAACTGGCTGAATGGAGTAAAAGCTTATCTTTTTCTTTTTGAGAGATGAGGAGGTCTAACTCTTTAAACGCTTTTTTCCTCTATGTCGTTTTTTTGGTGGTGTTTGTTGGTTCGGTGACAGGCTCCTGTCAGTCAGAATTTCTTTATTCAAGCATGAAAAAAAAAATGGTTCAGGTAGCAGAAATCATAATGACAACTAGTTTATGCGTGTCCTGACACACTCAGAAGTGTCTTATCAGTTCATAGTTTCATTTTATTGTCATAATTGCTTATGTGCTGTGATTTCATAGTGCATTTCTTAATCAGCTTAATCACTTATAAAATCTATTATCAAAACTGCATTCTAGGGGATATAACTATCTCATTATTGCTTTGTGCTTGTCAGTGTAGTACTGTATCAGCAGAACAAGAGGCCTCTGTGGAGAGAATAGTCTGTTGTCTGTTCACAGAGCTACGGGATGTTACAGATGTATGTATCTATAGGAGGTAGAGAAAACCATGTTAAAATGGCATGGCAAAGGACTTTAATTTTGCAATAACTAAATAACTACTACAAACAATGAAACAAAGGCACCTATTGCAGACTATTTGAAATTTTTGCCATCGTTTATCCTGTTTCCCTTATCAAAAAATTTCACATATAGCAAATGTACCTGCAATTTGATAGCAAAAACAGTGACAGGTGTTATGTTCTCCTGAAAATCTGAGGGTCATTTACAGGACTTTTGTGTTCAACATATGATGCTAAACTAATATGTAATTTGTTAATAACTGGCAATTACAGTTACCTAAGCATTATTTCAGAATTAAGGTTATTAAGGTTATTTCTATGCATCATTTTTATTATTTGCTTTCTTCCCTCTTTCTGTGTCTGTGTCTGAATTTCCCACTTCAATCGATAAGTCTTTGATAGAATTGTCTAAACTCAAGGTTCAATCATTAGAGATTTCTTGAGCTTTTAACCGCGTCAACCATATTTTTGAGTCTCTAGTCTTGTACTTTTAACCAAGTTGGTAGGAGACAAAAATCAATTCAGTTCAATTCAATTTTATTTGTATAGAACCACATCATAACAGAGGTTAACAAGGGTGTCGAGTAAGAAGCCTAAATGCATTTGACCCCCAAACACTCAACCAGTCGCCTTTTACTAAGGGTTTTGTGGTAGGGTGGCTGCTTCCATGTCTGCTTCTGAGAGATAGGAGTCATTATTTGCACAGCCATAAGAGGCTGTTTATTGAAAGACTAAAACATGGTGAAAGAAGCCACTCTTCTAAGTCTTCTAATGCTCAAGGAGATGTATTCATACCGCATGTTTTTTTCCTGACAGTGGGTCCAAAACACAGAGATTTTTTGAATTACAATGCTAAAAAAAAAAAAAAAAGCCTCAAATCCCCACATTTGGGAAGCTGGGGACCAGTAAAGGTTAAGTATTTTTTGCTTAATAGATGACTTTAATGATTATTTTTTTCCAATATGCTCCATTCCTACCATATGTAACTTTACAGTGATAGATTAATAAACTGCCTGAAAACCCTTTCCTTCTCTGTATGTGTGTTTCCGCATTATGTTAGCAGCGTTATTGAACTGTGACCAAGAGTCATAAAACCTTTTGAAAACCTCCTGATAGTGGGAGTCCTTGACTTACCTGAGAACCTAAAAGCAGAGCTTTTCAACCAAAACATTTATTTTAAAGTCATAGTTAATCCATTTGATTCCATACTGTTCCACTGATACAACCCAGTCTTCCATTACAAATACTTGGATTGGAAGCACCAAGTGAGATAACAAGATTAAGTGTTTCCAAAGGTTCATCGTGGTTTAAGAGAACAAAAACTATTGTCCTCACCTACTCCTCTGTCTCTGTCTTTCTCTGTGGCGTCATTAAGATAGTGGAGATTATAGCAGTGTGGGATTAATGGCTGCCCTCCACTGTAGAACAAAGCTGGTCCAGGCACTCAGGATCCCGTGTAATGAAGACGCAGCATGAGTTATGACTTCGTGTGGAGCCAGGCAGATAAATTTTGAGTGCAGGAGTGGTCACTGCTGACTTCTCACCCCTGTGGGGATGACTTAAATCCCCAGACTATGAGCTGCTTTTGTATTGTGACATCTTTCTTGCACAAAGACATATAAACAGTGCTTGTATTTTTTAACTTATAGGAACAGTTCAACGGTTTGGTAAGTATGTTTGTCATTTTCTGTCTGAAAATTAGATAAGAAGATTGGTGCCACTCTCATTTTTGTGCATAAAATATAGTGTGTAGCTATAAGAAGGGGGGAGATGGTTAGCTACCATAACATGAAGATTAGAACCAGGGAGAAACAGCTAGCCCAGCTCTAGAAAAAGAAAAAAGAAAAAAATCGGCCTACCAGCTTCTCTAAAGCTCACTAATTAACACATTATATTGTGTTTGTTTACACTGTATAACTAATAAAATGTAAAAATTGATTCTCTCACTTAGATTTTATGGTAAGATTAGCTACTTGCTTGCTTGCTTGCTGTAGCTAAAAAATTTAGTGCACAAATAGGAAAGGTATAAACCTTCTCACTTAACTCTCAGCAATAAGATTTCCCAGAATGCTATAATATTCACATAAGAGACGCAGCATTCGTAAAAACTAATTTAAAAAAACAATTAATGAATTGAAAAAAAAATGCCAGGATTTCTGCATTGGGACTGCAGTTTGAAACTTTCTCTTTGGGAAAAAATATAATTGCTTTTTAAAATACAGTCACATATACTGTATTTGAGATAATACGTTTAGATTGATTTTAATTGCATTTTGGCTTTACTTGACAGAGTTAAAGATAAAATATCAATATGGAAATATTAAATTGGCATACCAAGGAGTGTCAACAGCAAGATTCATACCAGGGAGATAGTGAGCACATGCAATATGTCCCAGACAATTTCATTCTTTTTTTTGCACCCTTGCCTTCTGGCACTTTGCGTTTGTCTCAGCAGGCTTTTATCTGTGTGAGTGTATCTGTGTTGGCCCTGTGATGGACGATGACCTGTTCATGCTATCTCCCTGCAGTCCACCTAGTGTATGCTGGGAAAAGGGATGAACTGGAAAGAGAAAATGTTCTATTCTGATCTGTCACTTCTCTGAATATCAACACTCCAAGTCTGGACACTGTCTTTTTTTCCAAATTGATAAAGATATGAGGACTTATGTTTGTGGTACTGTAAGCAATGATGAAAAATATGAAAATATGAAAAAAATATGAAATATGAAAAATACTAAGCCTAGAGAATCCTCTGAGAAACTTTTGAGGTGTTTCTCAGTTGGATTAAATCATTACACCACATTCCTATAGAAGGTTAGCTGATTGCAGGTAGAGTGTTTTTGGATTATGGAGATTAGTGCATGTACTTTGGTGACACCACCACCCCCTTATGATCATTTGCATGTCTTAAAAGTGATTCATAAATTCAAGGAGAGGGAAATTCAGATTCTCAGAACTAAGGAAACTTCGTTTTTGATGGCTGTAATAAGATTTGACAATTTTTTCTGTGTCTGCGTGACAGTTTGGGTGGGTGCTAAATGTTTTTCACAACATACTCTGGTAGTGTTTTGAGACATTTCTCCTATTTAAACATAACTTTACATATTAATTCATTAACATTTATTCAAGGCCTTTACATATTCCCTTCATGTAGGTACTACAAGAAGTTGCTTTAGCAGTAGAAGGCAATATCATCTCACATAAATGAATTAATGAACTGTTTAATTGGAAGGCATATATTGCTCATATTTGTGAAGTTGTATTCACAGTCAGGCACACATGAGACACAGGACAGACTATGTCTTGTGGTAGCAAGCCCAGAGGAGATGGAGCGTGACTGACTCTGACACTGTAATGTGGTGCATCATGCCAGAGGTTGTGCCCTCTCTGCCTTTGCCTGCATTAAACATGTAGAGGAGCCTTCTCCTGTAACATGTGTCATGGTACATTACACGGACCACTGGTTTATGCCGAGCAACCCTACAATATGTTGTCCTGTATTTCGCCCATGTGTCAGTTTAAGAAGCATGTTTATTATTTATTTTCTGCAATTTTGTTTTGGGAAATTATATATGTTTGTCCCATTGATACAACTTCTCCTCACCCAGCTGCCCTCATAAAATTAACAGCAGAATCAGTGCTGTTAGTAAGCTTCTTAATTTTAGGTTTTATAATTTGTGTTAAAATCTATATTTTTAGATCCCCACACTGCAAATTGAAGCTGTATCAGTGTCAGTATGTAAACTTTGTCAGATGCCACAGTGTGTCATTTGATTCTAAGGTTCAGTAGGGGAGAAAGTATTCAATTAATTTACTCAAATAACAGGCAATCGCATACTTTAAATGTTAAAAAAAATATTTATCTACAAGTACATCAGTATTTTTAGATAGTCACTAAATGTGTCTATTTGGTGTTTGGTGCTGAGTAAGTAGTGTACAATTGGTTTCTTGCTTTTTGAAAACTGAAAACCGTCTGTCTGCTGTGGCTGAAAACCATGCTATGAGAGCAGTGAGAGTAAAGGTGATTGAAAGAGTAAAGGTGCAGACTGGACAGCTAAACAATGAACTTAAACTCAATGTA
This sequence comes from Istiophorus platypterus, assembly GCA_016859345.1. Lineage (NCBI taxonomy): Eukaryota > Metazoa > Chordata > Actinopteri > Istiophoriformes > Istiophoridae > Istiophorus > Istiophorus platypterus. The sequence goes on from CM029122.1 coordinate 21,535,365, forward strand.
AAGCTCCGTAGCTGCAGATTAAGGTGATAATCTTCAGTGGCAATGTGACCCCTTTTCATATTGTCAGCATTTTCACATTGTAAATTGTTAATGTAAAACTATTGATAGATTTGATATTCATAGATTTAAGTAACTTGCATTAATGTTTAATTGACCTTAATCAAGATCTAAGGACAGTTGTAGCTGAGCAGCAGTGTTGTCCTGTAAAGTCTGTGACACTATAGCTTGAGTCCAGGACTTCAACGAACTTCATCAATTTAGAAGATAACTGATGATTTGAACTTTACTTGCCTGACCTCTGTCTGACTTACCAGCAGTTTGTCATTATTACTATAAGCGGAAAACTGTCACAATTCATTCAGTTATTCGTTCTTTCTCTGCTTGACTTTGCCATGATACACTGTCTTGTCATTTCAGAACCTGCCACTCCCACCTACCCTGCAGTAACTCGAGCCCTTTCTGCCTTTACCTGATTCCCTCGTGCCCGTCTGCTCACCTGCACACCATTCCCTCTTTAGCTCCCGAGTCCACGTACACATGTACTCTGCCAGATTGTTGGTTATACCATCCTAGCCATAGTTTTCCCTTCTTTTTGTATCTAACTGTTTTTACCTGCTCGCTTTTTGAGCTCCTGCATGTTTCTGGATTTTGCCTTTTTCTTGCTCCCGTTTCTCTTTTTGCCTAGTGTGCGTGCCCAACTTACTTCGCCCCTTGCCTAAGCCCTTACCTGTTTTCACCTGCATTACCTTTCAGTAAAGGTGAACCTTTGTTGACTTTAAGTCCTGTGTGTTCTGAGTCGTGACAGAAAACTACGTCTTAGTCATAATAATTCCACTTTAGAATGTTTGGGTTGGATAAATTAAAAAGTTTCACTAATTTAGTGAAATTATCACTAAATGTGACCTACTATAAATTGGAATGGTCTTCTATCGATGAACTTTGAAGTTGACTTTAAGTTAAGTACTGATTAAATATTTTTCAGTGGCACAATTGACAGTCGTGATGAAAGGGGATTACTTTCTCACCTTATTTTTCATCAATGTGATTTTATAATTTTAAAATTATTTATTCAGTAAAAAAGTGGTTTATGCCTAAAATAATATGTGACATATAAACTCCTATGTTGTCTTAACATTATTTTGTAGCACTCAACAGCACAATCAATGAACAACACAATTTTAAATGTTGTTTATTGCCCCCTAGAGCCATCCCCTAAATAAAATTATTGAGGCTATTTTCCTTTTTCCCCCAGACAATCTTTTTTTCAAACAAATGTTTTGAAGAGAATCATGGTATTGTTTAACTTTAGTTGTTCAAATCTCATCATGAAACCTCCGAATTAGTGTGTAATGTGGAAAACACTGTACATTTGAGCAAGTTTTAGCATCTCCAAAAGGGAGAACCAGAGGCAGCTGTTGCTTTACAGACATTAAGAGAAGTAAAAAGAGACACAGGTTCCCTCAGAGCCTCTATAAATAATCCAAGAAAGAATAATTTCTTTGCTTGAAACGTGTTATAGATAGGAAGCAGCTGTGGCTACCCAGGTGTATAATATTGATGAAATTCCAATATTCGCCAAACAGTCCCCCAATCTAGCTCTAAGTGGTTATTTAAACTTCATGAGATGAGATTTAAATTGGATGTGACATTCCTCATGTCAGTGTATTAGCATTTCACCATCAACCCAAACTCTATTTTGAGAGGTCCGTTTTCTCTTTATTCACTTTGACTGAGCCATCTGCAAATGACAACTTGTGAAATAAATTAAATGCTGATTAGACCATCCCACAGATGTAGACACATAATTTGCATACTGCAGGCACATGATAGACTCCTTGAATTCTACAGCATCATCCTGTCACATTCTAGTATTAATTATTTTCATGTGAAATACCTTACTGTATTTTAGATGGTGGAATTCTGATGTGTTTTTTCACCTTTGTTTTTAAATTATACATTTCACATGCAGGAGCACAGGATTTCAGGATGTATTTTTTTGCCGACTGGAAAAGGCTTGTTCCCAGTTATTTCAAAGTAATAGCTGGTCCTGTCAAGTGCTATGCAAATTAAGGATGACAGATGTGTAGCTTAATTACGTGTCATTGAATTCATGCCATTATTGAACACTTCCCCTACAATGGATGTGCTTAGTCACACACAAGGAATAATATTGGCTCTGACAACTAACCTAATAATCTTTGATGACCAACTGTCAGCAGTTTGTCAGACCTAGTTTGACATCTAGGGGCCTGATGGGGTTCCACAGGTCACAGGTTAAATTCTTCTTAACAACTGCAAGCAAGAAAATATTTGCAACAAGAAATTTTGTTAGTTCACAATGAGGGACACTGACCAAATTTAATTTGTTTAGACTGTATCCATGTGATTTAAATAGAGACCCACGTATCAACTCCTATTCAAGAATTATGGATATTTTGAAATATAGATACACGAAAGGATGGGTCAGAACAGGATTTCCTAGTCTCAGCTAAATGAATTATCAAACAAATTGATAATGAGTGCTAAATATTAAATGTATGTTTATTTGTATTTATTTATGGACAGGATGTTGCTTTAAAACTTTATAGGTAAAGTGAAAAATAAATTATAATAGTAATTTGATGTGTAAAATGGTATCGTATCCCGCTCTTTATCACTGCTTCATTGTTAGTTTGTGGTGAATGAACTGCTCTGAATAATGCACAGTAGTCCCCAAAAACCTTTACCCCAAAATGGGGACAGTTCTATTCATGGCAGTGCCAAAGCATTTAGAATTAGTTTTGCCTGTTTTGAACATTTCCCTGAACTCTTAGCCAAACTGATGAGATATTGATACATTATTTTTCTGGTTTTATGCAAAACAAGCGAAAACTCTCACTTTTTACAGTTACTTGAATAAAAAAAGAAATAATAATACTTAGAATAGACTAATTCATTGTACTTATTCATTTAGATAGATAATGTACCATTTCATGAAGAAACATCTACCGGATGTGTCCTGGGTCAACCTCATTAAGAATGATGCAGACTAAAATGCAGGAATTATTTTCCCAGTTGTACAACCCTGTCTCTGAGGTGCTAATGACAAACAAAATCCAAAGAGATAATTTAAAACCAGCCCTTGTCAACTCCTTATGTCAACTATAACTCCGGGCTCAGAGGTTTGAGTTTGACTTCTCTGGTTTTCAAATTCATGATATAGGGATTTGAGTTCACACAGACCCATTTACAGTGTCTTACAGAAACCCTGTGTCCTACAAATTCAATACATATAACACTAAATTGTTTCACAATCAAATTTTTGCACACATCCTGACTCATGTCTCGTAAAACACTTGCAGAACGATTTTTTGTATGAATTTGAAACCATTGTTGTTTATATCCATATTGAACCAATGTTTTATTTATTCTCTACCTTTGTTGGCACATTTCTGCAGTTCTTGACAAGTTACCTCCACTAGTCGTCAAACAGTTAAATGGTGTAAATCACTGCTACATAGATCCAGAAGTGGTCATTAACTCCACAGGATGCGTTTAATGCCAGCATTATTTGACATTCAACATCATACTACTTCCACTAGTGCCTCTGATGGATACCAGCCATAATTGAACAGCTACAGGACCCATGAGATCCTTGTCAGATAATCATTAAAAGGTGATTTTAGACTGCCTGATTGACAGAGAGACAGACAGACAGATGGACACACAGAAAGACAGACAGATAGACAGACAGACAGAAAGACAGATAGATAGAGAGAAAGACAGACAGACAGACAGACAGACAGATAGACAGATAGATAGATAGATAGATAGATAGATAGATAGATAGATAGATAGATAGATAGATAGATAGATAGATAGATAGATAGATAGATAGATAGATAGATAGATTTCACTTTTTTTAAGCTCTGCATCTCAGCTTGTGAATAAAAAGCCTCACATACAGTGTTCCCTCACTACAGTCTCCAGCTTACTAAAGGTTAGGGACAAGGGCACCTCTGGGAATAATAGGCCCAGTGTCATATCTCATCAGACAACCCAAAAGCTTAAAGAGTCTGGGTAGTTCATTTGGAGCAAGGAGCTCCATTGCTCGTTTACTGTCTTCATTCAAGCTATCCTCTGTTTTAATGCTGTCAGATCCTTGTGCCCTTCACGCCTGAGAGGAGAAAATGTACATGTTAAGTCACAGTGATCATGTAGTCGACTGCAACTTAGTCCTCTGAGAGTACCCTCTCCCTCTATTTTAAATGATGCTAATGCAAATCAAGTGGAGGTGGAGGAGTAAGTGCAAAAAAGTGAGATGAATATCAATAGCTAGTGTTTAATATAAAACCCTCTCCTTTTTTTCTTTTAACCCATTATATTGATGGTCAACTACGTCCTGTGAACCAGTTTTATTTCAAATAAATCTATTAAAACTGCAGCACCTGTCAATATTAAAATTAATCTGGGAATCATGGACAGTCGCAAAATCTACAGTAAAGATGACTCAAAAATAAATTGCCTTAGGCAGAGATATTATATCACGTGATCCAGGAAAGTGTAGTTGTTATTGCTGATTTCTTGTTAGATCTACATACATTTATTTCCTTTTTTATACAGTGGGAAGTAGATTTCATATGACATTTGTTATCATTTAGCAGGATTATAGAGTATTTTGAAGTGTGCAATAATGCTGATTTACATTATTTTTGAATATCATTCCTGTGTCTTACTGTTTTGCTGGTCTTTTTAGTTCTGATTTGACTCAAGGTGTTAGCATGTCCACTACCTGGACTAATCATGACTCGATACTCAATATTTAAACCTGATGAGGACTATAAAGCTTGGACACTTGCAAAATGCATCCTCTGGCTTACTGTAAGTGGGTCATTTTCCTCTAACAAGCTAGTTAGAGGAAGAGAACAGTGCTTGGCTAAGAATGTGGCCCACAATACACTGTGTTGCTGATATTTCATCTCAGAGCCAGGCCATATTTACTTATATCTATATACAACTAGAGGCAGCTCCACAAACTCACTACTCAGTTTGAGCCTGTTGTAAATGGTGTTTAAATGCTTGAGTGCAGAGGTTGATGCTTTCCTGTGAACATATGAAATGTGTGATATGATATGCTGGGGAATGTAAGGTGAAGGTTAATACTGGTTTGGCCTGTAAGCTTTGGGTTCTTACAATATACAGCTATAAAACAATGACAGCATGTTTCTCTGGTTAGGGTTGCATAGCTTTGTCCAAGCCCCGTCTCCTAGAAATTATGGTTATATATTGCAAAATTGTTTTCCCAATTATGTTGTGCAGGAAAATATAATTGTTGGCTGGATTACGTGCAGAGCTAGCATTTTTTTTCTGCAAGAATAAAGTGAAATCACTGTGAACTTTTTCAGTGTTAAACCAGACCAGTGTAACTTTAGCTACGATTATCATAGATGGCAAATCCTGTAGATGCTACTTGCTGACATGTTTACACTTCAGAGGAGAAAAGCCTATGTATACATCTTGGTGTGTACAAATTTTCAACATCTGGTAGAATGCACCTCAGAGCACTGTCTGATGTGACTTGAACAATCAGAGTTCAATCTGTCTCATATCCTTTGTAGATGCATTCCCACTACAAAGAAAGAAGCGGAAAGTTCTCCTCCTGATTCTAAAAAACACTTGTGTGAAATGCAGTGAACTTTCCTGTCACCCCTCTTAGGAAATGAACAAAAGTCCAACATGTGAAATTGCTGTCTATGTGGCTCTTGCAAAATCAAGAGGTGTGTGTTTAAAGTGCAGCTACCAAGTAAAGTTACTATTCCTATATCTAATCATTTATTTATATTGCAGTTATATGAGAACAGGCAGCCTATTTCAAGCACAAGAGATTTTGCAGTTTAATTCTCTGAAGAAGTGTAGTTTATTACTTTCTTTTCTTGTGGCTTTACTGAATAGTATAAGAGGGCTTTCTCACTATCAGAAGCAATAGATGTACATAATCAGAAAAGGGAGAGGTGCTCAAATTCCATCAGAAACCTATAGAGACTGTCCTCAATAAAGAGGCACCAGTCAGCTCAGTCTAACTTTGGAATCAATAGAGACTAATAATGAAGACAAAGCCAATTAGTAAAGGAAACGGGCCTAAATGGCAGCAACAACCAAAGAGGAAACCGTCTGAGTCCAGCAGTGTCCCATAGGCCAATGTAGTCCCATGATCAATGAGTATAGATGATTAAAAAATAGCCAAACAGGACATCACTGGTCAAGATAATTGAGGTCAGCGAGCCATCACACATCTCAAGGTGACTTTGGGGGGAATTAAATAAGCAACAGTTAACCCTTCCGTCAGGAAAACAGGATTTGGATAGGATACATTGTATTTGCAGTTTCTCCAGTTTGTTTGAGTCTATACTTGATATAAAAATGGACTAATGCTAATGCTAAACTAAAAAACAGATTCAAGGATATGAATCTGAATTGCAAGAACTATTCAGAGCCTTTACCTACAGAAAAGTACCAATATAACAATGTAAAAGTACTCCATTATAAGTAAAAGTCCTGCATGATAAATCCTACTGAAGTTGAAGTACATAGGTATTAGCAGCAAAATGTATATAAAGTATTAATGTAAAAGTACTGGTTCAGTCCCTCTAACTGATACACTTCCTGCCTATGTCTAAGCAGCATATTACTGTTTGCTGCTGGAAGGTGGAGCTGATACACTATCTAAAGTGTTCGGATTTGTTCTCTAATCTTTCTTTGGTGAGCTATTGAATTATTTGTAAATTTACTGAAATGTAACCATATGAGAAGTTTATAGGGAAAAAAGATCACTGTTTGGCGGAGTCATTAAAGACTCAGACATCTGAAATTTGTCACTGACTCCTATTCTTTTTGTAAAGGCCAATATATGCCTCTGTGTTGAACCTACGGCATTTGGTTTTTATTTTAATTCCTGCTGCTGATTCACATTTAAGTATTCAGCTGGCAAACCATGCGTGGCTTTTACTGTAAAGAACCCACGGGAACTGCAATATACTTGTTAGTGAAGTAAAAATTTACCTACAAAAACTGGACAGTTATTTTTGGAGCTGTTTGTCAGCAAATCATTTTAACAAATTTGGTCATACTTTTCAATCTGCTTTGTAGAAAAAAAACAATTAAGGACAACTGTGGACTTTTGATGAATCCTCTTCGTCCACAGTCATCCAGCCCACATGTCAGAATGACTTTGGGATCAGCATTTTTGTAACCTTTTTTTTTCCTCAAATTGCTTGGATAGACTGACGCTGACTGGGAGAGAGCAAATTTCCTTTATGACTTGACCAATGAATAGGTAATGATACAGTAGTACTTGGTAAATGGTGGTGTCTTAAATGACATCATAGAATCAAAAGACATTTAAGAAAAAGCAGTTATGTAAGCATAAAAGAAGAATGTTTCATTTGAGTTATAAAATGCAAAGAAATGCAGGATATTTAGAGATTTATTTAATTAGAATGCAGCTGAAAGATTGAGGCATTCTTAAATCTACCTGATATCAGCTTTCTTTCATCCCCTGCAAAATTTCAAGCATAGTTGTCCACATTCTGCTTTGCTTTGAATTCACTTCTACACAATTTTTTTTTCAAACTCGCTGTCAACTGAAGCTGTTAAAGCTTGAATCCAAGAAAAAAAGTCCATTGTTCTCTCTCACTTGCTAAAGAAAAGTATTTTTCTGAAAAAATCTTCCCACCACAGTAGCTGACTTCTGTTCATTTAGCTCTGAATACATCATTTTAATTTAAAGATGAGGTATGGTTTTGTTACAAGTAGAGCATTTCTTCATGACTGTAAAGAAAAACAAAAAGCAGAGAAAGGCAGAGAGAAAGTGAGAGATGTCCCCACTCTGTCCCCTAAGTGCCTCCAGATAGAACTGTCCTGGCAAGCTGTAGGTTGGATACAGAGAAATACATTTTCAGCCTGGGAGCCTGAGGGCTCTTCCGGGACCAAAGTGTCACTAAAACAGAAAGGCTCAGTATCGCAACACTTTCAAAATGGCTCAGGGTGACAGAGCATTGACATCACTCAGGATGAAAACAAACCCTCTCTGACCTTTTGGTGTTAGGCTGTGTGCATGTGTGCATGTGGGGTGTTATTCTGACATAAGCACATGAAGTAACAGTGTTTGGTGGCTGCGGGTGCTCTTGAACGACTGCTCCCCCACTTTCAGCCAACTCTCGGCAAACTATAGAGTTACCATCCCCGAGGGAGTTAAACCTGTGGATGAACCCGTAAGATGATTTCTTATTTTAAGGGTGGGGTCAAATGATTAAGTGTAATGTTAAAGGGGTCACTTGTAGTCATGCTCACATTTTTTTGTTTTTTGATATGCATTCTTTGCACTCGTGAGCATGGTATAAAGCTTTAATTAAACTGACTGTATACTAGCACAAAGTGCAAAAATAGCACTAAGTTGGCCAACTCTTTTTTCATCCAAAAACTCTGAGAAACAATGGAAATCAGGAGCTGAACTCATAAATTTAACTAGCAACTAACCCTGTGCCTACACAGGAGCTGTAGCGTGAGCAGCACTGACCGTGTCTATAGTGGATGAGTTCGGGCACAGTCTTGTGTTTTAGGTTGTCAACATTTTGGGGGCGCTCAGAGCCCAACACAGAAATCACTGTATTTGAGCGTATAAAACTCAGGAAAATAGATGTGGTGGATAAAAATACCTTTTGGGTCATGTTTACTGGCATATTTTGTGAGAAAAGCTGAATCTTGTACCGGGATAAAATACACAAATTTGATTTGATAATTCTTAGTCAAGTGCATCTTCATAAGCCACATCTGATGTTTTTTAGCTGATACACACACATACATGGCTGAATCACATGACAGGACTATGGCAAATAATTTTCTGGTCATCAAACATTTTCCACGCAAGACGCACGAAGTTGTCAGCGTTAAAGCAGTATTAAATTTTCCTCTGCGTACAAACTAACAACAGTCACTGTTGTTTCTAGTATTTACTTTACAACTCTTTGGTTTGAGTGGATGTAGCGAATGGATACAAAGGGGATAGAGAGACAGATAATGGTGTCAGCTCATTTGCATATATTCTCTTTTTCTTTATGTCACCCTTTTGGACTAGTTGGAGGGCCAACAAATTTTTGTATTTAGGAAATTGCTGCTCCTCACTCTAATATAAATACCAGCGGGACTCAGTTCTTACTGTGTGAATGAGGCTATGCACAATTTGTAGCAACCCAAGAGGTTTGTGTCAGCAAGACCCAGCAATGCAAACTCCACACTGATAGGTCCTGGGGCACCATCAACTCTCACCCCAAAGCAGGGATTTTTATGACACCAGAAGCAAATTTAGACTATGATTCTGCTTAAAATGCACAACACTTGCAAGGTTCCTGGGTTCCTAAAGTGGTTATTAGGCCAATGTTAGGATTCCTATGGGGGAATGAGCTAATTGTGGAGCACGTAATGAGCTATAAAGATATTTTCAGGAGCTGGTGTAGAGCAAAACAGATTAAAGTAGAGGGAATATTGGACTTAGTGCATATTTACTAGGTGGCCAGGAAAATGTTTCCAAATGAATTCTAAGGTTGCTTTGTATCTGCTGGATGTGTGGGCAACTGTTTGCCATACCACCTTTACAAGATGAATATATCTCAATTTTGTGTTTTCAGCTTGCTGTGCTAGAAAAAAAAAAAAAAAAATCAATGAATATACCTTTAAAGCAAGACATATTGATTGATGTAGTAGTCAAGGCTGTTTCTTGCACACTGTGATATTTACCAGTATACTGTCTATGACAAAACATAAAACTTATACCGCTAGCCATTAAAATTCTGCCATATGTGAGGTAGCTTCTCTTATGGCCTAACTGCCTATTTCTTGTGAGAATGGAACACTGCTGCAACAGTGTTCCCCTGGACAACAGCTTTCACACACACACATATATGGGGAAGCTTGCTCCAGTGTTGCAATAGATGTCCAGTGCCTGCTCCTCATTAGCCAGCTTGCAGGTCAATAACAGATGTGTGAGTATTTTCCCTTCAGGGCATGGCTACAGAGTGGGGGAAAGGATACCATTTGAAGCTGTCAATTGTCCAGCAGCAGCCATGAACAGCAGATAAGGCTGTTTTAGATGTAAATCATTGCCATCTGCTGTGTTGGATAAAGTTTATCCCGAGATGTGAGCCATTATATTTAGTAAGGATTATGAATGACTTTGCAGAGAAAGTTTGAAGGCAGTATGTGTGTGCTTGTGTGTTCTGGCACTAGAGAGCCATTCTTGTTTTTAGAAAATCAGTACTTGGCAGGTATGGCTTAGCATCACGGCAACTGGTAAACATATGCATGGCACACAATGTCGCGCTTCTTTTTTTTCAAATAAACATGCTTTTTCTGAAGGCAGTGCTTACACACAGTTGTGTGAATAGAGCTGTTTAATTGAGGGTATACTGATTTAAAGTTATTTATGGCTGATTCTTTATTACTTGCATATATTCCTAAATACGTTTTGTTCTCAAGGGCTCTGCACTGTTTAGCTAGCTCTGTCAAGTGGGATGAAAAGATGTTGCAGGATGATAATGCTCCAACATATTTTAGTACATAAAAAGCATGCACAGATAAATGGCCCAGATTCGTACATGCACACCCACAGGCACACACACACATACATTCAAGTGTACTGCACACATGAACGTAGACCTTTTTGAAGCTGAGTTAAAACACCAAAATGGGGGTGTTTTCAGAACATCTTGTTACACACTGAATCCCAAATCTGTTTGCTTGATGGTTTTGTGCCTACTGATTGCACACCCTACAGCAGCCAATTCTTTATCTCCAATGTAAAGTGTTGCCAAAAAGCTTCCGGCATAAATCCTCTAGAAGAATGAATAGCCCACTGTTGGCATGGTGTGACTGTATAACCATGTGTCTCTCTAGAGGGGCTAAATGAGGCTAGATGATATGCTTAGTGGGGGTTAATTAAATAAGTGCCTGGACAGTCTTTGACAGAATGGGTTTTTTTGAAGATCTAAATGCACTTAATGTAGATGATGATGTCTACAAAGGTGCACTGTGTGTACATACTGTATCTGAGAATTATAGTTTTCTGAAGATACACGTAAGAGTCTCTGTGGGTCTAGAAATGTAGAGAAGGGTGTTATGGGTAATTTTAGTTCTGCAGAACATTGCAGGGCAGCCATCATGCACACCTACAAAATCTCTACAACCCTTGGTGCAGATCTGAGCATCAAACAACTTATTTGGTTGATTGGCTGATCCAACTCCTTTCAGTAAGCAAGTTCATTACAGAAAAGCGAAAAACACAATTATACTAGAAGAAACAGACACACGAACTACTCACATGCATGTTTGCCTACATGTTCCTTTAGCAGGAACAAGTGCAGGCAAAACAGACAGCATAGAATCTATAGCATGTATCAGCGATTGAGTGTCTTGGCATACTGAACAACACAAAGCATACACATGCTCACACATGTCTGAACCTGAGTTATTTTCCAATCACTGGGAAACACACCCCCAAGCGAGACTGCAACCTCATTAAAGGAACATGATGCAATTTGGATCAAATGTTGATAAGAAGCCACATTAGCCTGCCCATAAGGGACCCATCCGTAGTGATACCATGTGCATTGTGCCAGGCACGCTATGTACTTCCGGCTGTGTAACCACATCAATTGAGGGGCAATTCAGCCTTTCCTGCAGGACAATTTAATCCTTATTTTTCAGGAGGAGTAGAGTGCTTCCTCCTGCGAAATCTAATAAGCTGTGTACTGCTCCAAGAACCACCACACCACAGCAACAAGCTTAGATATAAGACCAAGTAATGATCAAAGGCCAAACTAGCTAAAGCTTCCAGGGAAAAGAGGAAAGTGCACCGGAGCTTAACCTGTGTCTGTATCAGTATCCATGTTTTCTACACTGACATGATCATTTATTTTTCTGGTTGTTAAAATACTTATTTAATTATTTAGAGAATGATCAGGAAAGAAACTCATTGTCGTGGAAGATGTTGGCAGGTCAGATGTTACTACCCCAGGCCTGTCTCTTCATCCACTCACTGCGGTTTTCCTCCCTGTGCTATAGCTCTGATTATGCCATTCATCTCCAGGCAAAACATTTAAAGCTGTTTAAAACAATTAAATTGCCATATACTGAATCTCCAGCATTCCTTCTCAGAGGGAGAGCCCCATCCAAATTCCACTATTTTCATTCTCCACACCCTCTCTTCTGGTCCCTTCTCTCTTTCTCTCTTATTCTCATTGCTTTCTCCCCATTTCACCTGCCTGCTCCCTCTCTCTTCCCTATCCCCAGGAATCTTTCCTTTCTCTCCCCTTACCACTTCCTCTCCTCTCTCATTATCGCTCTCTTGTGTCCTGGCCTGGACTTGTTCTCACTGTTTTAGTATTGATTAGAGGCTCCCTCTTGGTTGTGGGTTTGCCCGTGTCTGATCTAACAGAAGTGAGATCTTTTCACATTTCTATTCGTGCCCTGACGGGATTTTCTTCAAAATGTCTCAGCACCTGATGTTGAGTTTCCTATATGATAGCTCAGAACTATCTTCTTACTTTCAATTAGAGACAGAACACATGCCATTTCCTTCAAATGATTAAGTTTTGGCTTATGCTTTGAAGTATGCGAAAATGTGTTTAGTTTCCTCTGACAATAACGCAGCTTAAAGTGGAACTTCTGTGACATTCATCACCTGTATGCATAGTTCAGTACCACTATAACAACCATAAAATATACTTGCGTGTGTTGTGTTGCTATATTTTCCATGAGGACACTATGGCAAGATTAAAAAATACTGTTCTGTTGTTATCTAAAACCTTTTTTACATCACATGTACAAATGCAAGTTTAAAATGAATATCTCAAGTAGGGCTACATTTCTGTTCTGTTCCATGTTAACGTGCATTCATACACAGATTAAAACACAGTATCGCACTTCTCCACACAGTCTGGAGAACAAAAATTTAAGACTGGCTGGGAGAAAATGCTTAACAGCAGAGCAGGATGCGCAGCATTAAAAATGTAAAGCTTTTGTAGGATGACTGCATTTGCTTACAAAAAGAACGGATGATGACACATGTTTTGCATTAAGAGTCGACGATGGTAAGGCTGTTTTGGAAAGTTTCACTCCCATTGGACGATAGCAATGCTCTTTAAAAACCGAAGGTATGCTGTAAAATAAAAGGGGTTTATGGGGAAAAGAGTTAGGGAGAGTTATGGAGAGACGGGAGAATAATTTAAAGTACTTTAGTAGGATTATTTCAAGAGCACCAAAGTTACTATTGGAAAGATCAGTACTTTTTCTTTATGACGTATGCTACTCCTTTGGAAACAAGATGAGTGATTTAATCCACATTATACATCAGCCCCTGTACTATTATTGTTCTTAAACTAAGCTCACTAGTGCTTGGAAGGAACCTTTTTTGGTTACCTGCATTATTTTTAAGTATTCTTCAAGGTCTTTGAGCTGTCATGTCCTGCTACTCTTCTGCTGCGCTTTACAGGACTATGACGCTTCAAGCTACAAATAATGCATTGTTATATGTGTAAAATAATTCCAACTGGTTAGTTCAGCCGTTTTTCTTTTCAGATGCAGCCCACAATAGTGTTGGACACTATGGATATATCGCTGTAGAACTTTAACAATGTGACCCTTAGTTCATAGTTTTCTGCGGTCAAAAAAAAAAAAGCACACTTTTAACATGTTTCCAGTCATTGCTTTAGGCGACACATTGTAGAAAATTGCAATGCCGCTCTTTGAAAATGTAGCTTTTGATGTGAGATACTGAGGCTTAAAACTGCTTGACATTGCCCTCTAGAAACCAAAGTTTATACTTTGATTTGGAGTAGACACTAACTTTGTAACAAGGGTCTCCAGCAATCCAATTGTCCTCAATATTTCAATCAATGCAAAAGCACAGAAGCTGCAAAATAAGGCCAATTTTTTAGTATCTGCAATTTATTACTCTATTTGCCACAAATAATAAATTTTCTGTCCAAGTGACGGGTAACAGTTCTTTGACATTTAATTAGACAGCAGCCGAGTTATGCAGGGAAGTAGGACATATTGTCCATCAAAGTCAAAGGGAGCTTGAAGTCTGGGAGAGGGAGGGAGGATAAATTGGAGCAAGCTTGGCCACACATAGGAGCTGTCAGTCAGTGGCCTCATTTGTGGTCCAAAGCTCACACCTGCCACCCCTTGTGATGTGACTCTCTCTTTCCCACATACATACTTCAGCTACTGTACACTGCACACACTCCCATACGCTGGCATATACATATAAATGAGTGGACGATCAACTTACATGCACACACACAAAGAAAAAACTTGCATGCACACAAACACACAGATTCAGAAAACTCTCTGCACTCCAGCTGGATGGCCCTGCTGCACTCTGTTTAACTCCCATGGTGCTTGAAGTTGCTGCTGGGTATCTCCTCTCCTGAAACTCCCTTCAGCTCATCCTCCGCCCACTCCCCTCCATCTCCCTTTCTTCTCTGTTTTCCGCCTGTCAGTGAAACAGATGCACTTTTAGAACTAAACAGGCATAGATGATCATATCATTTTAAGTTACTGAATATATCCATCCAAACACTAAGGATGCTGAAACAAGGAGGCATGTGTGTTCATATGTTATCCGTTATTTACCAACTGACCATCACCAAGACAATAGCCTCTTGTGACATCTATACCTGGTATGAAGCTTTATCAACACCCAAGTTGCAATTGTACAAAGCCATTAGTGTTCATATGGAGGCTGCATACAGTCTGAAAAGGGAACATCCACATTTCTTCAATATAAATAATTGGCCCTGCCTTCCCACCAAAATAACTTGTTTTGCCAAGCAGGCTGTGGCATTCAATTCTCTCTATTGCTTAAGGCAGGAAGAACCTGTGGAATGCATGATTTATTATCCAGTTTATTTTTTGTTTGTTTGTTTGGGTTTTTTTTTTATTCACTGCCCCATTGATAATCATGCATAATGGACGTGGATTTGAAATCAGCAAAAACCTAGAGGTAAGAGAAGAAGTCTGCCATTGTTGGTTATTTTTATTTATTTATTTTTTGGAAAAAGCATATCCCCAGGGCTGGTTCCGTGTGGGTTTCAGTGGTCCTGGGACTTTAAGGTAGTTTCCATCACAAACAAACAGTGGAATCCATCACCTTGGATTGATTACTGCAGTACATATACTATACTTGTGCTGTGCTTTTAGTGAGGCAACCCTTTTTCTAGAACCCTTTTTTTGAGTCTCTTGTGTTGTAAAAAAAATACATTAAGTGTGTTTTGTGTGAGCTATTGTGTTAGTGAATGGTTCTTATGTTATGCCCAAGAGATGATAACATCATTCTGTGCCATATGCACATAATCGCTTATTGATTCTCCTGTTGTCACCAGAGCAATAAATTTCCCCCATCATGCAATCTTGGTAGCAGTCACGGGGGACTTCATCCACGTAAAGTGCCACTATAGTGATGTGAACAGGACCCTGCATCTGCTTTGCATTTTCTTTATGTGTAGCTCTGCAGTCTCTCACAGTCAACAGTTCAGCAGTTTTGTTTCTGTTGTTTTCATTTACATTAAAGCAAACATATTGCAGGGGTGGATATTTAAATTTTGCCAAAATGTGGGGATACACACAGAATGTTTGAACAAACTGCTGCGTATTTGTAAGAATCAATTCCTATAGGCAGGTTTCGGTTTCAGTTACCAAGGGGGCAGTTAAGTTGTTGTCTACCTTTGTTTCAGGTCTGGGATTCAGAGCAGGGAATGTGGCTTACAGTCGATGTTGAAATTGAAATTCAGTCTGCCTCATGGCCACTACTTTACTAGTTTGTTTCTCATTTTGCCCTGAACACAGATACAACTGGAAAGTAAATGCTTTTTTTGGCCATTTTTTTTCAGGACCCTAAAGTGAAAGTAAACCTTTTAATAAACCTAAAATTTTATGATCAATAAATGTTTTGATTTTAAATTAATGAAATAAGGATTAGTAATTATGTTTTTGTTGTTCTTGCTTCACTGTCTTGCCTGAACAAAATGTTTTAGTCATACTGCATTTTTAAGGGAAAAAAAAACAATACAAGATTAAATTCATGATCTCCAAGCTTGAAAAAAAAAAAAAACCTTGAATATTTTGATTGTCTATATTGCCCAGCCCTATGCTATTGGTCACCACTGTCCTTGTTCTGTACTAAAATAACATTCTAAAGTTCAGCTCAAGCTAATGTAAGGCAAGTGGGTCTCTTATGCATGAAATGCATGAAATTCCCTCGCTGTATCTCCAGGGCCGATTTTTCCATGCTGAGCCATGAGGGATACAACCTCATAACTCAAACTCAGACAGCTGAGGTCTCCTATCAGCTTTGGTTGAACTTGAGAATGGGAATTTATAGTGAAGTTGCTCGATGCAGGGAACACTTCACATCCAGAATGAAGAAGAGGAATGATGACTGTGACTGATAACTCCTCAATATATATGGCACATGAGTATTGTATCAAAATAAAACACCACAACCTGGGTTCAGTTGCAGGGCAATAAAGATTGAATTGATACAAATCTCTAAACCACATGTTATTCTCTAGAGTGGAAAATACAGGTTAAATAAAGTGATAGAGTAGATATGAAATAACTAAGTAACTATGAAGATATTATTTTATAACTTTTAGACACTGATTTCAAAGCTAGAATTAAAAGTTGACAATTGTGTTAGACTTCAAAACAAAAAAATCTCAATCCATAGGCCACACAGAGTCATCCATACAACCATAGAGTTGAATGATTTCCTTTAACATGCTCCAGTTATGTCAAACTTCAATACTTTTGACATCCAATGCTCTTTTCTGCTGTATGGCCACCAGGCACGTGGGGGGGGGGCAATAAGTCAACTGCAGTTCTGCTCAATATCAGAAAGTGGAGAACCTGGGAGGTTGCTGTCTGGGCTTCCTTTCACTCTGGGTTGCCTGAGTGCTGCCCACACACTCATGCTGGGAGCAGTTTATATGAGCTGTAAGAACTGGACGACAAGGGCTTTCTAATCAATATGGACCAGTTTTGAGCTGGGAACATGATATAGTCGATGTGGAGATACATGCTCATACAAACCTTATGTCTGATCACTAGCATGGAGATACACTGATTGTCCTCGAATTAATATTCAAGTATTTTAGTTATTTTAGTTATTTTCAAAATAATCACAGCCTTACTTTCCTATTTTATGTCGTCATACCAGTCAAATCTGATCCCAAACATCTAAACGCCAAAGCACCTAAAATGTTTTTTTCAGCATCGTTACTTCTTCTAATATTTTATGTCATGAGCACAACAGAAGACTGACAGCCAGCTCTGAAATCAAAGATACATGCCAGCAGTGTCTGACTCTACCATCTGTTTTAATTAGAATGTTCAGTTATGTGCTATCTAAATGCCTGTTTGTCATCAGTTTGAGTGGTGGTGTGTGGTTAAGGGCATCCTCTAATAAAGTATGACTCAAGGGTTGAATTATGGGTGCGGATCCTCTTCATGAGTCAATTTTAAGTTCATGCCAAAGGTCCAGGTCTAATATCAAGTGATAGTAGTGGTTATGTCATGAATGTCATTTCACCAGAATCAAATTACAAGACACTTGGATGTTACTTGCAATATGACTCAAAGTGTTACATTGCTAAAAGAATCCATACTCTGGGGTAGGTTACATGATGACCTTGGATGCACAGACCTGGTTTGTTACAATACTGAGGAACACTTTACTGTGAAGAGTGGGGTATACAAGTATTAATCCCTTAACAAGAAGTATGCTGGTTTCTCAATCATTACAACTTCATTTCTACAGCCAAACATAGTTCAGTGTTCAGCCGCACAAAGCATCGTTACTTCTTCTAATATTTTATGTCATGAGCACAACAGAAGACTGACAGCCAGCTCTGAAATCAAAGATACATGTCAGCAGTGTCTGACTCTACCATCTGTTTTAATTAGAATGTTCAGTTATGTGCTATCTAAATGCCTGTTTGTCATCAGTTTGAGTGGTGGTGTGTGGTTAAGGGCATCCTCTAATAAAGTATGACTCAAGGGTTGAATTATGGGTGCGGATCCTCTTCATGAGTCAATTTTAAGTTCAAGTGATAGTAGTGGTTATGTCATGAATGTCATTTCACCAGAATCAAATTACAAGACACTTGGATGTTACTTGCAATATGACTCAAAGTGTTACATTGCTAAAAGAATCCATACTCTGGGGTAGGTTACATGATGACCTTGGATGCACAGACCTGGTTTGTTACAATACTGAGGAACACTTTACTGTGAAGAGTGGGGTATACAAGTATTAATCCCTTAACAAGAAGTATGCTGGTTTCTCAATCATTACAACTTCATTTCTACAGCCAAACATAGTTCAGTGTTCAGCCGCACAAAGCTTTTTTTTTTTTTTTTTCAAATTCTAGTGGACATCCAACAATTTCCCAAAAATAGCAAATACCTTATGTGAAGTTGTCTGTGCATTTTGATGAAGTAGCACATAAAAATCTCTTGGGTCTTGGGTTTGGAGACTGCCCTTAAAAGAAACTGTCGTCCCCTAGAAAAACGAGAAATAGGCATAAAAGCAGTTCAGTGTTTGTTCCGAAAAATGCACCTCTTTCCCACAGAATTCTATTGTAATGTAAACTACACAGTGTCTTACCTGTTATGGTTTGAGGCAGCCACAAAGTCTATTGGATATTGCTTTGAGCCCATAGATTTTAACTTCTCTCTAGCTAGGTCACCATGTTCATAATAACTCACCATTGTGTTATTTCTGCTCATTGAAGAACTCCTTCCATCATGCCAGTCACTCTGCACCATGCCTGTAAGACAGAAATCCTTAACAGTAACCCTCAAGTAGTCAAACTTTCCACCTCATTTACCAAGCTCTAAAAAAACAAATTAAATGAAAAGGCATTGTGTTGTGTCAAATAGCAAAATAGAGTAAATGATTGGCCTGTTTCCGTGGGAAATGTAGCTTCTGTTTGTTGATGCACTTGAGACTCAGTGCTCAAAGACACCAAGCTAACAGATGTTGTGTGCCAGGGGAGCGTCCATCCCCCACTCTTCGTATCTACCTTCCTTTCCTTCCCCTCTTCCACTCCTCATGTGATATAATGTCCCCCTGGCATTTTTCTTTTCTCAGTTCTAAAATTCACAAACAACGTCCTTGTAACTTACTTCTCCCTTAACTCTTTCCTCCATCTGTTTTAGAATAGTTCATGGGCTGAGTGGAAGGGGAAGAATCGAGAACAAAGGCAGGAGGAGAGAACGACTAATGGGCTCTGCACTACACTCCCTGACATTAGGGATACATTCAACAAGAGCTGGTGTCCCGTGTTGGTTGACAACAACAGAAGTACATCACAACAGCTCCAATTGTCATCTTGCCAGTGCCAGTTATTATTTGCTAACAAGCAAATCAACTTCCCATTAATGTCCTTGTAGTACAGACAGCGTGAGGTCTGCAAAGGGGGGATTCAAGATAGACTCTCATGAAAATTACATCAGATATGGTGATGCAGCCCATCAAACCGTTGCTGTATTGGGAGCAATTTTAGGTTCCCATTAATAGCAAAACAGAGGTAAAAGTGTGGAGGACATATCCTGAATTTCCTATTTAAATCAGTGTTAGGAGGTCAGTGATGTTCTATCACCCCCTAAAAAGAGTCCAAATAGGTGGATGAATATCTGAACTTTCACCGGGTATCTTATTCTCTTCCCATCTCCCTCTACAAACCCTGTTATTCTTTTCTTAGGTTCTCTGACTCTGATATTCACCTCTCGCTTCAGGTTTTTTTTCCTCCTTTCTCACTGACATTCCACTCTTTATCCCACATCTTGCTCAATCTTCTTCTCCCTAAGGCCTTATCTCTACACTACCAGCACTGCCTTACACCCACACACACTCAGTTACACCTACACACATCCCCCCACTGCTGTCCTTTATTTTAGACTCAGGCGTCTGTCTCTTCAGCTCCAACAGTGTAGTCTGCTCGCTAACTGTCCGGACCTGGGAGCTGTCTACATTATAATTATACTATCATATTGCCCTGCCGATGCAGTTATCTCCAATTCAGACCAAGAGGAATCTTGTTTCATATTGGCCATTAATGTTTAATGAGACAGGAGTTTAGAGCTGGGTGTGGGGAGCCAGTGACCCTGAGGGCTAGATCCAATTTATCTTTGAGCTAGGCAGAGTTTGACGTTAGGTTAGCACATATTGTACATAAACCACACACATATATTTATATATATATTTTAAGTGTAGGGAAAGAACCTATCAAAATCAGTCAGAGTGAAACACATTTTCTAAGTTGTAATCCCAATTTTTCTCTTTGTAATGTTACAGCCAAATATATCACAAAAAATATTTTTTTCAGCTGGAGAGGTCAATCATTACACTGTGTCTGCACTCAAAGCTGTAAGCGGTGTGTTAGCTGAGCGGCAGCAGCTCCAGGCTGCCTTCTGTAGCTATATAGACGATGTGGTCAGGCACAGAAATAAGTGAAGATCACCAATGTGTTTGCAACATTTAGAGCCCAAACCACAATCACTTTAGTTCCACTCATAAAATAAAAGAAATCTAAATTATCGGCTGGGTTGTGTTTATTTGCATTTAGCACAAATAAAAGGTGAGCTGATACATGGTGAGCCTTTTTGAAGACAGTTTAACTGATTACAATAGGAGCATATCTGTCCTGCCAGACGCGTACGCGATGGATGACTGAAAAAGGTAGCGGAAATGCTTTCTGCGTGGATGCACCGTTACTCTTCGTGATATAGAATTTCAAACCATGAAGGTTTCTCATTTGCAAAACTTTTCCACAGCTTAGAAAAGTGATTTCTATGTGTGTGATATCATCCTAATGTAAAATCTATAGGCAGAGCAGGTTTGAATATGTAGGGACAAGGAAACCAGGAAATGAGAAAAAATTTTTGTCCCTTCCCAGGTGATCAGTTTTTGTCCTTGCAAGGAGTGGCTGCTGTCTTGGAGTCCAGTATTCAGTGTGTATAAAACAAACATAGTTTTCTATAAAAATCTCTATCCCCTTTTCTCCTCTTAAATATTACTATATTTTTTGTTTATGCATCTAAAACTGAAGAGCACATGTGTAAATTTATCCAATTTGGTCCTTGTGGCCCATCACATTAAATGACATTTGAATGTTAGCATGTGGCTGTAGTAGCTATCAGAGCAATAACTACCTACAGTTACCCTCTGGTAAACTGAATATACTAGGCTTTAGATTAGGGCTGTCACTTTTTACAAAAATTAAGTTTGAATGAAATTGGAATGACACGAAATGGATCACAAGGCAAACTCCTTCAAACAGTCTGTTGCACTTATACACTGTAAATTTTGAATTCAAAAAGGTCATTGCAGTTCAAAATAGTAAATTTTTCTCCCACATTTGAGCGAATGTTCAAAGTTTGAATCGACAGTGACAGTACGGATTTCCAACCCCATGGTCATTACAGAGATCATTGCCTGTAGCTGTCTGGCTGCCCACCAATAACTGAGTCATTAACAAAACTTTGGATCAAGGAAGAAAGTGCTTTATCAAGATGGAAAAAGAAAGACTTGAGAGAAAGAGACTGTTACTGATGTGCTATTTTTCTAGTTCTCTTTTTCAGAAATATTGATTCAGAGCATGCAAAGCTTTTAGTGTTAACATGGATTCAACTGTAGTGAAAGTTGATCAGACAAGCACAAGTAGTTGTAGCAGAAGGCAGACAGTTTGGACCAATGCCTACATTTCCTCTGCACTGAGAATGATTCCAGTGTTTATTAATAATTTGCAGGAAAACTGTTTTCAAAGGCATACATCGACTTATTTTTATTTATCTACAATATATCTTTTTCACTCTACATGATGTTCTCCACTTTTCAGTAAGAAAACTGATATTCAAGGCAACCAATCTGATACACATGCAATTATATAAATATTGCTGCTAATTACCGATACAGAATAACACAAAAAGAGCACAGATTCAGCTTATTTTCATTATTATTACCACTGGATTCCATTGAATTGAAAATGTATAAGCATGATATAACATAATGCTTAGACGTCTTTGTTAGGTATATACCAACCTTTCCTTCGGTGATTAGGCCTTTATTAAGCTTTGTATTGTAAATACTTGCAAAGAATATTTATGGAGTAAGAATAATTATTTTTCCTTTGACTTTGCCTATTGACATACTGTATGAGGTAGCCAGCTCCAAATTGACTAGTAACAGCGAATAATGTTAATACAGATGTGAAGTGTGAGAGTCATAACCTGACTTCTCTTTTAGGAGGTTTTTTATCCCTTTGTGTTGTTTTTCACGTCTCCGTAGTCGTTTCATTGACTTGCAACCTAGAAATCTTAACAGATGCTTCGGATCAAAGCCCCCTGACCCCTCGGGAGACTGGGTCTTTGCCTGATATGCCCATTCATCAAAGATCCATGGATACCAACATGCTTGTGCTGCTCGCTGGTGCAGTAGGCTGACAAAGGTCCACTCAAGATATGAAGAGCTTGTGGGAGAAATGAATAACGCCTGTGCAACACATCCAGGTACTGCTGCCTTCATGCAGCAACTTTGTGTTTTGACTGTATGCCCTACCTGCTGCTGGCTCACATTTCACTTGGGCAGTTTTGCACTATGACAACTCTTCTGAGGAGGTTTATTTACCTCAGAGAAGCTTCCATGTGATACTGGCTTCCAGCTTAATATGCATTAAACATGAAGAAATGTCACACTTTCTCTTCTCTCTTCATACTGACTACTGGCAAAGCAATAGTTAAACTATTTCAGCAACAGGTTTAGAGGATGAATAGCTTTACTATTGGATGTAACAGTTGAACTCCTGCTGCTACCCTCGCGTCGTACTCATGGATAATTTTGCCAACTCTCTGAGAGGTGAAAAGGCTTATCTTCCCTCTATGAACATTAATTGGTCTAGATAGTCTTGTTACATGGAGCTGAAAAATATTTCTCTCGTATCGAGATAGTCTTAGTTGTCACCATGTTCACATGAAAGTCAGCATGTATTTATTGAGCAACATTTCAGATGAGAGAGGCCCTGACAGCTTTCAGGGGAAATTGCAACATTAACAAAGGTTTGGGAGTTATCACTAGTGAAGACTCTTTTCCTTGTATCAAGATAATATTGGTACAAAATGCGTTTCCTCAAAGAATAAATTGTTTTCTGACAAATCTCATTTCACAACCATTTCCATAAGTGACCATGTGATGTAAGTGTATCAAATCGAAATAGAACATTGATTTATTGAATGATTATAGCTGGCATCAGCTTAATGGCTATCAGCTGTTGTATTCATGCTTAATTAGACTACGTGCTGATGTTTTTTTGTTTTGTGAGTTTCCTTAGATCTAGTGTCATGTATGTTTACCGTTGTCTCTGCTCTGAACTATTCTAACCAAATATTCACTATCTGCACCTACTGAAGTCATAATTGTGCGAAGATTGTACTGTAGATGTCTGGATTGCATGTCTAGGAGTAAGGCCTATAAATTCACTTTCCCACTTCAGCATATTCCTTAGAGAGAAACAGAAGTTTGACATTTTAACAATTTTTTTCATTTTTTTGAGTACACATGAAAAAAAAAATAGGAGAAAAGGAAAATTGTCCACACTGGTGAAATTTCTCAGATCGAATAAGAATCCCTTTGGCTCATCAGATTTTATTTGGAATTAAATAGAAAGAGGGACTTTCTATCAAGAGACTCAACACACTCAAACATCCTTTGTGAACGAGAGCTCTGAGGAGTCAGTGAGGCACTATGCAGTGTGGGGAGGAAAATGACACGTGATAATGACTACAGAATGCTTACAGGCTATTGCTGTTCTTATCCCACAGGGAAAATTTTTAAACATGTGTGTAAGTTTGCTTACATGCTTTAGAATTTTGCCTTGGTAAAAACACAATTACCTCCACACGATCAAATATGCAATTTGGAAACTATAAAAAATGTATTGTAACACATCAGTTAAAACACATTTTTCAAATATCAACTTAAGGGAATGGCTGGTTACAGAGAACAATTTAATTTGTGTTTCTTTCTGTCTTTTACCTAGAGCATTATCATTTACGCCAGTATACTGTTTATCACAGGCCATATCTGGAAAAAGACCACTGTAATACTGGGTATTCAGTCAGCAACAATGAACTCTTGAATTCTTGAAGATGCTGGACCATTCATTTCATTGACTTTTACTGATACGCAATATTTACAGACCCTTAAGGAGAGAGGATTTTCACTTGGTATTGGTAGAGCCTGAAAATTATTGAAAAATTTGATCATAATCTTTAATATCAGTAACCCAAACTGAAACATGACAGTTTGATTTGTGAATGATTTTGGGCCTGTCAGTGTCACAACACCCCAAGAAGCTCAACTGTAGATAAGAAAATCTCTTTTTCCAACAGGATCGCTGCTACACTATATTAGTCAGTTACTGAGAATTATTCAGGCTGATGTGTCATTTGGAAACAAACAAATGAATTACTAACCAGCAAGCATTTAAAATGTTTAGAAGTTAATAAAAGACCACTTATTTATAGTTATATCTGAAACCATTTCGTTTTTTTTTACTTACAAAAATATTATTTTAATGTAAATTTATCATTTTTAATCCTTTATATACACTGAGATTTGTTATAAATTAGATCTATTTCACTTTGTGTGAATAGCATCAGTTGATTTCATCTTGCTGAACTCTCTGCTGGGTCACAGTGCTAGAATATAGTAGTTAGTTTTAGGATCATAGCCTCTTAAATTCTGTCAGTTTCATTAGATCTGTAAGATCTTATTAGCTCATCATTCTAGTTCTGTAGACTGTGACAGACCCATACACACAGTGTAAATGAGCAGACTAAAGACAGCATTGTCTGAGGCACTTTGTATATTGGTCCCCTTTGATTGATTCAGTTGATACTTTGGTAATAAAATACCTCGTAAAATTTCAGTTAAGGTATTATGAGTGATAATTTCCCTGATTTGACTAATAGAGTATTTTTTCAGAGAAAGAATTAACTCAGTGGAAACTTTCATGCATTTGCAACTCTAGTTTCTTCTACTTGCCAATGTGCAGATTTGACATGACTCAGCGAAACAGTTGGTGATATTTACACTAGCAGTTACTCATGATTTATACTCAGTGTTGATTTTTGACTGATGGTGATATTGGAAAAGTGAGGCACAGACTTCCATACTTTTTATGTACTGTATGAATCCCTGAACAGAAATCCTTAAACTTTAAAGCTAGGGATTCATTTTTGGGGAATTTTATTAATAATCTTAAAATTCCAAAAATGTAATAATCTTTATAACTGCATGCAGTTTGAAGGATGAGCAGAGTCTTAAAATCAGACCCCAATCCACAAAGAACACAATTAAACCTAAAACTGAAAGTAAAAAGTGAAAAAAAGACAACACAAAAACATATAGCTTTAAAACATTATCTGTAGATCCCTATAAGACTTGGCTCTAGGTCCCATTATTTTTACACGTCATGATGAACATGTTTTGTTTTTCTCCTTGCCCTGTGACACACAATCTCATTGTACATCAATAGCTGTCTGAGATGAGACCTCCATTAGTGGTTTTGTGTTGCATGCATCTAAGGCCCATTGCCTGGAAATGTTGTTTCCCTGATCTGTGTCTCCACACATGCCACTCTGGCAGTATCGGACATCTCAGTGGCTAATGGCGTTGATGCTCAGCAGCTGAAAACCAATCCATCACCTAGAAAAATTGTGAGGGAAGGAAGAGAGGGAAGGGAAGGCGTGAGGCAGGAGTTGGTGAAAAAAAAACAAAAAAAAAAGGTACTGTAGTTCATAGTTTTAAAAGGCTATTCATCACATTGGTTCCACTGTCAGACTCCCTGCCTGTATATCCATTGGGGGAACCAAACCCATGCCAAAACTCATTTATGTGCGTGGACTTGGAGAAATGGCCCATCATGAAGTCTCACAGACAGACTGCAGGCGACCAGAGACACATGGAGAGGTGGTACTGGATAAGTGTGCTTAGGAGGGATATTTTTATACAATTAAGCTGGTTGGACTTAAAAATGTGAGTTCCCTGCTACCTTAATAATGTCAGTTAACTGAACTTAAGTTGAATAAATAGTTCAAAGTCTTCTCATGAGTTTTGGAAATACAAAACCAATTCAGTTAACTGAAATTGAAATAACAAGTTGTGCAAAGTTAAGGTATTAAGTTGAATCAACACCTGTTTAGATAATATGAGACTCCCTTTTAATTTATATCTTTTTTATCATTGTTTTCATTACTATTTTTTTGTATATTTTACCTATCTAGAAAAAAACACTTGTCCAAAAAGCAACACATATGCTTATGTTCAGCACAAACTCAGCACTAATGAATAATCATTTTTCTAATTTCAATCAACAGTAAACATACACCTCTGAAAACCAATTTTCAGAGGTATTGAGATATTGAAAAAAAAAACAACCCATAAACACATTATGAACATTTCTGACCAAGACTTTTGATTTCTGAACCCTGTAAACATAGATTCGTCTCTACATAGATAATTCAATCATTTCAATTTCCAGTTCAATTCAATTTATTCAAATAGCACCACATCATAACAGAGGTTATCTCAGGGTACTTTTCATATATAGCAGGTCTAGACCGTACTCTTCATGAGAAAGCACTTGTTGACAAGGAAAACCTACTAAAGTGTAAGAACTTTGGAGTGACATCATTCTTTTCCCATAGCTAGTGTCTTATACAGTGAATATTGGTGAAGATGATGTCAAAACACCATTAACTCTGCATCATCGAAGGTAGTGTTCTATCAGTCTTGAGTGTCACTGTGGCCCCCCACACCCATCAGTTTGGAAAGCCAATGAGAACTGTAAAACAAGAAGAGAAAGTAAAGGTTTCCTTTAGACTTTCTATGGTTTATTCAAAGTGTTCAAATCCAAAATTCTATGAATAAAATTTTGATACATAGAAAGATACAATCACATTAAATTAATAATCACATTACTGGAATATCTTGAATAACTGGAATAATTTGAGCAACATCTGACATAAGAATTTCCCTTGGGATGAATAAAGTTCTTTTAATTTTTAGTCCTGATCAGGATGCCAAGCTCCAAAACTGTTTCTATCTGGTTGAAGGCAAAGGCAGACATCACATGCTTTGTACTTCCAGTTTTGCGCTATATTGTGTGACACCGGATCGGCTGATCCAACAATTCCAGACCTCCAAAGAGCTTGTTGTATTCCATCACTGGTGAGCGAGCTGGAAAAGACTTAGTGTTCAAGGCACTGTGTCTGGATTTTATTGTTCTCTGCACTGCATCTCCAGTGTAGGCTGTAAGGATAGTGGAGCAGACAGACAAATGTGGTGTGCCCATCCACAGAGGACTGTCCCTTATTCAGGGGTATGCTCCTCTAGGTGACTGCTTTGTCAGTGCATTGTCAGCACTCTGTGGACAGTCACCACTCAAAATGCTTTTAAACATACTGCCCCATTCCCAATCACGCACATTCATACAGTACTTTTTTTATACATGTACATATACATGTGTATATGTACAAGTGCATGTATAGAAGAAAATATGCTTTCTGTTCACACAGATGATACATCAGAGGCAATTTCGGCCTCGATGCGTCTTGCCCAAGGACACTTCAACATGTGGACTGGAGGAGCCATGATCCACTGCTGTACCACCGCTATACCAACGCTGTACCTCTTGAGCCACAGTTGCCCCCTTAAAACATTAAAAGATTATAACATAGAATTCACCATGTACACATTACAGCGACCGTAAAACAAATGAAACAAATGAGACTAACTATCACAACTTCCAGGAGACTGATTCAGTTGGCTCTATTGAATATTACAATTTTATCTTGTATAGCTTGCTACATGAGCCTGATATGATGATGACACATAAATTAATTTATCAACGAGAGGGCTACGTTTAATATTGGTTCATTACAAATAAAAGAAGGGCGCAGAGACTGAGAAAGTAAATTTGAAACAAACCCAATTTTTAATTACACTATCTAACTTTAGCTCTCTCTCTATCAGCACTAAAGTCTATTTCTGTTATTACTGAAATAAACAGAATCTCTTTCTCTCTCAGCACCACAGGCAGCAGCGGCTACTTTTCATCTGTTTTCTTGTTATTATTATTCATATTCTGATCAGTAGGAATAATGATAAATAAAAGCTAAATCAAGTACTTTATAAATGTTATATCTGTTGTTTCTGACCGAGAAATAGTGAAAAAGAGTGAGCTCCCCTAAAAGCTATGGTATAGTTCAAATACTGGCTGAGCCTGTTCAGAAGTGATGGGGGTAAAATAATTTACCACAAACATCCTCAGCAGGATGAAACGAGCTGAAACTCAAAATGGCAACATTCATCCTCACTCTCCTCATTGCTTTCATCAGAGGAGAAGTCGCTCACATCCAGGATCTGTTCCAAGGCTGCAGCAGCAGAAAAGCATCTGTGTGTCATCCTCCTCAGTCAGTGTGAAAAACAACCCAATCATGTGCTCTTGTTTATAGGATTCAAATTGGGCATATTTCTATGTTTTCTTGCCATGTAATCACTCAATAGCAACTGCTGAAATACCATTCCATTATCTTATGAATAGCTCTGTTTGCAAATGGTTGGCCCATCAAGAGTTTCCATCAGAGACGGAAATATGTTTTTTGTTCTTTTTATACCCCTTGTATAAATTCACTTTATAACAAAGGACCAGTGACAAATTAAAGGAAATCCCAATAAAGTGGCTTAGTAAGGTGTTGGGCCACCATGAGCTGCTAGAACAGCTTCGGCATTTATTCTACAAGTCACTGGAACATGATGATGAAAAATCGAGTGATGAACTCCATTATTAAAAAAGATATCCCATAGGCATTCAACCCGGTTGAGATCTGGTGACTGTGAAAGGCCACTGCATAAGACTTCAAATTATTTTCATAGTCAAACCATTCATTGATCCCAGAGTTTCCTGTGGATTGGAGCATTGTCATCTTATTTCTTCATTTTTTTTTTCTGTTTTTTCATCTTATCTGTAACCCTGCTATATATACTGTACATTTTAAAGTAGACTGTTGAAGGTTTTGAAGGATTTTTTTTTGTTGTTTGTTTTTTGTTTTTTATGTTTCTTGGACAAAAGCTTGGACAAGTTTTCAAAGTGGTTTGCCGAAATTTCTGCTTCATATCACTGATGGTTATTTAATGATACTGTAGTGACATAGGTGACCTTTCCCCTGGTTCTGGAATGTTTATGTCAAAGAGATTCCTATGCCTGGTAAGTGAAGAAATTGATGACCTTTAGTCTTGAGGAGCGGGGTCATTTAATTGACGGAAACCAGATGTTAGGATAAGTTCTCATAAACAATGGCCGATACACCAACCTATATAAGGGAGTTTTGAGCTGTGATTCGGAGAGAGACTCATTCTGGCTCCGAGTCGTCTCCCAGGCAAACCATGGTGCCTGATCGACGCTGGTCTTCTTGGTAATAAACCTATTTTATGCAATCAAGCCGGTGTCACCAAAGTTTCCTTCATCATCTGCACATCATCAATGTCTGAGAAACAATGGCAATCTAACTGTGACTTTCTTTAACCTTGTAAAACCGAGTGCAACATTTTCTTGCTTCTCCCTTTAGAGCTATATGCACGTTTTAAAGGATGTCATCGTTTTCAAGACATAAGTCAGATGAAATGCATTAAATGGTTGAGAAATTAAAAATTTTACACAAGTAATTCTGTCAAGTTTATTTCAGAAAACTAATGAGCACGTGTAAAGAGGGTGAAATAAAATATTTGACCATCAGAACACAGTGAAATTATTCTTTGAATAATCCGTTTTGATCTTGTGTTTCTTGTAACATTGTAAAGTCAAAAAGAGCCATATAATTAAAGAGTATTTTATCCCATTCCTGTGAGCAGTGAGTCTGCCCTGTAGCATTCAGAGGATGACCTGTCCAGACAAAACAAGTGAGAGAGTTCACCTCCACCATGCTTCGTTTCAAGTCCTTTGTCTGGAGACACTGAAGTAAATTAACTGTGCGCCTACTTTCAGAGTACACTACATGTGTGACAGAGATGTTAGTATAGAGTCAAGGGTATCATTTGTATACCTTGAGAAGTATGTGGGTATGGTGGGGCAAAATCATGCTAAATATTTTGTGTCGATAACGACACTAGGAAAGGAGGTTTTCGGTTATTCAGGCGTGCAGCTCCTTGCACTTGTGTGGACATCCTCTGCACTGTATCTCTTGTCTTAGTAAATGTGTCTAATTTTTTCTGTCTGTTTTTTAGTGGCCTTGTGGAGATCTTCTATACAGGCAGAAGTTGACAAGTAATTCTGCTCATTTATGAATTCTGTAACCTCAGTGTATGTAAAATAACTCAGTAAAGGCTGTTTACATGACTACAATATTTGGTATATTCCTTAATCTGGATGGGATATCATTATCAGAATACGAGTGACCACAATGACATCAATATTCAATCACCAATATTCAGTCTTTTGTTTATATATACCCCAAGTATACATAAACCTACTTCTGTACATAGTACAGATAAATACGAGAATGATATTTATACATCCTGTAGAATCTATTTGAAGGTCAGCATTTAATTGAGACATGGTATGTTGGTGTCTCATTTTGTCACCGATCCTGTAGCACTGTATAGAAACCTAAATAAAGGGGTGATGTATGGGGTGATGTATTTTTTTCTAACTATAGCCCTATTTGTATTGGATTCATTTTTTTCCAGGGCAGGTCGGCTGATTCTAACGTTAACCTGATTTTATTTTCCCAGAGACTGTTTGTGGTAATTTTTCACCCCAACCCCAGTAAACCCACAGTAAGGCTACAATTATCTACTGTGTATTGGCAAACTCGCTCGCCCTGCAGTTTAAATCACCGGAGCCACATCCTTGTATCTCAAGTGTATCTATTTTTTCTTGTCTTTCATGAAGAGCTGCTTGCTTTGCCTTTGGTTCTTTCTTTTCAGTGTGAAACTTGACTTTTTTATGAGACAAAATGTTTCTGTTAATCTGATAGATAGAAACATACTAACACCAACATAGGGGCAGATTTTGGAACCAATATAACAACAGAAAAAAATTAAAGCCATCGGGACAGCAAGACCCCATAAATGCATAGTTTTAATGTCAGCTACAGAAAGACTAGCCCGTATTTCAATATATATTTTTCTACTTTTTTGGCATATTAGCACCATTCAAAAATATGCCAAATGAACTATTGGGTCCCCTGGGGGTCATGGGGGGGTTCCTTTGGCTTAGTCCTGTTGAATGTCCATGTCAAATACAGGCCATATCATGTGATTTACTAGTGATTAAACTGCCATGAGGAACAATTAGCTAGATAATTTGCATGTGAATGTTGTTATTCATTATTAATGAGTATCTAAAACATATTCTTTCTGTTAACTTCGTTGATAGACCAAAAAAGCTTTTTTGAAATGAACTGCAATTAAACAGATCATTTTGAAACTTTCTCCCCAGTCCAAAAGCTTGTATGGTGTAACAAATCAGTGTGGTATTACAATGCCTAATGAAAACTTAAAAGCAGGGAGGAAATGTAATTTTCATGCATTTGGATTAGTGGAAGCTTCCTTCATTAACTGAAGAAAATGAAGAAATCTGAGGTTTGTGTAGTCGGTTTTCACTTCACTCCTCTGTTTGCCAGCAGGTGTCTACACAAAGCCGGGGCTGTGAAAGTGAATGGAGTTTAATGGGTCTTCAGCATTGAATGTTGGGTTTGGGGCACTGCATGTCCAGGGAAATCAATTTAAAGGGATCTTCAAATGAAACGGATTTGGAAATTAATTGAAGTCCCGGTGGCTGAACATGCTGAGTGTGTTGGCTCTCTGCATGGTCTGCTCAAGTACAGCCAGCTGTAGGGAATGAACGAGTCTTGCCATTAGTTTTAATACGTGTCAGACCCTTTTCATGAATGGTGGTTCAATGAAGCCCTCTATTTCACACCCTTGCTGCCTGTTTATAAATGCAGTAGATGTTTTAATAAGTGGAAAATTACTAGGTGGGTTATCCGTTTTGGAACAACAAACAGACAGCAAATGTTAATGCCTGTTGAAATAGATTCTGCTGTTTGACCCAAAATAGGATCAATTATTTCAATAATACAAAGGATTTAGTAATAATCCAGCTTAATGAAGCTGTAACCTGAATCCAACATAAAACTGTAAAAAAAAAAAAATCTACTGTACAGAGAGATGTAGAGGCCAAGTTACATAGGAAACAATACCGATTGAATAATTGATTACTGACTATTTTTAGCAGTAACGTTACTTTATTCCTACCAGCAAGTGAGCTGAGTTATTTTAGTAGCATGAAAACTGTAAAACTATATTATATCTAACAGGATAGATAACTTAGAAACCGGATTGACTTCAGTATAGAACTAAAGTAATTTTGTGATTATTGTGAATATTTTGACATTGTCCTACAGCCTTTATTGCAGCTTTTGTTTTAAAACATCATCAAATAATAGTCTATAACCCCATTAGTAACATTGTGGTCTCTGAAAAAAAAGTAGATATTTCTTTTAGCTTTCAAGGAATCAGTTAAATTTACACAAGAGCGGACGTTTTGACATGTAATTAAATGAAATGCTCAGGTGTAACTAATAACATTAATATTAGCTGTATCCCATTGCCTGCTGTCCTGGCTTACTTGAACATCCAAATGTAGGAGAGCCTCCATTACTGTTATGAGCTTGACCTGTGCTTTTCCTGCTATGACAAGTCAAAATGCGATGAAAAAGTCCCATGTACAGTTTATGTCCTTTTATAGTTGGTCATTCATTTACTACAATGCTCCATGATATATCACATTATTTATTCTACATTTTGTGATTGTTGTTTTTTGATTGTTTATTAAACTATTGCATCGGTGGGTGTTATAGTACTTCAGAGTGGCGAGGATAAAGCCAAAAAAACAAAGTATTTACACATCAGTGGGATCACACAACGAGACCAAGGCATCTGACATGTCCATCTGTTTATCAGAAGCACCTTTCATTTGTTTTGTCACTGGTTTGTAGTCAGCTCGTCCTGACATGTCCGTTTGTGCTGTCCCCTTATTTAATCCCGGTGTGGGTTTGATTTTATGATGAGTATAAGGTGCTGACAGAAACTGCATATCAACAGCAGTGATACCATGATAAAAAAGAATGATTACCAATATCTCCAGATGGCTATAAAGATCTTAAATCAGATTTATTCTAGCAATTTGACATATTGATATTACATGGGGGCACAGTATTGTATACCCATCACCTATATATATATACATATATATACATACATGTAGAGACATTGTCTCTACATCATTTGCACTATGAAGTAAATCTTGAGGAAAATGAACCGCATTTGCAAATCCAAAGATGCTTTTTCTCAATGTTATTCTAATACAATCATAATATAATAAGATATGTTTGTGTAAGTTGCATTGGATTGTTACATTTTTAAACAGGCAGTGCACTTTCAATATGCTGAGATAGATCTCAAGTGCAAAGAACTAAACTTTCTAGGGTTTTAAACAACTCAAGAATAACTTCATCATTGCCTCATCATTACCTCATGATTACTTTGGTACATTTTAGCACTGTGGTCAAACAAACTCATTATCCCAGTACCGCTCAGGTCAAAGTAACTAATTCACTTATCCCAACAAAAGCACTTGAGAGGTCAAAATATAAATGAGATCAGTGCTATGTGAACACACCCACCTACCGTGTCTCACAATGTCTCTAACCTTTCACACTATTACATCAGCTTCTTGAGATCCTCACTCGTGATGGGAGCAGGTACATAGTAAGCAAGACTTACAATTTGCCAGCAAGATGAATGACAATGAAGACTTTCTCAGCTGCCTCAGCTCCCATTGTTTAACAGAGGCCAGCTATAGCACAGACACAGACTCTGCTCATCTCTTCCCTCCTCCGCTGAGTTGACGTGCTGTGTTGTTGCCATGGTTACATCTTTACCTCAACAATTTTTTGCAATAACAGCTGGTAAACTATACTAAAACTATCATATCAAGTGATAAAGAGCTAATAGGTTTCACAGGTAATGGAAGTAACTTTATACAAACCATTAATTATATTATCGAAGTATTAGATCTACTAGGCTATATTTCTTTCTTCTGAGTGTCAGGCGATTGTACAAGTTTTTTTTTTCAGCCGAAGCTTATACCATGTGTTTGCTTATCTTTGCAGTTTTCACTTATTTGTGTATATTTTTGGAAGCTAATTTTTTAAGCATCAGTAGCTTCATGTTCCCTTGTTTTAAAAAGCTAAAATGCTGTTTTCAGTTATTGACTAGCCTTACAATGAAAAAACAAATCCTTACCCCAGATTTATTGTCCCATGTTCTTCTGCATAAATGATGTCAAGCCTACTGAAAAAAGACCCAATCCCAATTCATGCACATAAAATTTTTGGTCTCTCAGGACCCACGATCTCTCTCGTCTAAGCTTTTTCAGGTGTGGAGGGCCTTGAGTTTAGCTCTCTCCATGGGCTGGCCATGGACTGGATGTGAGCAGGTGTCATTCTGTGACTTGAGGGTGTATGATTGGATATGGCCTCCCATGTTATTGCATTAAAAACAAAAGCTAGATTGTAACCCCTTTATCAAAGGAAGGTTGAAAGTTGACACGCGTCCACTTCTTATGCAGTGCATTATTTCACATTCATGTAGTAGCAAAAATTCATGCATGGGATCAAGGTTGAAAAGACTGTGGAAAGATACTTCAGTGACTGCTGAGAGGAGAGATTATTATTCCTTTTGTTTCAGCCCATGTCCCATCCCTTCTATTGAACTACTCATACTTTTGACCTTTTCAGTGTCATCACAATAGATGCAAAAAGGAACAGGAATTATTCTAGTAGCAATTGGCCGATTGATTCAGGCGTTCTCATACAACGGTACATACAGGGGTAATTGACTATTCTCTAGCGAATATATGTAGAGATTTCTGATTTATTCTGTAATAAACTGGATGATCCAAAGGCTTCCTTTGATGTTCACACTTCAACAAATAGGGCACTTTTACATGGTGAAAATCTCATTTGTGAGTTCTTGTTTTAAGTATGATTAGATCTGATTAGCTGTGATATTTACTTTCAGAGGCAGCAAAAATTATTTGAATTAGTATTTGAACTATTTGAAGTATCATAAAACAAAGAGTAATTAGGTGTCTTAAAGATAATATAGCAAATTATGTTCAAAAAAACTAATTACTCTTTGTTTTATGATACTTAAAGACGCAAATCAAAGTATTTATTTTATTGAGTAAAAGCATTATCGAGGAAATAAGGAAACAACTTATTTAAGAAGCACTAATGTTATGTTAAAGTAAGTAATGCTCATGGATGCAACACCAATTACCTCCTCAATCATTTATTTCTGTTACCAACTTTTTTTACAACCACAACCATCATATCTGCAACTGTTATTACCATTCAACTAAAGGAGAAACCAGACATTTACAAATATTTGAGCTACTTTTAGACCAGACAATTCCCATCATAAGCAAACACTTTGCAACAGTGGCAAGGAAAAACTTCCTTTTAAGAGGCAGTAACCTCGAGCAGAAAGAGGCTCAGGTCGGGTGGCCAACTGCCTCGACTGATAAGCTTGGTCCAGTGATGATCGACAGACAGTTTGGTAGTAATGGGACCTACGGTCTAAGAGATGTGAGAAATGAGTTTTTCAAAAAATTCAAAATGGTAGAAAATCTCTCATCTCAGACTTTTATGCTCCAGAGGCTTTTTGTAGAGCACACTGAGCTTGAACGTGTGTGTCAAATTACAAGTCAATCTGACTTACTGTGTGAGGGCTGTGCCCTTTCCAAAATTGAATTTCTGGAACTTAAAGAGGTAGTGCACACTAAGCTGTAGACCAAATGATATGACTGTGGTAAAACTGCATTTGAAAAAGGATGAAAGTGCTTTTAAAGCTCCTTTTTCTCAATGTTTTTCTAATACAATGATGATACAATAAGATATGTTTGTGTGAGTTACATTGGATTGTTACATTTTTAAAAGGCAGTGCACTAAGATAGATTTCAGGTGCAAATTGTCCCCAGAACAGATTAAATCAGAAGAACTGAACTTTCTAGGGTTTTTAAAAAATCTCCAGAATAACTTCATCATTGCCTCATCATTACCTCATTATCACTTTGGTACATTTTAGCATTGTGGTCAAACAAACTCATCATCCCGGTACCGCTCAGGTCAAAATAACTAATTCACTCATCCCAACAAAAATACTCGAGAGGTCAAAATATAAATGAGACCAATGCTATATACTACTGCCTGTAAAACTACTGTACTGAAATGAAACACATCAGTGAAGATGTTACCATGACATTACTTGCCAAAGTTATAGAAAATCGGCATCAATACACCTTCTACTGTTGTAATTCTGAACCATGCAAGGCCAATGATAACACAGTGTCAACTGTTTAGAACTTCTTTCTTAGGCTTGTAATGTGTAACACCTGTGAAGGATCTATAGAGTATAATTGAAAGTAGTCTAACAGCAAAAGTGATAAAATAGAGATGAATGGAAATAATGGATGCATTACTTAATGAATAAAAAGCACTGATCTTTCTGATTACATGGTACCTCCTCAGCAGATTTTTGAGATAATCTATGTGTAGCTTTAGCTAGATAACTGCCTGAAAAATTATATATCTTCATTCATTTTTTTTAGTCATACTCTAAGTTTTGATGAGCAAATTCAACAGAAGACATTACATGAGTCAGCAGAAAATTCACGTGTTTATTGGGCATTTTAAAGGCAGACTAACTCTAAAAGTCCCGGCTTGGTCTGTAACACAAGGACTTGTGCTGTGTCAAAGAGCACATTCACTGCAGAGAATACCTTCATCACTAGGATATAATATTATAATATAAGATGACCCCCACTTTTTTAATTTGCAGAAAAAATATGGTTCTTCGTAAAATTAGATTTTTATGGAGCATCCAGCATAGTAGCCATTGCAGTGCAGATACTGAACATACAGTATCCTAAGTAATAACATTTTATCCCAGGTAAAATTCATTCATTTTAATGTTTCTAGCAGCAGCTGGATGCATCTCAGTGTTCTCTGTGATTATTCTTCTACAACAGAATTATTTGTTGTGATTATGTTGTGATTATTCTGTTCTTTTGTAGTGTGACAGTTTTTGAAATGACTTATCATTATCTGCCCCTATCAGGTCTTCATTTGAACTTCCTGAAGACAATGAGGGTGAGTCAGTAATCTTCCTTCCAGGGAGGCAAGCTAGGAATCAGCCACTGAAAGGACTGCAAGATTGATAATACAGCAGTAAAATTTGTTGAGATTGGTCCAGATAATTGAACATCATGTCTATGAGTATGTCTATATGAAGTATTTTTTTCTGCCTGGCCTGCTTTGTAATTTTGTTGATGAAGGCAATGAAGTGGAAAAAAAAATCACTTGCAAATGTAATATCTGTTGATTAGCAGAGGAGACAAAGTAGAAGACAAATTAAACAAATAAAAAAAACACAGACAAAAATCCATAGGTGCTTTTTCAAAACCAAGTCCAACTTTGAGATTCAGAAGGAGACGGATTGTTTGCAACATAAGCAGGTAAAGAGCAGTGTATGCAGTATGCTACATGTATGGATTAGTAAAACTGATGGGGAAACAAGGTCTTAGCAGTATAAAAGCAAATTTTTAACTATAAATACTTTGTGGTGTTATTAATAAAACGCTTACATTTTACATTGTGTAGCAGCACCAGCTTTAGTCATGCTTTACCATCATTCTCTAAATCATGATCTGCTTGGATGACTACAAACATCTAATCATATTGATACAATTGTACATTGTCAGTGAGGCCATTAAAACCTGACACTTCTCAGTTTTCTCCCCTGATACACTCATTCCCAATCCACTGTCACTGCATTTCTCTCAACCTCTTTAAAACCCTGCTCATGTGCCAAGGGTTTGGTAGATTTTTAGTTAGTTCTATGTGTTTGTTAAGGGGGGATTGGTTCTCTCATAAGAATCTGTGTTGCTGCTCAGATGCTTAGAGGGCTAATTCAGATAATGGAGCCTTTTCCACCAGGTTTAACTGTATACATTTTTTTTCTAGTCACAAGATTTCTTTACTCCAGAAAGAAGCAGTGATGGGATGCAGATATGCAAACTGATGAAATAATGTGGTTTTAATTTTGAGGCTGATTAGTTTATATAGTGTATGTGAAACCTCAGTGAGAAAAATATTCACTGATGTTTTGATACAATTACACATTTGAAGGGTCATCCCCAGAGCATAGCTAATTTTCCTGCACTTTCTTATTCTTTTAATAGATGCTTGTCCTTTTATAGTGTATAATTTTGTTATAATTGATGTTTACCCATGATGTTTACTCTTGGTTGCTGGAAAAAAGCAGTCCAAATATTATGAGTCACTCAATTCAAAAAAGAAGGCAATAATTTCAAGCTACTTATTAACTTTTTTCCCTTTATTTTCCTTGTATAATTAGAGCAATTTGCTGTTTTTGTGTTGGTCTGACAGGAATGTATGAGAAAACAGGAGGTATTGATTGCTATGAAAGGAATAGAATATTTAATGAAACAGCCCTGTGACTTTCGTGATTCCTGCACTGATACACCTGCACATCTTCAATTGAAGACTGCTAATCATATCTAATGGGTGACACGTACGCCTTGAATACAAGCTTCTCTATTCCTTCTATTCCTCTCATCATTTCACCACTCCCCTGTAGTTTCAGGGCAGTAGTGCATCCTTTTGGCTTGCCAGTATGTAAGTAAATATGCAGTATGCTCCTGCCAGTGTTTCCTTATGGGTACTGAATGGTGGTGAGATTGCAGACAGAACCCCCAAAGTGCATGTTTACCTGCTGCTGCAGTGACAGGCCCTCATAAATCACTGTTATCTCCCACTGGTGGCACACGCCGCTTTTGTCCTTCACACAATGAGGGCCTTCCTCCATGATGGCTGCAGACAGTTTGTCAGCAGTGGGGCAGCTGGAGGCTGATTCACTATACACATGTACAGACACACAGTACATTACACACACACGCTGTTCTGATGCACACTAATCACATCTCACCTCATACCGCTTGTCTCTGCTAATCAAACACACAAAATTTCAAATTTATGCTAATTTTCTTTCCTTAAATGCAGACCAAATTTGATGGTTCTATCAAAGAGAGGTGGCAAGATTACCTTCTAAATCTGATAACCACATCCAACTCTAAATACACACCTTACCTAGCAACACACACTTTACCCCTAATTCACCTTCACTCTCATTCTCAATGCAAATCAGATGCAGTTGTTTGTTATTCATGCATTTGCATGATACATTTTTCTATTCACATACTGTTTTTTTTTTATCATTATTACTATTTTATATTAGTTTTAACTTTTTTTCTTTTTTTTAATAATTGACTCCCTCTTTCCTAACTGCTTGTTGTGCAATATCCCTGTGGGTTCAAATTTTTTTTTCTGACAGTGTTTCTTATTCTTATTTTGGTAATGCCATTTGCACAATAACAGCCTTTCCTGGGATGTGTGAAACTTGCAGTTGGTGGGAAAGGTGTTCTACTGAATTTGCAGTTAGTGAAGTTAGTATATAAAGACAGCAGCGCACCTTTGTTTTACCACCGTCATGGGGACCCATCATTGACATAATGCATTCCCTAGCCCTTTACCCTAACCTTAACTATCACAACTGAAAGCCTAACCGCAACCACTACCCTGACTGTAACCTGAATCTGACTCTAACCTGAACCCTAAAACCAAGTTTTAATCCTCAAACTGTCATATGAACTTGTCCAGCATTTTCATCCCCACAAAGTTGTTGGGCCCCATAAGTATAGTGGGCTTCCCACACACACTCACACACTCAAACACACACACACACACGCACACACACACACACACACACACACAACAGGCTTTAAATTGTGGTCTGTGGGAATAAAGAAGGCAGGAGATTACAAATGACACATAATGCAGATATAATTACCATATTTCTAATCGATCGCATTCCCTCAATAACAATGCAATCCATTTGCATGACTGCAGGGGCAATACAATGCAGTGTGATGTATGTTTGAGAGAAGACTTTGCCCTAGTCATAAAGCCATATGCCTCTATTAACATGAAGTGCTGTCAGTATATTTCTTCTCTTTCCATCCCTTTCCCTCACCATGCATATCTTATTTCTTTCTGTTTGGTTTGTGTGTGAGTAGAGTGTGTGCCTTGCCTTGCTGGTTTAATCGTTTATTTTGCTTTAGTGTTATCAGTATGCTGCACACCAGGAACCTATTGACATGTAGATCAGCAAATATAGGTGTAAAAGGTGTAAGATTGATTCTTATATACTCAGACACACACACACACACACACACACACACACACACACACACACACACACACACACACACACACACACACAAATATATATATATATATTCTAATTAAGGATGACAGTAATTTATGGAATATTATCCTTTGAAATTATTTATAGATTATTAAATAAAACACAAGTCTCTATTCCATACTACCATTTGTTTGTCCTTTTTAAGAGTTCCACAGCTGGGTGACCACAAAGGTGTTAACAAAAGTTCATGTCTTGTCACTCCAGGTTGAAGATGGTAGTACCCGATTTGGCATGTTACTATTGACATTATTCTATTTTGAGTTCACCTGGAAAGTCCTGGCCTTGTCTGAAGAGTTTCTTATTAAAAAAACTAAATAAATTAAAAAAAATTTGATAAGGTCTCTTAGTAGGTCCAGACAATCTGCAAATCTCAGATTAAAACCAATTGTGGTATTTGTGGTGAAAATGAGAGGTTTCATCACTACTGAAATAAGTCTTCTAGATTATCTATTCTTTTATATTGTAAAGAGAAAGCAATATAGTTGATGGGTCAAAGGAATAATATAACATATATTACTTGAGGCTTTGATTTGCAAATAAATTATCTGTCGGGGTTCAAGAAATTTAAAGGGTAGCTTCACTGTTTTTCAGCTCTGTCTTAGTGTATTATTATCTATATTCACATTCAAAGAGGGAATAGCAGCTGTTATTCCTCCTCCTATTCATTCTAACCATGATTCACTCCTAACATCATTTTCATATAATTGATGGGGGACCCACAGTCTCCACTCTGTGTAAAAATTAATTCTATTTTAGTCAGGTGCCCTGAAAAGCAAAATCTTGTTTAAGAGATAAGCAGCAATGACATAATAATCATTGATACTCGTGACTAAATGTACTAAAAATAAGTGGCATGGTGGAAAGCCAGGTAGGAAGGATACCCACTGTGGGCTGGGGTAACAGCAGGGTTCCTGGTTAGTGAAAAACCTGACCTTTGAGTGCAATTATGTTGTCATCTATACTGTTCAAAATGTAAGGAATAAACATCCATACTCAAACTCAAGAATGTTTTGTAACAATAAAAAAATACACCAAAAGTTCGCAAAGTCCTGAAAACTCTGGAATATAGTGATAAGCTGTCACGCAATCATCACTGCATTTCGGTTTTACTCTTAGTTAATGCAGGTGATATGACAACATCTAGTTTGACATATATACTCGTTGCTGTGTTTTCTCTGGGTTCCACTCAGATGATGGAACAGTCTCATCATTACTGGGGACGTTAGTGGGGTGTTTCCTTTATGCTGATGCACTACCTTTGTGAAAACAACTGATGAGCAAATCTTTTCCCCTCTGGATAGTACACATTGATTGATTTAGCTAAATATAGCATACACCAATCAGCCACAACATTAAAACCTGTTAAGGCAGTTTTCAACCATCTCAGAGAGTTAATATTACCCAGACCTGTCCACCCAGACCTGGCCACCCTTACCTGTCTGCGACGGCAACCTCACTGAACTGCTCTGGCTCACACCTGTGTGTGTGTCCAACTCCACATTGAGTTGCCCTTGGGAACGGCTATCAGTAATAACAATCATCCATCACTGATGATGAGTTGTAACCAAAAAAGCAGCTCTTTGGATCATGTGACTACTGAAAATAAAACACTGAATGTGTTTGGATCTTGTTTACCATTTAATACTAATTCTGCTCATGAATGGCAGCAACATTAAATAAAACTGTCACCATCATCCCCCTGTTAGTGTACAGCAGCTGCACCGTTCACAGCAGAGGAACGGGGGCCTATCAGCTGCCTTGAGTTAGCCTCAAGTTTAAATAACAAAGCATATTACTCAAGTTTACATGACAACACTGTGAGGAAGAGAAAAAGTTAATATACAGTCATCACTCTCAAAGCTGCTCTGGGACCAACACTATTTTCCCCGTCAGACAGTAAGTAGTCAGATTTAGACAGTAATTCAGCCCTAAATCAACCTGCCAGCAGTTACTTTCTCTGGCAGTGGACTTGTGGCAGCCTGCTAGACATTGTGTTAGGCTACAGCAACATATTTCCCGAGATGAATGATGTCCTACAGGCCCTGGTAACCCCACATGACAAACAGCACAGTGTAATCGATGCTTCCAACTGTCAGTCAGACAAAAAATCATGATAGCATCAGTGGTGACAAACAGATTGATGTTTTGTCATATTTTACTTTGATACAGAACTGACCAGCATTGACTATATAAACATAATTGTGATGCTAACGATGCAGTCACCAAAGATAAGCTATATGCCCTCTTTGTCCCCACTGTGTTGCCTGTTTTGTTTTATTGTGCATACAGGTACTAACTTTATGCTGTTTCTGTGACCCTGTGGGAGGGGATGTGTTTCTTTGGGTGCAAGGCTGTGGTAAACTGCCAGATTGTTATGTCTAACAGGTTTACTTCATGCTTTCTTACTTGTGTATCTGTGCATTGCTTGGCACTCTACACATATACACTGATATTGGGGAGATTGAGACTGAACTGCCAGCAGGAAAATGGTAACAGGTACTGGGCCTGAGGTCATCAAGGACTAAGCCAAGTTTATTGTCGGAAAAGTGGGATGAAAGCTGCTGAGACACAACTGTTTCTAGTACTTCTGAAAAGAATGGCAGGTTAGAGACTGGCCACTTTTTAACAGTTTAACCACAGCAATTACAAGGTTAGCAGGGACTGTGCCAAATGTTACTGATAGATTAATGACATTTAATTATAGTTTGGGCTTCAGTTCCAAACACTGGCCAGAAATCTTTGAAAAGTTGAGCACTGGTTCAAAAGACTTTATTCTACCATTCAAACCACAGAAGACAGAGCAGCTATGTTTATTTCTCCTCCCAGATCCTGGAAAAAAAACATTTTAATTAGCTGGCTAGTTATAGAAAATGATATCTACCAGCAACACTTTATTTATGGTGTTCTCAGAATAAAATGAGTCTTTCTTTGTGTGATAAAGGTGGTATCAGTAGCTTATAGCCTTTGTCTGGGAAAGGAACAACCTACAACCATGCTTGTAATTAACTTAACATTTGTAGTTCATTAGCAGCAATTCTACTGATTCTGTTGCTGTGTGTCAAAAAGTCTGAAACAAGCAACTGTGCTGCTAACCATAAACATTAAACTTGCACAGAGCCACTGCAGAGGGACACGGAATGATCAGGGAAAATGTGGATTGAAACTAAGTTGAATGAATATGATTTTTGTAAGGAAAATAAAGAAGCAAGAGTAGTTGATGCTATTGTGCTGACCTTTATTTCACTAAAATTCAACTTGGTTCCCTTTTCATTTGTTGTGTCTCTTGTGAACTTTTTCAGCTTCTGAAGGGGGGCACGCCAGCAAAAGTTTGAGAAGCACTGCACAATGTTAAAGAATACATTATCAAAATCCTCTCTGCCACTGTCACACTTTTCAAACAGTACTTCCATCCACTGCAAGTCTTATCCTCTATTTGTGATCTTGTTTTTCCTATGGAAGATAAACTTAGCTCATCCCACTCTGCATTTTTTGTGAAAAATCCAGATGTCGTTTTCCACTTTTCCTCCACTACATTGTCATTTGGTGAGTCAGCAAAAATTGGTAACAGGTAGGCCAGAACACTCAGCCAATTTATCACTTCCCCCTTCCCCAAAGGAGCTCTTTGCCTCAGTCAGCCCTGCTGGGGAATGTTTGCACAGCCACCAACTCACCTGTGGTACCAGTAATGCTTAATGCATTAACACTGAATTGTCCAGCTCTCAGTGTGGCATTTTAGGTGTTCTTTTTTAGGAAGCAAATTCTAAATTAATAAGCAACGAGCCTTCACTACAGTAATTATTTATTGTAATTACTAATTTTCTAACCTGATGAGCACGGTGGCAGCCACAGAAATGAGGAAAGTTGTACAGATTTATTGCTTATACATGAGTAAAAATAGTGCATGAGAAGCATTATTTTCATATATTTAATAAAAGGCGACATGTAGTCTAACTACAACTAATACTAATACTTAATTTAAATATTAATGCACTAAGTGAAAAACTCCATTCCTATTTCTATTTAAGTGTCTCTCTTGGCACTAATGTTGGTTAGTGACTACTTAGGAATTATTTTGCTGGTTTGATGATGAATTAATCATTATTTTATTATCAATT
This sequence comes from Istiophorus platypterus, assembly GCA_016859345.1. NCBI lineage: Eukaryota > Metazoa > Chordata > Actinopteri > Istiophoriformes > Istiophoridae > Istiophorus > Istiophorus platypterus. The sequence continues at coordinate 21,580,050 of CM029122.1, forward strand.
AAAATAAGTGTTGAGTTGCATACAAATTCTGTATTCAGTTTGGATTTCTTTAATATCCCAGTGTAATAAGAGACACAATGAAGGTGGAATGTTGGAAAATTCTAATGCAAATATACATTTTTTTTAAGATGTACTATTTCATTATATTTTTGGGCAGCTGTTTTTTAACATCTGACAACTTAAATTAGTCCCTGAGGCTAACTGGCTCATTTACAGTTGTTTTTCTTATTGATCAAAGGACACTGTCCCTGTCAAATGAACTAATAAACTAAAGTATATAATGTAGTGCAAACCAGAGATTAGATTAATATACACATCACTCTCTGTCAGACCTCATCAGTTCTCAGCACAGCATCACTTATTTGATAGTTTGATTTTTTTCCCCAGCAACCTGAAATGCAAGGCAAAAAATGCAGCAATTACAGAACATCTACACAGATTAGTCGTAACATTTAAACCAGTAAACGATATCAATGATGTGGCTAATTAGAGTACACAAAAAAAAAAAAATCTGAACACTGAGCCTTTAAAATATAAATTTTGCACAAAGCAAGTGAGACAAGCAGTCTGTCAGCAACACTGGCAAAAGTTACAAGGAGTCTGACTGTGTCAGAACAACCAGCAAGGAGAAGTGGCTGTCGTCTCAAAATGATCCTGCGCTTTGGATTTTCTGGCTGACATATGTAAGTACTGTAACAGACTGCTGTGTTCACTAAGTGTTTCAATACTCTATGTAGTGTAACTCCTAAGAGTTGCGGTAAAGCATGAGATGTTGGTGAAGTCCCACTTTTGAAACATTTGTAAAGAAAAATAAAATGAAAAAAAATGTTGCTCTTCACTGTAATATATGTCTATGTCCTGTTTATCATTTTATTTCTAATGATGCCTAGTTTGACGAACCCAGGACACACGGTTACATTAATATCTAATTACCACAGGACCAGTCATGCAAACAATGTCCGACCATTGCTGACCGAGTGACTGTGTGTCGCGATTTCCTGTAGAGTCTGTCTAAGACTCTAAAGACCACTGTCTAGCATCCTCCATACAAGGTAACAGCAATTATACATTCAAAATGATGTCATTATTATTATTATTACCCGAAGGACTGTTATTTAATCTCCACTGATTTATTGTTAGTGTAGCAACCATTTTGTTCTTTTATTTAGTTAATTAACCACTTGCAGTACGTTTAAGATTCTAATGTAATGATGTGAAATCCGCATTTGCATTGTGTGATCAAGAACACTGTAAGGTTTATTTATCTTTTTATGTTTGATGTTTTAATGAGTCATTGTGGAAGGCAAATGTGGGATTTTTGTGAATAAACTCCAGATTAAACAAAATGTCAGACTGATTTTTTCCAGGTTTTTAGACCTTTTTAATGCAGAAAAGTTACATATTGTTTATCATTATATAATTTATTATGCCTTTAAAAAAGCTCATGAAGTCTTTAGTACTAGGAGCTATAAGAACACATGGATGAATAAAGCTATTGTCACAATTATTTGAGCTTACTTTTTTTTGATGGACAATATATATCCTAACATGACCATTTTCTGCGATCTCTATGAATCTCATGCATTGTGGAGTCAGTTAACTCTGAAAGTACTAAAACGGACAAATCTGCCTCTTTTAGCTTTGTGGGAGGCTAAATTTTCCCCTTCTCCACCTGCTCCAGGATTTTTTTCCTATTCTGCCTGCATCTATTCCCCTTCACCCTGCTTTCCTTGCGTCTATTCTCTCCACAACTGTCTTGATAACTGCCTCCTGTGGTGCTGCCCTTGTTCATGTTCCCAGCAGTCACTATTCTGACAGGTGACCTCATGGAACATTGGTCTCACATGGCTGGCTGCATCCACACAGATGTGTCCACACTTGTCCTTTTCTGTCCTGTTTCCTAAGACATAGACCTCTACTGTCTACTAGATGTCATCCTGTAGCTTGCTGCGCCATATTCAGCTCTATGTCCTCTGCTGCTGTCTTCCGTCTCCTTGCCTCCCTTCTCATACTTTCTTGTTCTTTATTCTTCTTGCTTTTTGGGATAACTTTTGATCTGTGCTGGCTCACATGAAAATGTTCTTGTCGCATCAGCTTCTCAGGCTTTATTCTGTTCTGCTTCTGTCTCAATCCTCTAATCTTTTTTTCAAATCCCACTCACTGCCTTTCGTTGTCTGTGTTTTCATTGTTTCCAAATTCTTTTGATTGTTCCTCCTCTTTCCTTCCCCTCTGCCCCACACTCCACCTCTCTCAGCCCTATGTTGAGCTTTTGGCAGAAACATAATAGTAGTTTCATATGAATTCAGTTGTGAAGTTAGCACCAATGAAACATGAGCAAAATTGTTTTCAAGACTGTAAAGTTGTATTAAGTTGTATGCATCTAGGGACTCTGTCAGATCAAGAAACTGATGTAAAAGATGAAGCTCTTTGTGTATTTGCTCTTTTTGCATTTTTTTTTGTTGTTAAATTTCATTAATAATTTAAGTAGAAACACAAGGTTCTTTCAAAACACAAATTATTTGACTCATAATTCAGAAACACAAGATTTTTTTTTCCAAAAATAAGAATTAAGAGATTAAGCAGTATAATGTATGGCAAAGCAACATTGCTTAGTCCTTGTTTATTGCAATGTGGTCAAATATGACTAATTTAAAACCTTCTGCTGTCATTTTATTTAAGGCATCCAAACAATTTGAATGACTCATCACCACTTTCATTTAACTTGTAATGTTTCAAGAGAAAAAGTCTGTGCCAAAAACCTAATGTGTGCAATTTGAAAGATGAGGGACCCATACTAAAGATCAGCACAATTAGTTACACTGCACAAGTTGCATTTGTATGTGGGATACCTATAATGAAATATTTACATTTATTGCATTGAGTTTTCATCCTGTCACAGACCTACAACTAAACTTTTTTTTTTTTTTTGGCATAGAACTCTTACCATACCTTAACCACAGCATTTCCATAAAAAGATATTAAGAAGTAATATTTCATATCAATATTGTTTTCTGGAAATAGAGGTGAAAAGTCAAGTTCCCTGGCCAATGTGTCTCTTGTAAGTACCCCAACATAATGTACGCGCAGCCCTGAATTGGTGAAGCAGCCTTTTTAAATTTTCTCTGTGAATAAAATCAGTTGGTTAGATTTGATCATAAAGACAAATGACACCGTGAATTTTAATTGAAACCTGAATTTTCTGATGTAAAAAGTCTTTTTTCATCTGATCATAATAAGCCCAACTAATATTAAAAATGGGACTCCTTTCTTTACTTAAAGTGAAAGGTGCACTGTCAGATAAAGACATAAGTTCTGAGTGTAAAACTTTTAGCCAACAAATGGGCTGAAATGGTGTTAAACATAATTTGTAATCTATTTAGCTTTCTTTTAGTTCCAGAAACCTTTAAAATAAAACTACCTATTGTGTTCCAATTTGGTTCCATTTTGGAACATAACTAAGAAAACACAAGGGTTACACTCTTCTGAAGGAAAAGTCCCCACTTATACATTTAAGGGTCCTGGTCACTGTTCAAGAAATTAAGCCTATTGCATCCATCACTACCCAAAAAATGTATGTTGAAGACTCCCTTTCCAAATGGAACAAACAGGATGAGATTCATTTAGTGTCAGACGCTCTACCAGTACTTCCTCCTCCTAGTTTGTTTTGTTTCTCAGTCTCCCTACAGGAACTAGAGTGTGTATCTGCTGCTCTGTGCCTGAGCCACAGCGTTTTTCTACATTCTTGGACATCACCAGGATATCCAAGGCATAAGCCAGTCAATGCAAGTACTACTACTGTGGATGCCCTTCATGCTCAGCTTCAACAGTTGTAGTTATCTTACCTCCAGCCAACAGACTAGTCAGCCCAAGCAGCCACCTCCCCTCCACCCTCAGAACCGCCTAGGAACCTCCTCCTTAAAATTATTGGGGAGCACCAGGCATATGTAACTCCTTCCTGTCACAATACTCATTGATTTTTGAATTGCAACCCTTGACCTTTCCTACTGATCGTTCCAGGATTGCCTACATTATCAGAACACAGGAGGGGGGAACTGCTGTTTTGGATTCCCGTTCTCCAGTCTGCTCCAGCGTGAATCATTTTAGTGAAGAGATGAAGCTGTTTTTTGATCAATCAGTTGCTGGAATTGAAGCAGCCAGGGAGATCCTTCCTCTTCGTCAAGGTAATCGCTCGGTCTCTGATTATGCCATTGAGTTTTGCAATATGGCTGCTACCTGTGTCTGGAATGATAAAAACACTGTATGACTCATTTCTGATTAGACCGGCTGAGTCAATTTAAGATGAGCTGGCCTCCTGTAAGTTAGCTGGGGACCTGAATGTACTAATCATTGACTGGTGGGAAGCAACACTGATAAGAGTCTCCGGAGAGAGAGCGCTCAGAGCAGATTCAGTAAGCCACAGGATGCTGGTGAGCACAACCACACTGGAGTATGCTTTGACCATCCAGAACCTTCTTCAGGCCACCCTTGTCTGACAGGGTAGCCCACTACCAATTAGTGTGCTTATTGAATGTGGGGCTGATTCATTTTTTATTGACTTGTCTTTGGCTTATCAGATTGTGATTATGACCATTTCTCTACAGAGACATCCAGAACCAAACACATTTAATGGCCAGGTGCTAACAAGGGTTACTCACCTGAAAGCCCCAGTCTGCCTTTAACGGTCAGGTAACATTTAAGAGGAGATTGCTTTACATTTTATTAATTCACCTCAAGTTTCTGTGGTGTTGGATCATCTTTAGTTGGCCAAACATAACCCCTTACATTGATTGGGGTCTGCATAATGTTGTGGGATGGAGCTGTTATTGTCATTTTAATTGCCTGTCCTCTGGTCAGTTTCCTGTTCCCACAGGGCCCAATGTTAGAGCAGAGTAACCTGATTTGTCTGCTGTCCTTCCAGAATATCCAGATTTGAAAGCTGTTTTTAGCAAGTCCCAACCCACTTTCCTCCCTCCTCACAGACCTGATGGTTGCGCCATCAAGGTGTTGCCAGGAACTACACCTCCCAGAGGGTGCTTATACTGTCTGTTGGGTCCAGAATGACTGGCCATGGACAAATGTACAAGCAAGTCCTTGGCAAATGGTTTTAATTGCCCCTCCTCTTCCCAGGTTGGGGTAGAGTTTTTGTTTGTGGACAAGAAGAATGGTTCCCTCAGGCCATGCAATGACCACAGGTGGCTCAACAACATTAAAGTAAAGAACTGCTACCCTCTTCCACTAATGTCTCCTTTTGAACTCTTGCAGGGAGCCACTGTCTTCACCAAGCTTGATCTAGGGATGCCTAAGCCTGATGTGCTCCCTCTACAGTTTCCCCAAGCTCAGTCCCCAACAATCCTCCAGCCAGCTTGCTCCAACCTCTGCCCATTCCCCTTGGTCACACCTCTGTCTGGATTTTGTTCCTGACCTTCTTGCTTCTAAAGGTTACACATTCTCACCATTGTGGATAGATTCTCCAAGTCAGTCCATTCTATTCCCTTACCCAAGCTACCCTCCACTCGAGAGACTACTCATCTGATAATAACCCATTTGTTCAGATTGCATGAGCTCCCAATCAGCAATGTCTCTGACCATGGCACACAGTTTACCTCAAAGTTCTGGAAGGCTCTCTGAAAATTGCTTGGCAATTTGTCTGTTTAACATCTGGATTCCATCCTCAGGCTAATGACCAGGCAGACGTGCTAATCAGTCAGTTCACTGTGCATTTTCACGCAGTCCTTCTTCCTGGTGAAAAGGTGTGGCAGACAATAGCAGACCAACTGAATGTCTGTCCAGTAACTTTTTGCCTGTTTTACCTGCTGTGGTTTTTCGACATCTGCCTGTTTTTTTTTGGTTTTTTTTATGGCTGCCTGGACTGTTTTTCTTTTGTGAACCTCTTCTCTGACGATTCTGTGTTTCTGACATTTTTGCTTCTTATGTTTTGTTTACTTGACCTTTTTTTTGGAGTCCAAGTTTTTTGAGTGTGCCTCCAGTACAGATTTGCCAAGACCGGTTTACTTTCTTGGCCATTAAAACCTAAATTTTAGCCGATCTCTAGTCTGTCATATCTGAAACTTAGTCCTCACCTGGTTTTCTGTGACAGTTAGTGCTCACGGTAATATAACGCAGGCACAAACACACATACACTCACACACACACACATACACTCATACACACACACACTCACAGATACACACAAACACACACATAAATGCACATTCCCTCCAACCTTGCTACAAATAGTACTTTTCTATAATTAATACTTTGATGCCAGTTTTACTAGTTGCCTGTGGTGGTGGCATGGAAGTCTAATCTGATAAACAAAGAAGAAGACAGGCTTAAGATTTTAACCTCCACTGCTCCAGTAAATATCCAGTGGCATAAACACAACCCCTCACCCAAACAAATACTGAACCCAATACTGCCATGCCTAATTAAATAATACCACTGAAACCCAGGGGAGTTCAGTGCTCAGATTTAGATTTGCATTTTGCAAGAACCACATCTCTAAAGTTCCCAGGTAAATATTCATGTCTATTCTATGTTTGCACTCTTATTGTTTAGGAACAATCTGAGAGGAAACAAAGAACTGCGAGGTGACCTTTTGAAGATCAAAACGCTTGGCTGGATATGGAAAAAAGCAAGTGAAAGCAATGGTGGAGGTGTTGGTATGAGGGTTGAGGGTAGATGGTGGGTAAGAGGGTGGAATTAAATTGCCCAAAGAAGTCATGTCTTCCTCAAGTACATTTTTGCTTTCTGCCTCTTCTGGAGCTATGAAGACTGTCAGCAGCAAAGCAAGGTAACCTTTCTCTAATTGATGTCTGTGTGTGCGGTGCGCACCAGGTAGCCACATTGTGAGGGAGTCAAGAGTAGCCCAGGCCTCAGCATGTGGCAAGGTCTGACAGGAAGGGGGTTGATGCAGCCCTGCAGCTTGAGTGATTTGCCACAATCAGACACTAGTGTAATGGACAAGGTCTAAAAAAACTTTCAGTGTTTCACATTAAATGGTTTGTATCGCCAACCCACCTCTGTTTCAGGACTCCATTTTGATAATCTCATGTGTTCGTCTAACAGCTTAATGAATAGCATATTCTGTATACTGGTGTTACAGCAAAATAAAAAATGTACATCTCTGTGTATCGCACTATAAATTAATCATTATTCCTAGACTGACCGGCTTGTCAAGCTTTGGATTTCTCAACATTTTAATGCAGTGAATATGGGGCTAAAGAAGTGTAACTTGAGTCAGCATTTAAAAAGTTTAAAAAACAGTTTAAAAATCTAAATCTTAAAAAGTAAAAGTAATGGATTCTGCTTTAATGTATGCTGTTAAAATTGGCCTGTATATCAAGTAGCTTACTACTTGTAGTAACCAAGCATAACTTTCAAGGCTAAGAAACACCTCTTTAACTAACTGCATTTGTTTGTGGCGATACAGGATAATTATAAGAAAAGCCCCGTCACTCATCTTTTTCTTTTTTTATTTTTTTTAGGAATGCTAAAAGTGTAAACCTTCTGTCTGAAAATAAACATGGAAACTTAGATGTCAAAGGGTTATGTTAGAATTATCATCTGAGGATGCTGACTCTTAGGTAATCTTATTCTCTTAGCTTTTAGCACAATATCACAGGTGAGGCCATCAGGTGCATATTTAAGAACCCTAGAGGATTTTTATTATGATAAGAGGCATCCGATACCATTAAAAAGTCTGATTGAGACAAAAGTTTCAATGACTTCATCAAGTAACACAGATAAAATTTGCCTTCAGTAGTGGTAAGTAAGTTGACAAAACTGATGCTCACCAGCTAGAAATAAGAATCCTGCTATTTTTTCTGCCTCTATATGAACTCAAGGACACATTGATTAAAAATTTATTAAAATTTCAAGTGGTCAATCTATCAACGTTATCATTGTAAACTAGATATGAGCCATGCAAGAACTCAGAGCTTGACAGTCATAGCAACAATAGATAAGGGGTGTGAATATTTACAAAGGTTCAATTTCCTAACTGAGAATTTAATCATGACTGCTTTTTTATGGGACTCCTGAGAAGGAGGAGGGGTTTTAGAGTAATGTAATCTTAACTGGTTGTGTGTTACCTAAAGACCAAATGTAACATAGCTTTTAGATACAAGGCATAATGAATTCATTTATTTTCTTTTTAATTTTTTCCTAGTTGTAGATTCCTTTATGGCACCTTTGGAATGCATAATATTTTTGCATTAAAACCAACTGATAATTTATATACGCTGATTGTAAAGACTTTTTTTGTCGGCTTTGAATTTAAAAGAGTCCATTTCCCAACCTGATTAAACGGAAAATTGAATAGAAAACACTAGAACTGTCCTTGGTGCTGATCGTCTCTTTAGATGATGGCGTTCTCCATGGTTCTGAAGCTGATACTTCAGTTAAGGCTAGTGTTAAAGCAGGAAACTAGATTAACTGCCTGTATAACTGTTTTTTAAACCATAGGATCTTTCTTTAGGGGGAGGGCAGCCATTCCAGTTATGGCAATAATATGGATGGTGTAAGGTCCCCTCAACTTTTGATTTAGGGAGGGTTTACTGTATAAATTAATTTCAGTAAGTACTGATGTAGTCTACAAACAATCTTACTTCTTTTGGGTTAATCAACAATGCAAACTATATATAAATATTCCATTAAGTCATTATTCTAGTTAACTACCTGCTACACAAACTGCATAGTGTTAGTTTTGTTTACTTGTGGCAATGGTTTCAGAGGAAAGAAGGAGTCATGCTTTTAACCCATAGAGTCTTAAAAGTTGGCTTAAATTGTTGAGGGCTATAAAATATGTGGCATACTCAACCATTTCTATGGACTTGACACTCCATGTTTTAAAGTCCGCCAGTGGACGTTGCCTCATTAGAAAGAACTCTGATGTTTCTTGATGCATGTCAGACACCACAAATGGGCTTTGGCTTCAACACAAACAGATCAACCAAGCCTGGCTGTGGGTCTTGTTCAGACCAGGCTAGCTCTGCAGGATAAATCTCCAAGGTACCTTATGCATCACTGCTTTTGTGAAACTGAGTCATGTTAATTCTAGATGACGCTATCTTGACAGTGCATGTTTATTTTGGACTAAAGGCAATAGAACAGAGGTTATTTCAGCCCAATTTTCATTTAGAGTAGGTCTACACCGTGATCATATGATTATTGTTACAGAAATTGATGTGTGGTGCATGATTTGTGGAGTTTCCCCTATGGAAATACAAGAAAGCTTCCAGTGATCATCATCAGCCTGCTATGAAAATGAAACCATGGTAAAACATCTCCCAAAAAGCAGATTTGATTGCATAAACAATTTTCAGTAGCACGAGCTCTGCAGTTAATCATCTAATAAGTTAAAAGGCATTTGTTCTTTTGCTTACAGTATCTCAGACTAATTTTTTTTGCATTTTATCATTTATAAGTACTGTACATAACCCTTCATTATGAAAAATTGAATTTCACCATCCGATCATGATGATTTCTCAGTAATTTGCTTGTTTTCATTTAAAATGTTATCTACATACCATTCTTTTAGTATATATGTAAGGAAGTTAACCACGTGTATCTGGCAGTTAGTTCAGGCCTAGGGGTTCACCCTAAAACATCATGCTCATGAATTACCTAGGACTTGGTGCCCTGACAACAATTCTAAATGAATTTTAAATCTTAAGCACCAATTTTAAATTTGAACACCAAATTCCAGATTTGTATCAAAATACCAACACTCTTAATCAACAGGGAAGCCATGCAGGTTAAAATATGCAATATTCCTGTCAAAAATGTGTTTACTTTGATGTGTGTGTGCACTTGAATCATGTACATGAACATAGGCTGCTCAACTACAGAGTGTTGTGAGTTGAGTGTGTTTAGAAAAAGGTACTATCTTCTGTGTCTGCTTGAGCTGGCTCAACAGGCATTGCTGATTCTGTAGAAGTGAAAGGGTTGATTTCAATTTCTGTCACAGGTGCAAAAAATAAAAAGCGAGAAATGGATGTAAAATCCCTCTAAGCAAGCTTCTTCATTCTTCTTCACACATATACGAAGTGCATCAGTAGGGTCAGAGGACAGCCACACACTGGAGTTGTTTTTTGTTTTTTTTTTCAATTTAGTATCTGAATTAGATCTAATTATGCAAACCAAGTCAGTCACAATGTGGCACTTACATGAAACTCACAGGAGAGTGGATGTTTACCAGCTGACACAGATGTATGGCAAGGTGTTGTGAAAGCGTAGCTGTCAGTGCCCTTATGGCATCACTCTTCCCAGTATATCGAACCTGTCAGATGTAGGAGGCAAAATTAGCAGAGCAAATTTAAGCATCTTTGTGTCTGTGTTTGCATTAGTTAAACACAAGAGAGAGAAGCAGGGACTCTAAGTTCATACAGGAATCACTCTGTCAGCACAGCTGTCAGTTCAATCTCAAATTTACCATTTGATTTATGTGGAAGAATAGGTTGTGTTAACCACAGATACAGGCTCTAACTTAATGTGTTAAAAGTAAAGGAGGGGGCGTCAAAAGCAAGAAGGTTGACAGAAAGAGCAAGCACACGCCAAAAGGAAGATCTACTTCCTGAGGTGGCCATTAAATTGTCTGGCATGGCTCCCTGTCATTCACCCGAGCTGCAGTCTTTTGTTCCAAGTGTAATTTAACGTTTACAGTTGCTGGTCTTTACTGAACCCCTGTGGTTTGTGGCTGCTGTGCCTTTTCCAGCAGAAATCCACTGTATTCAGCCACAAGGTCATTGGTTTGCACAAACTCCCAACCATCACTGACATCAAAATGGCTCCCCAATGTTTATCATCTTCACAACTCCCACAGCAGGAGCTGGGACCGATGCTGGGCCACACACAGCACCAGCGACATTGTTATTCTTTGCCACATGGACATCAAGATTGTTACTGGGATGAGACATGTGGCACTGTGTTTCATTTTAAAACACTGGTGGATTTCAAAGTTGTTTCCTAGAAGTACACTCTTTGGCTTTGTTATGAATTCCAAAGTAACCTCAAGGCTCTTGACCCTCTGAAGAAACTCCAAGTGAAAACATTTAAAACGACAGTCACTGACTATAAGTATATAGATTACCAAGTCAGTACGATACATGTACATAAAATATAAGCTTTACACCAGATGGTAATCTTAATGTCTCTCCCGTAGCACCATGAAAACTGGAGAGAAGTACTGCAAAGTGTCTCGATTTGGCTCTGATTTGTGTGCCACAGATCAGTTGTATAGAGTTCATTTTAAGTGATCTTATCCCCTGGTGGGGGGAAAAAATGTAATACCACAGACTGGAAGTATTCTCTTCATTATAGGTGAATTCCATTTTCATCTCCACAACATGTGTATGGCACCACAAAACACCCATCTAGATGGCTGTCTGACCTATAGCACACAATGAGCATGTGCGTTCATGCAACCTATTTCTAAACCGATAAAAATACACATTCACACTCATTTTATTTCACGGGCAAAACACAACCCCATCTTTTGAAAGGTAAGTAATGCCTTCTGGATCCAGCTATTTAATGCACTTTGTTCATCAGCTTTTTATTTTCTATTTATTTAAGATAAGTTTCTCAATGTATGTAAAGTTACAAAATGCTCACCCTGAACATATCAGCAAAAGTTTCCATGACAATCTATTCCAGCTTAATATTTTTGCTACATTATTCGTTGTGGTGTAGAGTGGTCCTGAGGGCCAAAATACTCAAGATTTTTCATTTTAGAAAGCATAACATTTCAGAATACAGAAAGGATGGGACAACACTTTTTTGTGATTGGACAGCACCCAAGTCATTATTGTAGATGGAGGTCGGGGAGTGAAGGGGAAAACTGACCGAAAAACGCTGGAAAAATGGCTTCTGGCATGCAGTCGGGATGAGCAGAGTCGATAATGCTCATGTAATGCTTGTCAAAGGTAATGTAACTTATGTGGCTATGTTTAAGTAGTTAACAGTTTTCTTACTTTGTAATGTTAAAGTTATTGGTTTTTTCTTTGCTTTGTTGTAGTTTGTACTCCTGTAATTGAAGAAAAATCTGTGGCAGTGATAGCTAATGCTAGCCAACTGCAAGGTGCCAAGTGCAACCTCATCGATACAAGAATTAAATTACAGGTTTGTTGTTCTCTTTTGGCTGCCTTAGTGCTCTAAATGACGATGAGTGTGTAGACTGGGCCTCAGCTATCAGATATATTGGGAGAGGATAGGATGAAGTCCAAGGATAATCAACAAAGAATGCACAGGCGATAATAAGGCTGTGCTGGATCTACACGAGTTAGCTGAGAACCCAGAGCCAGATGACATCAGTGACATGTTACATGATTGACTAGATAAATGAATTGTATTGATAAGTGTAGCCAGCTGGACAACAAAACTGGCAGGCTTGGCAGTCAAAAGATGTCAGGTAGAAAAAACACTTGTCTTTAAAATAGTCAGTGAATTAAATAAAAAGTCAGAGATATTTTAGTGACCATTAGGTTGATCTGCACCTGTGTGCCGAAGACAAGGGATTCTGCCATATGAATGATGGGGACCATTTTACACTGGAAAGGAGACATGCTTATGACTTCCAAGTTCAGGCAGCTTTACATTGTGGATGCTGGGAACTGTGAAGGCTGATGTGGAACTATAATGACATTTTTGTTCAAAGAAATTCACCTGATGTGGAATTTTTGGATGATGTGATTCACAATGTTGAGATTTGTCTCTAGAAACAGTTTACTTCCAGAATTATTGAGAGAGCAATTCACAAAGCAACATGGTGGCATGTAATATTAAGAAAAGAAGGCAGCTCACAATAGGTCAGTTGCTCCATTCAGTCTAATTTTGCAAATGAAAAACACATGACTACCAAGAATGTGTGTTTTTGCCAATCAGATATTTATAGAGAAGATTAAGTAATACACAAATGTATTGTTGATTCTTATTTACAAGAACTAAAACAGTGTATAACTATAAATTGAGTACAGTTAATGAAAATCCAAGCATTTCAACCAAAGGTAGTGGAGTATGGCAGAGCTTTGCACCTTTATATCTTCTTTTATTTGTGATGATTTGGAATTGCTAGATCATATATTCTAACTGTATAAAGCTAATTTGTGGATTATTCCCACACAGGAGACTTTGCAGGACTCTGCAATACCCTCAGTTGGTTGACTTTTTCCCCTATAAAATTCACAAAATCACAATGTATTGTTATAATGCTATTATTCTATTAGTATGCCAACATTGTTGATATATCATATATGTATTTTATATTAAAACAGCTAATGATCAAAAAGAATTTTCATGTCGTAAAAATAGTTTTGTTTTTTTTTTTTATCATGAAAGGACATCTCAACTGCTGGGCAAGTTCTTCAGACAGAAGAAGTCATATTTATCATCAATAGTAATCAGAAGTCTATTTTATTTCATAATCAGTAATTACTGTATCCATTTGCACTACTTGGCTTGTTAATTTTAACTTGAAATGACAAATCAACCATTTGTTAAAGCATTATTTTTACCAACAATGGTAAAAATTTTCTCACTCAAGTGGGGCAATAGACTAATAAATTTGACAAGCACAGCAAATAAGTCCAATCTTATCAATCACTGACAGTGACTCATGTGTTCGATAGGCTAGCCTTACTCTGCAGAATCTGATATTTTCTTCCCACTATGTCTAACCCGGAATGCGCACATTAGCTATTTTTCTAGTTTGTTCCATATCGCAAGCTGAACACTGTCTTTTCCCCTTAGTGAATGCAGGTATGTGTAGCAAAGCAGAATAGAAATCCTGCATTATCCCCAACATTAAACCCATGGTGTGCCGGAACAATATTTCAAGGTAACAGGTTTCTTAGGTCACTCTCTTCTGCTTATGATTAATTCTCTCTCCCCAGGTAGGAGACATGTAGCGGACATTCCCTTGGGGAGCAACACTGATCAGAAACTTCACAGTTAGGTGATGCCCCTAGTTTGACCACGTATATGCTCTAGCAAGCAATTAAGGTCCTTCAATAAACACTTTAACACTTTAACTTTAACACTATCTATGATAACAGCAAGTCTACATCCAAATGATGGCCTGAAGACTATTGGCATTACAGCTTGATGTACATCCTGCTCTGGCCACTCAAAAAAACCCTCTAAAAACTCTAATCTCTCATGAAGGATGTCAGTTAAATTGTGCAAAACTAGAAATGGAGGCGTGAGAGACCTTGAACCTGAAAGTCAAATCTTTCAGAGGAAAATGTAGTCTCAACCTCTGCAAAACTAAAATTACTTGTTCAAATTTAGAAAGCGCAGACAAATGGCCACAGGTGATATAAGGCTCATACAGCTGAAAAAACTTTCATTTCGAACAAAGAAGCTGGGGAGCACAGCGTAAGACTTGTCTCCATTCTTCTGAAAGGACCCTTGGCTAAACTGTGTTTCCAATGCTTTAGTCTGAAAGTCAACCGGCCTTTTTTACAGTCTGCTTCAGAAAATCCTCCATCCTCCCAGTATCATCAATGGTTAGGTCTGTCTGGCATCCTGCACCTGCATACAATATATGGCATAAGGGAGAGGGATAAGTTGTTTAAAAAGTACTCTCTAAATGATTAATGATGGAAATTTTTGTTGTGTGTTCTTAGTTGTCATCATTCTTACAAAAGTTCAATTTATCTGGCCTGGTTTATGTGCATATTCCTATTTTGGTTATACTCTTATTTAACTTATTTTGTTCATTGAGAATTAGCTAATTACATTTACTCAAATACTCTACATAAATACAATTTTGAGGTACTTGATTTTATTTGAGTGCTTTACTTGAGTATTTCAATTTTATGCTATTTTCCCACTCCACTACATTTCAGAGGGAAATGCTGAACTTTCAACTCCACTACATTTATTTGACAGCTGTAGTTACTAGTTACTTTTAAGATAAGGATTTTACACAAGGGGCTATATAACAAACTTTGAAAATCTTTTTACTGTTGAGTTTTCTGAAATGTTGTTTTTTTGAAATGTGTTTTCCATAAGGTTTTTGCATTTTGAGCCTCAGGGCTACTGTAGTTGTAGCAAAAAGAATGAATAAAGTCAGTTTAGGGAAAGTGAAATAAAAGTCTCCAGCACAAAATAAAAGTCAACTCATAATAGTCCACAGGATAATCTGCCATTATATTTAGCTTTTTGAGTATAGTTATAAAACAGTATAGCTACAATGAAAGTCAGCCTAATGGTGGATAAAAAAAATGTTATGTGATGTTGATTTCCAAAGCCAGGCCCAGACTACAGGGGTTTTAATATCATAACCAAATTTAAAATCAGGTTGCATAAGGAGAAAATTCACAAATATTCTTCTGTCTAATCTCAAACATGCACAGTCTATAATATTAAAAAAAGGTGCATCACACACTAAAAGATATTAAGATTCTCATGCCAAGGGCAGCAATAAGGGAGCGATGCGACAGCCCACATGATCGAATTCTCCATGTCCCCAACAAAATGGAGACTTTGGTACAACAACTTGCTGTAACGTTATTGATACTTTGCAAAGAGAAAAAAAAAGTTCAGGGTTAAATTTGTCTGGATAAGAAACTGGCTTGGGAGACATGACCACATGGACCATGAGGTGAGATTTTAACGCCCAGTTTTATTATCTGTCAGCAGCTGTATGTAGCTAATTTTAGCCTTAAGGGCTAGAATGTATACTGTTGCTTTCCAACACCTTCTGCTGCTCCAAGACTGATGTAATCATGATAGTAATCCTTCCAAATTTCAACACTAAAATTTCTAACATTCGATATTATTGGAGTGGCCCCGGTGAGTCTGCAAGCAGTTCGAGAGGTTTAAGACTGGATCAGTAAACCCCTCACATAACCAGATAATCTGAGCTCCGACATCCAACATCAGTAGGAACCACGGACCCAGACCAGATTTCTACTCTTTTGTCAGAAGCTGTGAATCAGGGATACAATCACCCCAAAACTCCTGTATTCTGAGCCCCGCTTAATAAAATTAGCTATAATGGATGTTCCAGGCAGCTTCTTTTTGTGTTCAATTTCAGTCAGATTCAATTACAAACATGTTAAATAATTCATGTAAAAATCAGGTTAATTTGGAAAAATTTAGAAAGGCTGTCTCTGCTTGCCCAGATACACATGGTTTCCCCTGAGTCCTTATTTCCCCCAATCTCTGTGTTCTCTTCTTTTACAAATACCAACTTACCAGGGTGATCTTTAAACAAAGATAACCCAGCTGATATCATCAGGGTTATTTTTTCAAACTTTATAATGAGTGCCACAGAGGACATTATAAAGCTGTTCTCTTGGTAGTCTCTTGAGTCTTCTCAAGTAGTACTGCTTGTGCCAGATAAAATAAACTCCACATCTAAGATCAGTGGAGTGCCCCTTTAAAATTGCATAAAAATAAACCTATTCTTCCACCCTACAAAACATACTCTGGCCTCAGAGAATGACTTGCCTACAGTTTGTCATCATTCTCTCATGTGATTTTTTTCACATATGCCACCATCAACTTTTGTTACAAACATAGTAATCAGCCATGTTACAAATTACGCGTCAATTCCTGCTACTGTTAAAGGTCTTTTCTCTGTATGTAGGTTGTCATTGATGGTATATGAAACAGTGGAATGAAAAAGTACCTGTAAATGAGTATAATCCTGTTTTGAAATAAGAATTTCATTACCTTGTATTTAGAAAGAAAGAAAAACTGATCTGTGATCTGTGACCAAATGATATCTGTATTGTCTATTATCTGTTGTTTATGCATACCGTACATGTTGATGCCTTGTATGTAATTATCTCACTATACACTATGTCTATTTTATGATGAGTTGCTCAACAGTCAGTTTGCTTCTGGATGAGCAGCAGACACCTGCAACAAACAGCAAACAGCAGCCCCAAACACCCACTGCTTGGCTAACTATCTCATAAATGTCATGCACTACGGCCCTAGTTCTTTTTTATGTGACATGAGTAGGTGCCCTGACTGGCCACAATTAATCTTATTGTAACACCCTTAGGCCCCATTAAACACAAAGCCAACACCAGCAGTCTTGGAATAGCTCACCCCTGCAGCAGAGTCCTGAACCATAATGACTATAAAGGAAAAATCACTTTAAATTATGAATAGGCTTTATCAGTCAATTTTAATGTGAGCTGTATACAATTAGAAAGCAAAAGCCAACAAGGTGGTGTACTGGAATGGATAGGTATGAGGAACAGCATCTTCTCTGCAAAAAAAAACTGTCACAGAGACAGCTTCATATCTTAACAAACCTTTAACATATAATAATACATTTTACATACTTCCTCAATGATATGACCTTTATATTATCCCAGTGCAGTCTTCATGCAATGTAATATTAATGCAAAGCAGATATAAATGCTGTTTTGAACAACTTCCTACAGGTCTAAACATTCTTATTTATCTAATATAATCTGAATAAAACAATTGGACTAAACAAAATAATGCTACTTATATCCACTATTAGTTAATTTACGACATTGCCCCAACATCATGTTTAAATTGAATGATGTCACGATCATAGAGCGGCTGATGCCATTAGTGGCTCAGAGGCATATGTTGATCCCCAGTGCAATTCTGTTTTCTGCTGGCACATGGGCTCTATCAGGCTGTTCTAATGGCAGGTGCCACTTTGAAATGACAGGTCACTGTCAGACTATAGGACCAGTAAAGCCATCTGATGCATACACAAATTTGATGTCACCTAAATTTGTGTTTAATGACCTTTATGACTAGTAAGCCAAAAATGTAGATATTTTTCTGTCTTTTTTGACAATATTAACACAATATTGCACTGCAAATTAAGGAGTTTTATAAGGTGTGTGACTGCATACTAAGTTAAACATAGAAAATAATACTTAATACATAATACACCTATAATTTGGTTGGTTTGTTGGTTCGTTGGCTGCTTATTGATATGTCAGACTGTATACAGTGGCTAAGCTAAATATAGCCATGTTAGCATAGGCAAGCTCTAATATTAACTTTGGGTACATCTGCAAGGATATATGAAATTACTTTACTGTCATTTCAAAAGAACATATCTCGCTGACAGAAGGATATATAACTGTCAGTGGGATATGTTCTCCTCAGGATATATTCTATTATATTCTATTATATTCTATTCTATTATATTATATTATATTATATTATATTATATTATATTATATTATATTATATTATATACATTTACAGCAGTACTTGTCATTAAACTAGTCTACTGGCAGTAAATTTGCATATGCATTGGGGGTGGATCTGTTGTGGTAGTTTAACAGTGACCTACCACTTTAAAGTTTGAGCAGACTACCACTAGGGATTGGTATATACTACAGATTAAATCTGAAGTATATGAAACAAAGCATAAAACAGTAAGATGGAAGAAGAGATGAGAAGGAAGGACAGCAAGAGAGAAATTGAAACAGACAAAAAGAGAGGCCGATGCGAATGTATGTAAATGTGTGAATGAGTATTAGAGATGTCAAAGATGTGCTGATTTTATGTGTCAATGTCTGATTACACATGTTGGGGAGTACTACTGTGTATGTGAAAATCCATTTCTAGCTTCAGAAGGAGCTGTGTGTAAATCTGATAAATGTCCTTAAGTGATGTCACTGGAGTCAGCATTGGTTGTGGCTTAAGACTACATGTTTGAGAATGAAAAAAAATCTAGGGTAGTGGATTCGAAAGAGGTGAGACCCAGACCTCTGTATCCCCGCTCCTTAGCTCTGCTAGAGGCTAGAGGTTAAAGCCTACATTAGCTGCTACCAACATAATATACCAGAATCTCTTACTGAAATGTTGTCTGTTGAGTTAGATTGTTGGTAATGCAGGACCTAGGTTTTGGCAGGGAGAAACCGTGCACAGTAGATAAAACAATATAATGTTAGTCTGACAGTGTTTTAAGAATGAAATGCTAAATGAGTGGCATACTCCTTTAAGCCTTGCCCATTTGCACCATCAGAGAACCTTTCACTAGTAACACAAAGAGAGAATCAATGATCCAAATAAGTCTCATTATATTCAAATCATAAATCAAAAAGAGCAAAAAAGGAAAGAAACAAATATTTAATAAATAGCAATATTTACACACACACACACACACACACGCATCTATACAAGGACATACACAAATGTAGTTGGACTAAAGCACAGTAAGTGAAAAGGTAGGTTCACAACACCTCCATTTATATTGCAAATTATACAGCCTATCCTCTAAGGGTCACAAGGAGTTGGAGCCAATCCCAGCTGACATTGGGTGAGAGGCCGGGTACACCCTGCACAGGTCAGCAGTCTTTCAACATATACAGAACAACCATTAGAAACTGCCAAAGCACTTTAGAATATTTAGAATTTAGATCTAGATTCAGAATTAATTAGAAGGGAAGAAATATTTTCCTTCCCACAGAACTTCCTTGCTGCTAAAGTTGTATATGATATATAGTAAAGCAGGTCATATAAAGAATTGCTGATGAGACATCCCCTTGGGCACAAATGAAAAACAGTATATCTCGCAAACAGTTGCCTGGGGTGTTATTGCTTTTATCTTGACTCAGCTTTGATAAGGTGTCAATTTTCTCTGAACAGAGCCCGAAGGCTTGTTACCGACATCTGGTTCCTGGAGAATTTTTGTTATTTGTTAGAGATTTTTAAACCTCAGATGATGTGAGTGATAATTTTGCAGTTTGATAAGCTTGTGACAAGGGAGATAAAAAGACTTTCTCTGACAGATGCTACACTTAAAGTCTCACAATATGCCAGAGTATGCTACTTGACCACTCTGTGTCTTCATCATATGGTGGTAATAATATTTTGCCCCTTTGATATCAATGGTGCCTGACCCCCTTCCCCCGACACATTTGAGTCAAATGTAAAATTCAAGCTTTCAAAGCAGAGAGAGGCTGGGCATTTCTGACTTTTCTAGTCCATGACATCTTATTATGCATATATTTATTTATTCCCAGTTTATCAATTAAGAAAGCACACATCAAAGTAGTGTTACCCTGGGGAATTTGACAGCAAGTATGCCAAAAGGCACAAACTAATGCAGTGATTACAGAAATACTACCAACAGACTGAGGTCAATACAGACATTATCTATATTTATATAGATGATTTAAAAAATCCTGTAGGTTTATGTTACTGTCCCCAGTTTTTAATCATTAACATCAGCCTCAGCCATCTCTGCTATGGACAAAAAGCCAGTCAGAGCTGTGGCATAGAGCAAATGTAGAAAATTTTGTTGTTAGATTTGTGAACAAAAGAAGGTGCCATAGTTGCTAAAAACAACCAGAATACACCCCCACCCAGAATCCAAATGTAAATAGCCTTGTATTGCCAGTTTTCTTAAGATTGTATTCTTAAGCAGAATCTTAAACTTGATGATTAGAGTATGCACTGAAATGCACCTTTGGATTTGTTGTTCTTGCTCAAAGTTTTAATGTGCAGTCTTATGCCTTTGATTTTATCAAATACATATTTTTAACCAAATAATAAATAATTTTCTAGCACAGTTCTTAATCTTTTGTACTAACAATTCAGCCGAGAGAGTTTCATGTCCATCCAAGTCAAGAGGAGCTCCAAATGTGAGCATATAACATTGTCTATGGGAGAAATGAATGTGACATTTACTCCAGAACCAGGGACACCAGAACTAGTTCCTCCCACTTCCCAACTCTGTGCAAAAGATTTGAAAATTACTCCACATTGCTCTGTATTACAATTTATAATCAGAAATTTATTAAATTAAATTTTATAAACAAATTGTGAACTGTAAATATGTATTCAGAGAAAGGTTAAAGAGTCAGTTTTCCCAAATGACAATAATACATACTGTATATTCCCACTCCCACTCCTAGACCTATGTTACTTTTGGTTTTATTTACTGAGGTTTTAAGGCATTTGAAAGAACTATTTTCATCTGAAGGTAAATAGGTGAAACCCCTTTACCCTGTCTGTGTAATTTCGGGTATGCCTAATAACTGGGACATAGATTTTTGCAGGAAAGAAGGTGAGTTTTCAAATGTATTTGAAACCCTAAGATCAAGACAACCACAAAATTCCGTTCACTCAGTGGTGGGGGTCTCAAAGTCTCCGAAAATTAAACCAAAACCATTTGCCAGGTGTTGATACAACCAAGAGTAAAGTAGGAAAGTTTTCCATCGTGTTAATTTTTTAAATCACTATTAAATAAATAAAAGAAATCCGGCTGTTTACTAGGAGGCAATTTGCTAAGGCTCCCTTGTTACTTAAGTGGCTGAATATGAGGCTCAGCTTTCAAAGAGGCATAGCTTACTCCTTATTAGTATGGTTTTAAAGGAAATGAAACCCAATGGCAATAAGCTTTTTCCTCTCACAGTCTCCTTCTCTCATGTATTTTAATACACTAACTTACCTCATGTGTTTCAGTTCATTGGTTTGGCAAACCTAGCACTGTCAGCTCAGTGTTAGTGAGACATACTGCACTTGCAAATATACTCCACACATGCAAAACAAACCTTGTGTAGTGGTAAAGGGAAAGTATAGGTAATAAATCATGAATATTTTTTTTCAAATGCTCTAAATACAACAACACTAATAACCTCTCACAGATGTTTCTGCTTTGCTAAATCCACTTGGAGTGAAGGCGTGTTGATGAGGGAATAATCACCTAGAGGTTATGACTATTCCACTTTAATGATTCATGGTCCCTGGAGGATGAATTGTAATAATTCTGGTGATCCCCTGACATCATCTAGTGCCATTAATGGCTCAAAATCTTAATTTGGTTCATGTCTAATACTTACTAAACTAATGTAGTTTCCATCAACCACAGCTGTGCTGCTGTATTAGCATTTAGCTCAATACACTGTTGTAACCGCCTACAGCCTCACATAGCTGTTAGTATATCTGCAGACTTAATCTTTTTCTCATATGGTACACTGACACTATAGGAGTGAAAAAAAACCTTCAACACATAAAACAAGTGGTCATTATAATGAATATACTATCAGTTAAAATGATTTCCCTCTTTCCTTTCTGTATAAAAACAATGAAAAATTAATTAGCAGACGATCATATTCATAGTTCCTCATGAAGAAGATTGTGTTGTAAAACTGTCACTGATCCAACACAGCAGAAAAAATGGCATGACACCTGGAGTATGTTGCATCGTATAAAGAATGGTGGGGCAGCCACGGAAAATACATCCCATTATTTATGCAGAGTAGGAGGCAAACTACGTCCAGACTGGGCACATTTAATTTCTCAGTTGATTATTGAGACAGATCTATTTACAATCTCCACATGGGGAAAATGAGAAAGATTTTGGGGGGGGGGTACCAAGACAAAGAGGGAACCATCTAAGGGTGATGAAAGGTTTAATTCGGTCATTCTGACAAACCTCATTAAAACTACTACAGTGCAATGCCAGGAAAAACCATCTTGTTAAACAAACAGCATTTTCTCTCTTTCACAAGTCTTTTCATCAGCAAAAATTGGGTATTATTTGTGCTGTGGCCTACTTGTTTGTATGCAGCCGCAAATATTAGGGCTGTATGTGTGGATGGCTTCTAGTTTGGCGTGAGATACCAATGACGTCCAGGTCTGGTACTGACTCTAGGTATCACTATGGCACTGGGTACTCACTCATGTTCCTATATGCTGTGTACATATTGACCATATGGGAATAAGTCTAATAAATCTTAATAATTCTGTTCAAACAGCTAGGCCTACATAAGTGAAAGAAGTATGATTTGATTGTCTGCCACAGATGATGAACTAGCTTGCATCACTATTATACAGTTTTGAGCATTGAGAGCCTCAATCAATTCACTACTTTATACTTGTGCCGTCATTTGACAGATGAAACAGAAACATAATAACACCTTCAAGCTACCGTGTCGTCGCTTAAACTGGAACACAGAACCAAATACACAGAGTGTTGACAACAGTTTAAAAATGTACGTCACTTACCTTCTTCACAGGCCAGAGGACACAGAGAAACACCTTTTCCAGCCTAGTTAGTTAAAGGCCTGCAGTTAGAGGTAGCTGACTGGTGCCAAAGCACGACTTCTCAGCCCCAGCTTGAAGTACATTCACATTTGTAACAGCAGAAATCTCTGCACAAAATCATATAATTGCAGTGTAATCATTGTATTTGCTTACAGAAAAGCAAAGTAGGTTTTTGGAGGGTTCAACTGTGAGGAATTATTAAAAATAAAATTAGTTAGCCCTGGGTTTTCAGATGGCTGCCACACTCCTGACATTAGAGGTATTAACAGAAGAGCTGGATCTATCAATGGATCTATGTACGAGCATTTGGAGTGAGGAAATCACTTATTGGCTCATAGCTAAAGACAGAAACTGTTACTCACTCAGTATGCATACTTTAAAGCTGGTTCAGGAACTGAGGGCCGACTGACCACAATAATATTAAAGGGGGATACTTTCATGTCTCAGTGATTTCCAGCAGTGAAGGAAGTTATTTAATTCCAATAAGAGGTTGCCACTCCCAAAGTCACATTTGACTGCCAGATAAAGATAAGTGTATTGCCTGCTCTCAATTTTACTTTTATATGTGCATTTCATCTTTAAATTATTACTACTCTGAGGAAAAATGTCAGCATGTGCACCACCAGTTGCTATTCATCTGAATAAAAATTGGACTTTTCATATTAGCTGTTTAATCGTTTAACACACATTTATTTCAAGCCAATTTTTATGTCTGCCTTTGCCCTAATACGGTTTGAGTTCACTTATTCACGCAATGTACTTTACTGACAGGTTTACACTATGAAATGTTTGTTTCTTTACTGAGATACACTAAGTGAAACGATATGAATGAAACAGTCGAGTTAATGTAAGAACAATAATAAAATAGTCAATTCATGCAAATATTATTTGAGAGGCTCAAATGGGAGAGGACATCTTCATCACGATCGCCCAGGACAACAGGTTTTTTTGTTTTGTTTTGTTTTTTTTTACGACCATACATGGAGTTAGATAACGTTTTATTTAAAAAAAAAAAAATTAAAATAATACACTGAATAAAAATTTTACCAAAATCACTATTTTTGACTATATAATGGATTCATGTGTGCACAGTTCCTTCAAATTTTAGGCACCTCAGCCTCATCTCCCGTTATTATTTCGTGGCTAAAACAAATACACGATTCACATTTCAAAGCTACATACAAGAGTGGGAGGTACTTGTACGTTTCTATGAAAATACTTACTTCCACTAAAGCTATAATTTCATATGAGGCCAAAACAATTGTCAAATCTGAAATGAAAACTGCAAAGAGAAAGAAATATTTAAGTTTTTGACATCTTCCCAAATAGCTTTTGATCAGATGACAATTCCAGACTCACTGCCCTTGCCAATTCACCACTGTGCTATAAGTTTTAGCACACTATTTACGGCAAAAGTGTGTTGCTGTATGAGAACGGGCCATTGAGGTTCGGAGTGAGATGTGAAGTTGGGACGAGATAATTTGTCTGGTGATGCAGATGCAGTTTCAGTCGCCAAAGTGACATTATTGAATCCCTGAAAGAAAAAAAAAAACTTGAGGGAAAAAACTAATTGCCTGACCTTTATCGACTCCTTTGGAGGAGACATAGTGTGCACCATCCCTCGTTACATCCGCATAATTAACGTCAATCGATCTGACTTCCCTTTTTCTCTCCTCTGATGCTGAGCAATGTGCCAAGTTGGAGAGTGACAGCTGTCGTGCAAAGTGACATGAGGCAAATTCATTAGCTACAGCATCAATGGCTCTGCTAAAGGGGAAAAAGAGAAAGACAGGGAAGATCTATTAAAAAATCACAGACAGTGGATGTCAATCAAAGCACTATTGACTTTATTTGGATATCAATAGCTTTGTCCAGCAAACACACTAATTTTGTTTATTGTCAAGCTTTGGATCTACTATATATCAGAATGAGTAAAGATGAATATGTAGGGGCAAACAGTGTTCTAGAAAATATCCTGGTCTAAATTGAAAACCAAGAAGGATTTTATTTTTTTTCTCTGTAGGACATTAGTAAAAACAGGAAATATCTGAAAAAGACAACAAGTCATCCAACCTGAGAGACTATATACTATAGTTTTTGAATAAAATAAGGTATAACGTGATTATAATGCTTTTTGGGGATATTTAAAAAATACTAAGCTTAGTAGGTTCATAAGGTTTTGTTAAATGAGAAGCATGCAGAGTGTAGACATGATGAACAACTTGAAGTCAAACATTAAACATTTAATAATAATCAAAATAAAGCAAAGTGCAATGCATGCCTCAAGCCACTTATCGTGTTGAAAAGCTCGTACAGAACATTCCTGCTTTATTTACTCCAAGGAGCCCAACTCCTTCTCCCCTGTCAACTCTCAAACCATTTGCATACACAGCCAAGAGGTCACAGACTCAGCAGTGTAGTCTGACATTTTAATTCTGTGCAGACGGCCAGAGTGTTTGCCTTAGTCCTTTCCTAACCCATCTTCACCACCTTGTCTAAAAGGTGAAGCAATGGCCAACTTGGTCGCCATATCATATTTTTCCTTTAAAAAAGTGCTCATTTTGACATATAACAAATGGTCTTAGTACAACTGATCATCCCCACATGTGCATTACTGAAATGATGCT
Source organism: Istiophorus platypterus (assembly GCA_016859345.1). NCBI lineage: Eukaryota > Metazoa > Chordata > Actinopteri > Istiophoriformes > Istiophoridae > Istiophorus > Istiophorus platypterus. The sequence goes on from CM029122.1 coordinate 21,605,690, forward strand.
GTGTTCTAAAAACTTGGGTAAAGGTTTTTAACCTTGATTTGTCACTGTAATAATTTCAATGTTTCAATTTTAGCTCACATATATATATATATATATATATATATATATAAAAATAAAAACTGAAGAAAAAACCTACATAATTCACTTGGGTCCCTGTGTGCGGTCTTGAGGGTAAGACTGATCTAGAAGAAATGACACCTTGGTGGTAGAATATTTCCTCTCACATAGGTTTTATAGGTTTAAAGTATTGTGGAAAGATCCTGGCCAACAGTCATCACATCCAATACCCTGTATGCAGAAGCAATACTACTTAAATATTAATGTTATTTAAAACTGACAGAATAGCTCACTGTCACTGAACCTGTGATCTGCATGCATGGGTCCACATTACTCCCCACACCTCTTGTTTACCATTAGTTTATTGATGTCTTGCATTTCCCAGGTGACTTCACAGTTGTATTGAAAGTACATAAACCTCTTCTCAGTATAAAGAGAAGTAACTGCCTGCATGGCATGTTGCTGTGATGGTCCCAAATCATCCCCGCTGCATAACTGGCATTTCCCTGTGATTAGAATCCTTTTCCTCTAGTGGTCGCTGGAGGTGTGGGGAGGTGTCCAGCATCAGCAAACAGAGGCTGGGGAGGTATTCTGGTCCCTCTACAGTCACCTAATATACAGTTTAGCTAACTAACTGCTTGCCAACTCCATTTGGTAATCAGTTGCTTTTCTTCAGAGTTGAATGGTGAATTACGTCTGCTGCTTTTACATGAGAAAACTACTGGAGTGCTGTTTGTGGTCACTCCAAGAGGCTCATCCTCATGCTAAAGCAGCAGGGGGGTGAATGTTTTGCTCTCTAGAAAGAAATGTAGCTCGACACATGTATTTGCCTGTACAAATTTGTTGTATTTGAACAAAAACTCTTGGAAAGTTCAGTGAAATGAGCTGGATTTGTTTTTCAAACATGTATACTAATTGTTAAATATCAAGTAACATTGTGCGTCTGATAAGACCAGAGTGTTTACAAGAGAAATGGCATTAAAACTGCATCTACTGACAAAAATTGTTTAATATGGTTGAAAGCTGTCAAAATAAAATAAATGGACCTTGAGCTGGATTTGTTTTTCAAACATGTATACTAATTGGATTTTGTGACCAATCTATTTTTTCACTCTAGAGAACATTAGTGGTGTTATGTAACTTTTTGACCCATAATCCTTGCAGATGGCAAAAAGTATTTAAAAGCTCTTAGCCACAAGAAAACATGATTTATGCACTGCGTGTCCTTCAGAACTAATAACTCCAGTGTTACTTCATCCAAGAATTTTGAACTAGTCTGTGTTCACATAAATAAACAGCTAGATGTGAATATTAGCTGACTGCAGTTTGCTAACTTAGATGCAGTGCAATCCCGTTGAAAGAAGACCAGATCCTGATATTTTAGACACTGTCATACCTTCAGTGACATTGTTCTGACCTCCAAAATGAAACAAATTAAAAAATCATTAAGCGTGAATTTTTTGATGGGTGTATTGATGTATTGATGATGTATTGATCTCTCCACCATGCAGTGCTGTGATACAGTATACAATATTCCTTCATATGCGAGTCTATTCCACTGATGTATTGAATGCATACAAAGGCTATGTTTTTTGTTTTTTGTTTTTTTTGTCAAGTTGTGAGGCTTGAAAAAAATGGCACGTCTAACATTTTTTTCTGGCTAATAGCAATCCATTTGAGAATGTATTGCATCCAAAAAAAATATTGGCAATATTTTAGCTTTATTTCTATTTTTCACACTATGTTCAACACAATGTGCTATGTGCCTGTGATTACTGTGAAAGTGATAGTCTGGAGAAAAACAAAGGGATATCTCATAGACATTCACTCTAACAGTTGTGCTGGGTTTACACGAGAGTCGTGTGTGCTTGTCAGTGCTCTTTAGCTAAATTTTACCATCTATGAACAGATTTAAGGGGCACACGCCAATATTTTTTTGTTGATTGGCCATATCTAAGCAACTGATAGTACAATCAAACATGCATTACAGGCCATTACAGCACAAGGTGACATAATAGTCAAGAAGTGGAAGTTATGGGAATTTTGCAGCTTCTAAAAAAGCTGCTATTCATATTTATTTAGGTAAGAAAGAAAGAAAGAAATACAGATATATCACATATACAAAAATCCTTGTTATGATTATTTAAAAAAGACAAACTAATAGTTTTACAATCTAATAAAGAAGATTTAATATTACTGTACAAAAAGAGTAAAAATAAAAACATGTGTTGCTGAATATTGAAAATGTTTGTGTATGATCTGGAGGGGAAAGGAAGTGGCTGATTTATCTTTCGATGAGACTCATGGAGGTCTACAGCCTTCCCATGCCAGGGGGGATTTTTTTTTTTTTAAATGAAATATCTACCGGCAAAATACTCAGTAAGAACATTCTCAACTCATTATTCCATCAATATCTGCATGTAGCAACTAATGATTAATTTTAGGTAACTGAAACTTCTTGGTCTAGATAAAGAAATGATTTTTATCTCTGTAACAACTGTCATAATAATGTAAAAGTTAAGGTGCAGCATAAACCACGGATGCCAGCGTCAAAGACAAACATTTCCTCTGTCCAGTAATTCAACCTAGTAGCCCTATGAATTCCATTTATATTGGATGACTCCACACCATGAGATTTATTGTGGTTGCAAACACAGGAAGTATCGTCCCCTTCATGTAAGAAAAGTATGTTTGCGGAGGTGATTCGGAGACAGCTGTATTGCAAGTCAGACTGGAGAGACTGGAGCTTGAATCCTTTTCACAGACCTGCAATTAACATTGACCTTTTTAATAGTGATAACTGCAATCTTTTCACCTACCATACCTTAACCAAAATTTATTTGCCAAAAGCACAATGTTTCCCTCACCTTGACATACTCAGTTTCCATGCAAAGATATTTAAGAGAGATTGTCTTTGGACATTAAAAAAAAACAAAAAAAAAACCAAAACTTGTCTCCTAAGTAAGCGTTCCGCATTATAAAAATTTTATACGTAACTTCTTTTATTGATAAATAAGCTTTTACCGATAATCAGTTGACCTTAGCTTATATCAGTGACTTATATTTGCAAATGCTTTTAATTAAAAACAACAACACAGTATTACAGTTCATACTGACTTTCATTATGTTTGACTCCCTAAATGTCATTGTTTTGTTGACTATAACAATAATGAAATGTTTTAAAGGTTATTAAAACCATTATGCAGTTTAGTTAAATGTCAAGTTACAATTCACGTCTTAAAAACGTCTTTGGTATGATTCCACTAAGTTACGCTGTTTCTCACAGCTAAAGTTGAAAAGACTAGTAAAAGAGAGCAGAAGTTTAGTAAAGTGTAACTGATTATAATCATGTGAAAATAGCTTTCAAGTTAAAAGTCATGAATGCTCAAAAGTTGAGGGTCTAGACAGTATTTTAACTACACTTTCAAAAAATCCTAACCTCTCAAGACTGTCTACTTCCTTCTGTCTCGTAATATGCATTATTCAAAATTCTCACTGAAAACATGGTGGAACAAAATGCTTAATGAGAGATTTGGATTTTCTTTTTTAGGAGCATTCCAGATAACACCACTACTCTATCTCATCTGAAACAACCCAGCCATAAAATGATGCCATTCAATGGACCATTATACTCTAATCAACAGCAAGGAGCTGATTCTTTTACTCCCACTGTTAAACTCACCTTGAATGGAAACCACAAAATGAAAAGTAAATTACTTTCAGCTTTCAACTTGTGCATTTTTTTTTATCAATGTGAACAAAGGGCAAACATTTCCTTCACCTGCTGGCATATTGTGCTTGTCAGACAGTAGGTGACTATAAGAGAAGCTCTTTTATGCCAGCTTATTGCTGAGATAACAGGAGTATATGACTGATCTTTGAACAGCCTGGATGAGAAGATGCAAGTAAAGACTCAAGGGTTTGTTACTCAACAGGGACCATTAGGCCATTATGGAGAAAAAAAATTTGAATAAAAAAACTTGCTGTGGAACTTCATGTTCCAAGCATTCCTCAATTCCCTCCCTGTCTCCTCCTCTCACAACACAGACTGATAAACACTTTCTGTAGCAAACTGTCAAAGCAAGTACAGTCATGCTGGAGATGTTAAAATGCCAATTATTTACTGGCTGCTCCAGAACCAAATTGTTAAATCTTACTTTTGTAGTTTTAATAGATTTGTAGGTGTGTTGTTTTCCACAGACTACTCTAACCAGAGCTCCAGAGAACCTAAAGGTCAACATAATATTTGGACTTTCAGGCCTGTCGAAATGCATTTTTTATAAATATATAGTCCCTCCTCCTCCTTCCTGGCTTGATTAGCCAGACAATGCACTGAGAATATAAAATTTATGATCATGGACTTCTCACATTTAATCAGGCTGAAAGTGAATAAATGTGACCTCATCACAGTAACGTCACCCATGAGAATACAATTTTTTCAGACCTCGTGGATACGATAAGCAGAGCTGCGTGTTTCCTTGAGCAGAAGATGGAGTTGAAAGCACAGGTCATAGGTGACTGGGTTCCGCCCCGGAGCAATGAAACGAGGCAGGGGTCTGACGCGCCCACATCATTTAAATTTAGGAACTCTCTGATGAACCCTGACAGACTGTGGGCTGAGCTGCTATTGTTGCAAGCACAGATGTGGAGGGAGTTAAACATGAACATATGGTCCAGGAAACCACACACAGGCCGGCACGCACATGCATTGACATACGTACTGACATATTCATTTTATCTTGAGCACAGTTTCAGAAGGACAAGGCAAAGGCCATTCTGCTGTGCTTAACTCCCTCCCAGCTGTTCCACTGGGAATGGGCAATATGGATCTTTGGAATTGCTTGTTGTTTCCCACTGTCAGTGTGTTCCCCTTACATTCATCACATGCCTCTTGTTTTCCTGTGGAGCAAAACTAAAAGTACTGACACGGATATGGGAAATCATAAAGAGAAGAAAGCAGGTGACTAAAGCAGAGGAGGAGGGACTTGGACTTAGTTGATTAGGGAAGGTGAAGAAATTGGTACAAGAGTATGAGGAATAGTGCAAAATGGGAGGAGGGGTGTGAACAGGGATAAAAGAGATGAGAGGGGTTTAGCTGAGGGTATGACAGTTTCAACTTTAGCTGTGCAAGCCCTTAGTATTTTTCAGATGTCAAAGCTTGGCCTAAAGCAACATTTCATGTACTATATGTATACAAATACATAAAACAACACAAAAAACTTCCTGCATCATTTAATTAAAGCTTGAGCTACTGACCATCAACATCACAGTAAACAAAGAGGACATGAAAAGTACATAAGGATCATCTCATCTTTAATTGTATTAGAATATATTATATGGATAAGTACATCCGATCAGTCTTCACTTTATACCTGGTATTGATACTGTAAAGGTTTTCCTTATGTCAGTTCTGCCTACACACAGGAAGAGCTGCAGAAGTTGACAGCATAAGTGACACTTGATCATAATGTGATCCTTAATGGATCTCCTGCTCAATATTCAATCCCACCCGTTTGGAATTTTGAATGCAAGCGGATGATTGGTCAGACCCTCACCAATCGGCTTTTATAGTGAGTTTTTCTCTCTGATTATTTCCTATTTTACTAAGAATAGTTCAATCCTATCACATTTCAAGCCAGACCACTTCCTGGCAGGGTCTTGCAAATCCAGTCACATTCAGACTCAGATTTATCATAGATCACTTGTCAAACTGTGTATACTTAGTTTTAGTAAATTGAATTCATATATGCCAAAATTACAAATCACAAATTTGTCCTAAAGAGTTTTAGAATATGTACAACACCCCTCTATCCTCTATCTAATTATTGGTTCAGATAAAAACTCCAAAAAACTATCTTGTGTCATTGATTATATGTCATGATGTGTCAGTGTTTTTTCTATCTATTGTTCATGCTTCGCTTCATCAAACCTGCCTCTGCTTAGTTAGTGGGACTGAAGTCTGTTCCTGCAAGCACATTGGGGGAAGGCAGGTAAACACTCAAGACAGTTTGCCCTTCCATCTCAGAGTGTTCAGTTATTGTTTGAATGTGAGCACAGACACATTAAGAACTTCACCACACACTCATAGAACAAATCCCAAGATGTTTTCTCAATTTAAATGGGCAAGTAAATTAGTGTCTTAAAAACTAAGAGAAATACCAACTGCCTGTTTCTGTAAATTCCTTTTTTAATATACGCGCAGCTCAATGATCAAGAGAAAATTCATGTAGAAGTGTCGAATGCGTACATTTTAGCGTTAAATGTAAAAATCTACCAGTGTTTGAAATTCTCTGTGGACCTTGTTAAGGCTGTATTCTATCAATGATGCCTGAAAAGCATGAGTCACAGGACAGATTCTCACTGCAGAATTTTGCAGAGATATTCCAAAATGTAGTGAACATTGGTAAGAACAACTACAAAAACATTATACTTGAATCACACCATTCTCACTGTAAATGCTTTATTATAAACTGGTAAATTAAGAATAAACTATGACCGACGACACATTTTTACACTTTTTACATAGGCTTGGCCAATATACCCCATTTTTATATCAAACCAGATGAAGGTCATTTTATAACTAAGGTAACATGAAGTACGTTAAGGAGCTAAATATGTACAAGTTTTCTTCTGTTGAATCAGCAGTGTTACGTATGTTTCTTCCAAACACATCACCGCTCTTGCTCCTCCAGCAGAATCTTATTTGTTGGACTAATACATTGTTTCATGTGTTACAGTGGATTTCAATATGAGTCCTTAGCTCTCTCTGGCTCAGGTTTGTTCTCCACCAAGTCCTGAGGTAAATATCTGCTGTGGCTGGAAACCGCACTGCTGAGAGAAGGATTGTAGGAAACTAAAACAATAGGCTGAAAGTTGCTAAAGAGCTCCTTAGAGCAGAGATGATATGCAGTTGCGTGACATTCTCTATTGGTTTGTCAGTGAAAGCCAGTTCGTTTGCATCTTAAATAAGTGTCGTTAGCCTCATAGCATAATTGCCTAAGTCATTTTTTGGCCAAATTGTGAAATCTGCCTAACTTTCCTGTCCTACCACTGCTGCGTCACCCTGCCTTATTGCCTATGTCCTCAGCCTATCAGATCGCTTGTTAGAGTCCAAAATCACCATCATCAGTCATCTCTGTCACTTAAGCATTTTTGCCGCAACATACAAAGATGGCGGACTGCAAGAGAAAAATTGCCTAAGTCATGGCATATTCTGCCCAAGTCACTTTTATTTGTTATGCAATCGATGTTGTGTCTTATTTTGTTCACACATCTGGTTGATCTTTCTGTTACAATATCAATAAAAAATACCAATGTGCTTGCTAAAGATTGTGTTTTTTCTTGTTTTCCGAAAACATTCAAATACGACTTGGGCAATTATGCTATGAGGCTAACGGTATGATGGAACTTTATCAGACTCTAAATCATACACAATGACTGTAAAAATAGAATACTCATACTGTATTTTACAGCTCTGCACATCTCACTTGTCTAAAAGCTTGAAAGCCCTTTTTGTTTTTTTTACATTTATCTACGGTCCCAGTTGAAATTATGGAACCCATGAAATTTTAGAATATCTTCAAAAATAAATACCAATTACCCAGTTTGGATCAGAATATTATAGACATTATAGCACATAGTAAAATAAAAGATATGCAAAATGTATGCTTAACACAACTCTTAGCACCCTTTTGATTAATTTAATCTGATCAAATGAATTAAAAACAAATAAGAGTCACCTTTGCTTAATTGTCAGTCTTCGCTTGACCTAATTTAACCAATAAATAATGAATTTACTGCATAAAAAGGGGATGATTGTTTATAGTTTCTCTTTCACAGTGGCGAAGACAATAGAGCTGTCTGAGAGCATCAGAAATTATATTATAAAAAAGAACAAGAATTCCAAAGGCTACAAGACGATTGCCAAAGACCTCGAAATGTCAACAGTTCATTATGTTATCAAGACGTTTCACTGTCATAAGACGCTTCCAAGATGAGATGCTATGAAGAAACTCAATGAGAGAAATTTATGAAGATTGATACTGATAGTGGAAAAAAACACAGACATCTGAAGAGCTTCAGGCTGAATTGGAGCAACCTGGAGGGGTAGTTTCAGTCTGTATCATACACCACACACTAAACCAAGTATGGCTCCATGGTCAAAGGGGAGACGCCACTATTGAAAGGGAGGCACCTAAAGGCAAAACTGCATTTTGCAAAAACTTCACCTCATTTTGTCCTTCAATCTATCTCACAACATGCAGTTGAACATTCTTGTTTTTTTGGTCATACCATATCATACCATTGTGTCTCATTCAGTCTCTTACAGTCTTTCCAAGGATACTCATGAGTGTCACTTAAACGTATGCGTGAGCATTTTAACCCAACCTGGCAAAACAATTCAGCTTGACAAATGTCTCCACGGATAGTTTGGTTATTAAAGGGTTTGTGTCTGTATTTATGACAGTGTGTGGATTTGCAGGTTTCTAAAAAGAGAAAGAGAGGGGCTGTAGTTCAAAAGAGGCAGAATAGACAACACTACTGGTTAGGGTGCTTTAATTATCTCAGAAACAATTTAGATATCTCTCAGCAATCTTGACCCTGAGAAATTACAGTAATATACAATACATGGCAACAACAAATACATTTTGTAGGAAACATAACTGCAGTCAGATTATGTTTTTTTATTATTGCAAGAAGGATATGTTGTTAATTCAGGGATTGGTCAAATTATAAACGTATTGATACATAAATATATAGACATATCTTTCCCTAATCTCCCTAAGTATTTTTGTTACCTTTACTTAACTTCAAACTGGACTGTGGATGGCAACCCTGGTCTTCAGTGTGAGAGACATGTGCTTTGTACACCAACCATTCACCTGCTGGTAATTCGGCTGCTGTTATTAAATGTGATGATTCATTCGTTTGAAAAAAATAATAATAATTAAAAAAATAATAAATACAATTAAAAAAAAAAAAAAAAAAAAAAAATATATATATATATATATATATATAAAATCACATTTAAACCCACGGCAGTCAGTGAGGTGATGCGTTTTCAAAAGCACTTTGGTTTTGAAGCACAACTTTCATGATAGCAGGGAATTACGGGGATCTTTAGAAGGCTAGTGGTTTTAATTTTCTTCTGTATGTTTTCAAGTGCTGTCATTGAGGCATAGGCAAAGAGAGGAGAAAAAAAAATCCCAGGAACAGTGCAATTAACGCAACAACAGCTTGACAGCGGTAAATATTTTCATCAGTGTGATAAAAAAATTGCCAAAAAGGACTCTGATTATCTGGTCAGCATTTTGTATTTTTATTTATTTATTTATTTATTTTTATCATTAAAATTTTTATTTTTCACTGCAGTTCTGTGGAGGCCAAAGTGTCCCACTTGAAGAGTTAGACTATTTAAAATGAACCGACATTTCTATTGGTTAATTACAAACAATTACTGATTTTTAAACCAAATTATGTATGTATGTGCAATATGTTGACAAGTTTGAATAGCTCTTACAATTGAAAACAGTCATGCTTATGGTATAACCATCAGGGTAAACTGTTGGGACTAGCATTATGCATAAGATGTGTTTTCCTTTGACACTGGAAAGGCTCATTATGGACATAAATACACTTCACTGCTTTTAGATGGGCTAATTAAGACTGTATCATTGGCAGCAGATGACAGCATGAAAGCAGCCATCAGTCTAATTAAAATGCTTATAGCCTTGCATTTGCGAGCCGAATCACACTACCATTATTGGTTTTTGCAGCATTTTAGTGGTGCATTTCCAGTGTTTGTGATGCTGATGTTTAAATCTTCATTCTCTCATTCTTATTAGTGTTCAGGGAATGTATCATTCTACTCCCGGTATACATGCCTTTCAGTTTTATAACCCAATTCAGCATGAGAAGCTGAAAATAATTGCATACTATACTATGGCCATAAAGTGCATCCAGACTGTTAGATTGTAGTTATTTGGGAGTTGTTCTTCAAAATTCCTTTTTTTTTTCCTGGAAATCTGCAGTTTGCTTGACTGCATTTAAGTCACACAGTACCTCAGTTACTACTGCATATGCATAGCAATTGTTCCGGTTCAGAGAGAAAAGGTTTATCATTTCCATAGTTGACGTTTTTGAGTTATGAGGGTTTTTTAATCTTGCTCCATTATATATATTAAATGACTGGATAATTGTAAAATACAGGTGGTGAATATATCCAGAAATATCAATATGCCATGCATTAGCCCTGTACTGCTGTCAATAAATCAGTATCCGTTGGCACACAAGTTGTTGGATTTCACCACGCCACTATCATTAAAAGTGTTGCTCTTATTCCAAAATTATGTGAGTGCATCCCCTTCTAGCTAGTTTAATTAACGCCTCCATGGATTTAAGGACATATAAATTTCAAGGCATATTTCAATATTGATAACAAAAAAAAATCTTGGTTATAAAAAAAATTCATTACCAAAAACAAGTTTACTTTACTTTTAAAATTTTAATAATGCACATTCAGTTTTGGTTGGTTACCTCTATTAAATTACTTTGGACCAATTTCTGGTTTTGCCAGTCCAGTCCAGTCCAGTATAGGAACTTAAACTGGTTTGATATTATGCAAACCAGCAGAACCAACATTTGTCATTATGACAGTTTCTGGCAAATTAAAAATAGCCTCAATCAGCAACCTGTACCATCAATGTCATGCTGCTATATCCAATAAAAATGTAATAAATATAATATTACATTTGTTTATAAACCGGCTAACAAAGTCACTAGTGTCAAGTCGAGACAGGTAAAAGGAGGTGGAATTTCAGTAGAGGGAGGGGGTAGGAGCACATGGCAGGCGTTTTGTCTGTTTACTAGAGAATTCATGTGTTTTTGGGATGATGACAAGGAGGGACATCGCAGAATTTGTCTGAAAGGAAACTAGGCCTAAGTTTTACTTTTTTTATTATTATTATTATTCTGATGATTAGAAGAATTAAAGTTAATTTGAATGGAATTTATAAAAATGTGATTTGTCATTCATTTGTCCTTCTGATTGTGGTGGTACTTCACTCTCTTTTTCATCTTATTTAGTGTTTAGTGGAAGTTGGCAAACCAGCCTAGAGGTTCTCTACTGCCCCCAAGTGAAACAGAGTCTCTACATTCTCCTTAATGGGTTTTCTCAGTCATGTTATGTTGATTAATATTCTCAAACTCAGCAGCATCAGCCAAGGTCAACTGCAACAACTAGTGGTAAAATTCAGCACACGGTTTGTCTATGTTCAGACTGTTGTAACACGCTGGGACATAAACATGAATACATAACTAAAATAAATAAAATACCAAAATGGTAAAAATAAATGCATGAATATATGCATGAATATAAAAAATAAAATAATACAAAACATGAAACAGTTAGCTCATTTATAAACCATTCTACATAGCACTTTGCTCAGGTTCATGAAAAAAAAATTGTAACATCACTACAAGTAAACACTACATTAGTCAACAAAGCTAGCATACTAGACTTCCCCAAATAAGTAGTTTTGTTAGGTCAATATTTTTTTACTTTAGCTACCATAATTTCTGAAATTATTAACTTGCTGAGGATGAAATGGAGTCATTGATATAATCATAATGTCTCTAAAAGTAAAAACTATGTCCGCTCACAAAGATAGCATGTTAACCTTTCCCACATCAGCAGCTTGCTAATTTAACTTTACTGAGTTACCACATTTCCTAACATTTATAAACTGTCAATGATAAAAATATCCCACGGCACATCGTCTTGGACTAAAAACATATTCATTGCAGTTACATGCATCTATCTCAACTACAGACACAACAGATAGAGTCTTAGATGAATACATATCCACCAATCTTGGTTGACAGTCAGCAAGATTTTCTGTGTGTGCACTAGAATTGGTCCTGATGTAGAAGCAGACCTGAGAGTCTTGCTGTATGTGGGCTCGGCTGTTTAGACTTTGAACTATTCAGACTAGGGTAACTTGCTCCTAATACATAAGACATTAGACACATAAGACACTATTTGTTGTCGCGGGCATACAACAAAATGGTCCTTAGGTCCTTAGGTCCTTACTGATGCTGCCAGCTTTCTTGTGTAGACAGCTACAATCCATAGTGGTCAGGTCCGGGAGTACAGTTCCCCTAAATCTTGTCAAACATTCTTTTTACCACCTGGACCAAGTCCTTCCAGGTCTCAGCAGTGAGACTGGCATATAACACCATGGCACAGTGGCAGAGGATACTCTCTATGGTGCTTCTGTTGCGCTCCATGGAGCTGTCTTCACCAGGTGAGAGGTGTTAAGGGAGCATTAGAGATCTTTTGTGAGATGGATTCTCTGAGATGGATGTCGCTGACACTCTCCACCTCCTCACCATTTGAGAGGGGGATGTGTGGTGTAATCTCCAGAGTCCACAATGGTCTCTTGGTTTCTGTGGTGTGCAGGACCATATTATTGCCTGAACAACCCCCAACCAGATGATGGACTTCCTCCCTGTGGTGTGTCTCCTCATTGTTGGATGCAAGTTTCGCTATAGTGGTGTTGTCTGCGAACTTCACTATAGTGCTGGGGGGGGGCAGTCATGAGTGAAAAGAGTGAAGGGGGTTGGGCTGAGCACACAAACTTGTGATGCATCTGTGGCTAATCCCAGGTTGCTGAGTTTGTCTTGCAGTTTATGGGGGATTATGGAACAGCAGTATAGCATCCTGACAAAATTTGGATGCATTTGGATGCTCCAGTTGGGACAGGGCTGTATGGAGTGTGAATGAGACCACATCCTTCGCAGATCTGTTTTCTTGATAAGCAAACTGGTGACTGCCCAGATCCTATGTGAGGATCACAGCACTGAATGTGCCATGGTGGCTTTATAGTTTTCTACTGTATTGGCACTCAGCCAAATTGTAGTATATGCTATTATTTAATGCCACCAAGAGAAATTCTTTTGTGCAGGAGTGCAAATCCAGTAATTTTTACCTATATTCATCTCATCCCTACTTTCTTTCACGGCAAAGCACATTTAGAGTAACTAAAATTCATTTTCATGAAAGGGATGCAGATATTTCTGTGTGGATAACCTCCTCTGCTCCACCCCTGTCTAAGGAGAGCTTAATGTGTCTTTTTCTCCTGAAGCCTAATGCATACTGCTTGTGGTAAATACTGTTTCTGAGAGAGCATGAGATGAAGCTCACACAGGTAAAGAGAAGTGGAAAGGATTTCATTAGTTGAGATTTGACATTGATATTACTTTCATTTGCAGATGTCTGAGGAGTGCTTAGATAGGGTGTGAGCAGAATTGAAATTAACATCTTCAACATTTTGTTGTCAGTCTGATGAAGCTTGATGGTCAGAAAAATAACTTTCATCTAGGAAATGCGGAAAATTGACACCATCTTCCTCAGTGTTTGAAAAAAGCACAAACATCCCAAATACTGACTAAAATATTTGTGATCTCTCTTCCAGCTCCCCTGCTGGGTAAAACAGCTTCTGGCATTCCACATTCTATGTGAGATATTTTGAATAATAGCAACACCCTCCACCATCCTGTGGCCATCTGTTCAAAGAGCCAAAGAAGCAAGTTTCTCTCTGGCCAGGGGGTAAATGCCATTCAATATCAGTTATGATCAAAGAATGGCAGAATGATTCTGGGCCTCCTGGGTGACCATTTGCTGGTAATTACATGGAAACTCTGCCCTAGAGGCTTTGAGCTGAGACATCAGCCATATGATAGGCTAGGAGGCGCTATCACGATCAGAGAAGAAATAGGTACATTAGAACCTCTGTAATGATAGCTGTCTTTCCAAATCTCATGGTTGATTAAAAACTCGAGTTCATTTAAAGTTACACAAGATATTATATAAGCCACTCTTGTGAAAATATGTCTGCCCTTTCAGAAACTGTCGCAAAATTTCTACTGTTGCGCTGGAACATTTACTTGTATGCAAGTAGGATGGATGCCACTCTGTTGCTTATAGTTTGGAGCGGCAAATTCCCCGGCACTGCAGTCCATGCTGTCACTGCTAATTCCCACTGTTGGCCTGGTTAGAATGTAAACAACCACAGGTCTTCTCTGACCCACATGGAGTCACCAGCTGTGTACTTGAGCTTCCAGTGAAGAGCCTCACCAGGGAAATAAAACACATGCAGAGGTTCAGGTCCCCCAGAACTCCCTCTGCACAGGTGTCAAAACCAACCAGTATGAGTCCTGAATGAATTCCTCCGTGGCTTCCTACAAGTAAACATTGTCATGTTTGAAAGAGCACCAGAAGTCAAAGGTAGCCCTCCCTGTTGCTCCCATCGTAGTGTCTGTTATACAGAAAAGGTAAGTGGTGTTAAAAGGTGCTAGAGGCAGGTTTTGTAACATTTATACAAAGTCTGGCTTACTGTTTTCCTCCTGTTTCAAGTTTTTATACCAAGCTAAACAAACCATCTCCTGTAAGGAAAAAAAAAGTTCACAACCTTTGATTTGCATTATTACAGAACTACAGCCATTTCAACAATCTGTTGACAGAATCACTGCAAACGCACCATCACTGGCAGTTACTGCAAAGTAAAATCCAATATCAACACTAATATTGATGATAAGGATCATTTTATAGTAGCTGTTTACTGTTTTTACTTGGTTTTACTTGATGAAAAACTAATAAAACAGCACATACACAGCATCTAAAGATGCATTAGCAAAGAAGAGGATGCTCTCTGGAGGAAACCCATTCTGTCAGAGTGGCTCATCAAAACATTTCTTTGTTCTGGACCTGTAATACTACATCATATAATCAATGGAGTCAGAGTGCAAAACATTCCTCCTCCTCCTCAGAAATCTGCCATGAGTCTCAGAAAGTTACATTTTGATAGTAGGTTGAATCTTACATTCAGTACAGCAAAATAAGTCTGTGTAACTAATGCTTCCAGTGTGCTAGACATGTTTTAAGTCAGTGACATAAGTCACGGTGGGGTAAGGAAACTACTCTGAAATCAATGCCATAAAGTCCTCATCAAGTCCTTGTGCCATTCTCTTATCAATGATATAATTCTAGCCTCCTATAGGTAGTAGAAATCTAAGCTGTCATACCTCTTCCAGTTCTCATTAAATCCAGTTTGCAATTTCTGTATCAGAATCTGTTTCCTCCTCATATTGCATGTTGGTTCGGTCATTGATCAGTCAGTTGCTCTCTCTTGTTTATAATAATCATCAGTATTAGGTTGTGAAGATTCAAAACCCCAACATATTGCGACTATATTTTGAAATATCCAATTTCATGATCCCATATTTGACAGAACCACAGTGGACTGTACATGTTGTAAAAAAAATCTCTATATATATATCAGATGTGTTATGATCAAGTTTAATACAATTTCACACCACTTTTTAATATACACACCCACTCTAGTACACCTGCTTTTCAAGCAATTATCACATCAGTTAATCATGTGGCAGCAGTGCAGTGCTTGAAATCCTGCAGATACTAGTCAGGAGCTTCATTTAATGCTCACATCAAATTTCAGAATGGGGGAAAGTCAGGGACTTTGACTGTGGCATGATTGTTGGTACCAGATGGGCTGCTTTGAGTGTTTCTGAAACTGCTGATCTCCTGGGATTTCCACACACAACTGTCTATAGAGTTCACTCAGGATAGAGCTAAAAAAAAAAAAAAAATCCAGTGAGCAGCAGTTCTGTGGATGGAAATGCCTTGTTGATGAGAGAGGTCAAAGGAGAATGGCCAGACTGCTTGGAGTTGACAGAAAGGATACGTTAACTCAGTTAACGCCTCTTTATAACTTTGGTAAGCAGAAAAGCATCTCAGAAATAACAACACGTAAAAAAATCAAGGTGGACACTCCACAGCAGTAGAAGACCATATCAGGTCCCACTCCTGTCTACTAAGTACAGCTGCAGTAGGCAGATGACCATTCTGGACACTTTAAGACTGGAAACCTAGCCTGGTCTTGTGAAACAGGATTTTTACTGAAGTGCACAGATTGAAGGGTCAGAATTTGGTGTCAAAACATGAGTCCATGGACCTAACCTGCCTTATGTCAACAGGCTGGTGGCAGTCATGTGATGGTGTGGGGACTGTTTTCTTTACACACTTTGGGCCATTCAATACCAATCATGGTTTGAATGCCACTGTTTACCATCTTCTAATAGCTACTTCCAGCATGATAATGCACAATGTCACAAGGTAAGTGACATGGTTTCTCAAACTGGTTTCATGAACATGACAATGAGTTAGGTGAACATCAATGGCCTTCTCAGTCACCAGATCTGAATCCAGTAAAAAAAACCTTTGGGATGTGGTGGACCAGGGGATCGGCACCATGAATGTGCAGCTGACAAATTTGTAGAAATGATGAGATGCAATTGTGTCAACATGGACCAGAAAGT
Organism: Istiophorus platypterus; assembly: GCA_016859345.1. Taxonomy (NCBI): domain Eukaryota; kingdom Metazoa; phylum Chordata; class Actinopteri; order Istiophoriformes; family Istiophoridae; genus Istiophorus; species Istiophorus platypterus. The sequence goes on from CM029122.1 coordinate 21,622,145, forward strand.
TTCCAGCATTTTGTAGAATCATGCAAAGAAGAACTGCGGCTGTTGTGAGAGCAAAGGGGGGCCTGGTTAGTGTAATTTTTTTTTTTTCCATGTAGTCCATTATATTGGCTTTTGAACGGACACATTCCAAAATTTTGCTCTTTTATACTGAGCTACCCAAAAACATGTTTCTTTCAAAGGACTTGGGGCTTTGACAATGATTTATATAATTAATATAGGTCATTGTCTAATGACACACTTTCAGTTATTACCACATACCTGCAAAACTAATAACATTCAGTCATTCTCATCTTTTTTTTTTTTTTTTAGGGATAATTAGAAAATGGTAATGAGCTAATGAAAGATTTTGAACATGTTAAATAATAAACCTCCAAAACATCAGTCTATTAGCAATGTCTTTGGTAGCATTAGTATTTAGCTCAAAGACTGTGCCTCAGTACAGCCTCACAGAGCTCTCAGCACGGCTGTAGACTCTTAGCAGTGCAATTAGGTTCATCTGGCATCATTTCTTTAGCATGTATGCAGCCATGTCTTTAGCTAAAGCACCATTCGAACATGTTATGCAGTAGCCTACCCATAAAAATCCATCCAAGACTCACATTAAATGCCCCATTGGTCACATTTGCTTTCTTGTGGTTATAGTGAGCTATTTTCTGTGATAAAAACTCACAGTAATTAACCACAGATTAACTTGCATCAGCACCCTGAATCTCACAAATTAATCATCAGCAGCCTAGTCAGATATTCTTCTGCGTAGATGCAGGCTTTTGTTTTATTTTATTGTTGCTATATATATATATATATATTTTTTTTTTTTTTTTTCCTTCTGTGAAGTTGTATCCAACACACCCCATTGCATATAACTTTCTTGGTGTCAGACTGGGTTTTTGGTTTTCAACAGAGGAAATATTGTCCTGTATAAAACTTTCCCTCTTTGTGTGTATGTGACTATGAACTTCATTTTAATGCCATATGTAGATGCTGTCTGCAGTTTGCTTTATGGTATGCACCAAAGTAAAATGCAGTTTACAGTTTGTGGATCTCAGCAAGGGGGAAAAAAAACAATAATGGCCCAACCTGCCTGAGCTGTTGCTAGGCCTGGTCAATACATTGGCTACTGTCGGTGTAATGCTCAAGAGAATTATGAGGCATGCTGTTTCTTAGTATTCCTATGTATAAAGGCCAGATGCAAAAAATTAAGAAAAAGGCAGATGTCGAAAAAATTATATTTTCCACTGGTAAAGAACAAGAATAATGTGACTTTCTGTGATTAGTGAATCACTCCAAGATGGGTCATGCCATGTCTGTCAGTCTCCTGGCTGTGTTTTCTAATCAGAGGTCAAAAATACCATGTATTTCAAACAGAGGATGGCCACTTAATGTGCTCATCTAAAGTGGTATTTGTAATGATCTGGACATAAAAAAGCAATGTAGATTGGAATATGATAGACTGTGCTTTACTGAGCCATATGCTGTATAATTTCAATGTAAAATGCAATCTCAGTTCATCATTTTTATAAACCTATTAATGAAGTTGAAAATGAATTAAATTACACGTTAACATCTGGTGAACGTGTCGCCGCTCACTTTTTACCACTAAATGCATTTGTCTGGCCCAGATTTGCTCCCATTTACACACTCTGCCAAAATGCAATAACTTTTAGCAGAGAACTGTGTTTAAGTGTTTCATTGACTGAGTTTTCCAATTAAGCACAAAGAAAATAAAATTGAGCCATGAATGTCAGTTCTATTCAGACTCTGATTAGATGTTTTGCTAAAATTATTTTAATATCTCTGAGCTCTATTGCTCTGAGCTCAAATGAGCTAAGAACGACTCACTATTTATAATTTAGCTTTTCCAAACACCTTTAACACCTTGGCATCTATTCAGCCCCGAGCAACAAAAACATTGGAGGGATTCATTTTCTCATAAGGTAATACACTCTCCAAAAAGTGTCTCTTGTCCACCAGTGAATTAACTTGTCAGCAGCTCAAGACTGAAGGACCGTTTAACAAATCCTCTTTTGATTCTAAGAAGCTCCTTAATAGATTGGTCCCTTCTTCTTACTGCCATTCCAATTAATCCTTCTGCATTATGCATTATTACACTGGACAATCCAATGAACCGATAGGCAGTCTCGGACTACGGAAGGACTATCTTAATGGCTATAAGATGGAGTTATACATCTATGGGAATTCATTATTTCATTTATTGTTGCAGGAGGTAGCCATGCCAGGTCTGTGTCACACTTTTATCTTAATTGGCCTTTTCACTACACATCTCAACCTCTATGTTTGTGTCCATTATGACTCAGTAGTTTAAAAATAGTATAGCATGCCTTAGTGCCAAATGAGTTTTATTAGCATCCTTGATATCAAGTCAAACAGCAGTTGTCCTAGTGTATAGATTACCATTAAGAAAAAAAAACAAGCAGTCAACATACTGATGCTAGGGTGTTTGCTATATTTTTTTACTTTCTATCAGGATGTTTCAACAACTACATATCTCACATGCTGATTCATTTGTTCCAAATTTTCTTCCAAAAGTCATATCGCAGTTACTAGAGCACAGCCAGGAAGCTGTATAAAGAGTGGGATGGAGAAAAACAGAGGATTGTTGCACGATCTGATCAGAGGGCAGCATGGTGCTTCTACTCCCAGTGATGGAGTCTTAACATTTCACTATTACTTGACGCTTCAACACTTAAATAAGTATTTCACAGTGTGGTATGCGTGGTCAACATACTTTGGCACATACTTTGTGGAAAGTTGCACAGCAAATACTCAGAGTCCTTCCAGCTCAAATGAATAGTCAGTGGATTTCTTCAAAATTTGAACACAGTTATTTACTTTCTTACCACAATTTAGATAGATAGATCAACACCACTATCATGTCTGTGCTGAATAGGAAGCTAAATTTAGTGGCTAATTATCTTAGCTTAGCATAAAGACTGGAAACAGGTGGAAACAGCTAGTCAGGCTCTATTAGAAGATAATTCTCCTAAAATCATCTAATTTGTTTACAGCAACAAAAGTTGTGTCCGCTGATTTTCTGGCAAATTCACAGTGACAACAAAACTCCAGGAAGTCACTACATCTAACCAAGAAATAGTCCAGGACACAACCCCCCCCATAAAACCCTCAAATTCTCATTTTACAGATTAAACAACCAAGATTCAACATGTAAATTGGTGATCTTGAGAAGTGCTAGTAGGTGGATTTTGTTACATTTGAACAGGATCAGGCTAGCAGTTGCCCCCTGATTCCAGTCTTGATGCTAAGCCAATCTTACTGGCTGCAGCTTCTATTTATAGGCAACAGACAGAGAGTGGCATCAATTTTCTCATCCAACTCACAGCAAGAAAGCAAATGAACGTCATGTCCAAAATGTCACAGAATTCCTTTAAAGAGCTGAACCCCCAAATATTGAAAAAAGATCAAGTTGAAAAAAAAAAACTTTCCAAAGGAGAAGTCATTCATACAATGTCAAAACCACAACAAAGATGTCATTATCAGAAGTTGAGTTGGTGCATTTCACCTCATTGTTGTGTTCAAACAGCTTTCAATTTGAATGAAAGAAAAAAATTAAAATGTAAATACCCTTGCTCAACACATTGCTATTGCACTTTATCCCTAATAACTGTATCATTACCAGCTAATACATTGCATGAACAAAACAACCTTTGTGATTCCTGTGTCGTGTTTGTTTGTTGTTTTTTTTTAACTTTAGCTTTGTGAGTCTGTGTGTGAACCAGTACTACAACCAGTAGTCCTACTTTTTTACTGATCTATCAATGCTCTTAATATAATTAGCCATGCAAGTTGCGTGGTTCTATCGATGGCAACGACGCTCTGTTGGTCCTGCACTGCTACCTTGAGGCTGACATTCTTGCTTATTTGAGAGATGCACCAACAACTATTTGCTGTATTGCCATGAAATTTTGTCCACAGATGCATGTTCCTCTGATGATGAATAGTAATAATTTTATGGAACTTTTAATGTAGTACCATCATCAGGTCAAACTTAATTTGTTCAATACTTTGGTTTATGACCAATTACCTGAAAAACTAATGACATTCCCATCTGCATCTACCAAAATCGTTGGCTAAAGCTAAGATAGTGTACGGGGTAAACGTTATCCCAGCAAAGCATCAGCATGTTTGTCATGTTTGTCAAGTACAACCTCACAGTGGATGAAAAGTAGCTAATCTTAAATAGGTGGCCTTCTGTTTACCTTAGCCTAAGGTAAAAAATTCTGTCAACGGCTATCAAAATACAAATACAATACAAGAATAGGCTCACAGTTCTTTTTTTTTAAATGTTATTAATCAACCCTCTAGGTTATGGTCAGATTTATTGCTTAATTTTCTCTTTCGAGTTCGCAGCCTCTGCCTTATACTTATTTTCTTGAAAAATCATGATATCAAGAGAAAGATGCAGAGAATTATAAAATACAGGAAGTTCATGCAAGTGGAGACTTGACTACCAAAGAGTGTCTCCTCCAGGCTGTCATCATGAGCACTCCTGCTGTCGCTCCTCTCATTATACTGCCCCATCTCTCTCCCTCTCCTAGAGCTCTCTGTCTCTTCCTCTAGAATTGTCAACTCCCTCCTTTGTTACACATGGGCTATTAGGACCTCATAACTGTCAAGAAACCTGTAGCTTGCCTGGAGGCTTATACACTGCTGTACCCCTCGTGGTGAATCTGACTCAGTTCCAGCTGCTCTGAAAATATACTGTGGGCAAAAAATATTCAGGCAAAGTCAGTCAGATGAAGCATGAATAGTAAGGCACAATGCAAGTGAGACTCAGAGGAATTGGAAAACAGCATCTTGTAGACTTGAAAAAATCACTTTGACGACTTGAAAATACATTCAAAGCAAAACATGGGAATTATTTCATTGATTTCATCTCAAGTTACTGAGCAGAAGGCTCATTAAGACCAGGGACCTGATTCATAACCGTTGCATACAAACAAAATGGGGCCTGGAAGAGGCGTATGCCACTTCCCACATGAGAGATTGCAGAAATTAAATGTGAGAGGCATCTTTATAATGGTGTGCTATATTTGTGATAGTGAACCATTGTTCAATAGAACTATACCCTAAGCACCTTTAATTAGTAAAAGATATAAGACAACTCAAATCTCACATCAAATTACGTTCAATATTTCATCAGAGCTGTCATTGTGTCATTCTATTCCAAGATGAGGGAAACCACTGATTGTCATAATCATTTTGGCAATGTTTGAAGTATTAAGTCCGAGTGCTGTATACATATGAATGCGGCTGTGTCATTGTGCATAATGCTGCACGATGGACACACAGGCACTGCTAGTGTTCAGGGACCAAAAAAAGTCTCCTGGCCCATGATGATGACTAGCTACTAAGCCCATTTAGATTCTCTAGAGCCATGCTCTTTGATCTATGTGCTGAACTTAGTTCAGCATTAGAAAGAACAACCCGATGGAATCCCACCATCCAGGTACAAATACAAGCGCTGACCGCTCTGGAGTTTCTGGCAGCCAGCTGTTACCAGCAGCAATTAACAGTCAGGTACGTGTTTGTTATGATTAACATTTACAATATAAGGTTTAACTTTCTGCCTAGAGCACATTTTGGTAATAATAAAATTCTGTTAATTCTATCCTAGGTCTGGGATATCACAGCCATCCTTGAGTTCAATAATTGCCCTTTTATTGGGATTATTAAAATGAGTGGCCAATAACCAGATCCCTTGCATTGTGGGAGAACAGGCCAACATCAAAGACAATTTGCAGCAATAACCAAGACATATGTGACAATGAAATGGATCAACACATGACTCTTTTATCCTGATGTATAACAATGTAATGAACAGCCTACAGGCAGGTGCTGTGCATGATAGCTGGCTTCTTTGTAAGTTAATAAACGTGTTATAGAAATTCTGAAATTCAAGCCTGATATATAATCGCTTTCCATTTTAATCTGCAGGTGACAGTGGCTACCTCATCAGGTAATGGTTCTTCACTCCATTTTCAAATAAAATATGCAGAGAAAACAGACTACAAGGATGCTCAAGCTCATGCATGCTCCGCTGTGGAGTATGTCCTCAGCCTCCTCACATGCCGATGTTGGTCTTTAAATGCTTCAGGTGGCAGACTCTTATACCAAAAGTCTTTGAGATTATATGGACATATGCTCTTTTGCACAGTATGGCACCGAGCATTAGCCTTCCTCTCCCTCCTGGTCTTTCTTCCAATCAGCATGAGGAACCTGACCCAAAGCCACCCCCTCCCCCACAAAAAGGAAGGCTGATAATTTGGAGCAAGGATCCACGAGGATATAATGTGGTATTTGCATAACAACAGCAATGCAAAGATTAAATTCGAACAAGATCTTTTATTGTTAAAATTTCTCACATCATGACTCTTATTTGTTTCAATTCTTCTGCTATGACATTAATTGTGATGGTGTCTCCTTGTGTCTGTGAGACGGCATCGGTCAGGACCCGGCCACTTCGGTAGGCACGGACAATCTATGGCTACAGCCTCCTCGCTGCGAATCTCCTTGCCGGGATCCACCTCGCCTCCTACCAATTCCATCGACTCTGGAAGAAGAACTAAAGGACACAACACCACATTAGTCCCTAGCCCATTTTCACAAATCTCTATGATTGATTGTTAACACAGTCTTACAATAGAAGACAAAACAGTGCTTTATTGGGAACGTCTGTGGTCTCAGCCATTTCAGTGCCCTCCTCATTCCTAAACACTGCACCACACATACTTGTTTCACCAAGATTAGAGACCATTCGGGTTTCCAGCAGTGACAGCTCAGGTGTGCCCTACCCCCACCAGTAGCACACATGCCCTGATGGTGAGATGAAATTCTTTCTGCCTTTTAGATCTTTAGATATGAGCACTATTTTTTATTTCAGTTACTGTCCTCACTGTCTGTGAGTTCATGATGTTTCATGAAACATCATGAACTCACTGGATTAACCACCACAGCGTCGTGCTGCCACTTGTTGCACTTTCTTTCAGTTGTGACCCCACTGCTGTCACAACCAATATGTGTTTTCTAACCTCCACCTCATCCACCAGAAACTTGATTTCTGTGTCAGAAAAATTCATTTTCTTAGTCCTTCTCTCAGCTTCTGCCACAAAACACCACAAAGAATCTATTGGGGAAGGCTCATTTGTAAGCATCGACATTCACGAGGTGTTTTTCATTTTCCATTTATGATTTAATGTAGGTATGTAGAGGGTGCAATATGAGACTGAGCCATGTGCGCAAATTGCCAGGTAGACTATGATTTCAAAGGGAACATTGTCTGCAGGTGTCCGTGTGCATAGTTTTATAAATCTGATTATATATTTGGCTTTTGTGAGTGATACTTTTAGTATAGATCCTATTTCATAAATGAGGCCCCAGGTAAAGTTGCTAATATAGAAAAATGTAGATTACTGTATATAGGGTAAAAAAGGTGTGTTCAAAATTTGTACTTTTCTAGGACCAACAGAAAAAGGGGGCCAAAACACCATCACATTCATCTAAAGAGACCTGCACAGCAAAACTCTGCTGAACTTTTGAAACCTAGCTTGTTTGCATAACTTGCAAGGATACGTCAGGTGGCACATTCTAGAAAATCCAATATTAGCCATGAACATCCTGATTAATTTTCACCTCAACCACATTAATTGATGAAAAAAATCATCATACTGTATCAAATTGCTTTATAAAACTGGAGAAGAGAGCGCAGGCACATTAGCAAAATGTTCTAATACCGTGAATATTTTGCCAACCACAATTTTAATTGATTTTTAAAAATAATTTTTTTCTAAAAAAATTGCCTCAAAGTCATGTGCTCACATGGACACGCCTAAATGCTGGATTTTGGAGTTAAATACGGTGGTTACTGTGTTTCTTTAGATAATTACTCTGTGATTTCATCAGCTATGTCTGTGTCTTTAGCTCAGAGGTGCTTAACAAATACATTAATGAGCTTCGGTGTCTCTGTGCTTCTGCAGGTCGGTCCACACTCTGACAGTGTTAAACAAAGTGATCAAGGCGCTCACTTCCATGTCTGATCACTTGTTTAATCTCAGAAATTGTCTTGTTTGATGCTTTAACAGGTGCTACAGACCCCAGTCCTCAGACTTTGTGTTCTTTGTAACACTGCCTCCATTTTCCACAGGAATTATGTATATCAATGTGCTCGTGAGGGATTTGCATTGTGGGAGTATTTTGGGGCAGCATGGGGTTTGCCAAAGTGCACACATATTCAAGCTAATTGTTATTTATAAAGAGGAATTGTGTGGAGGCAAGTGTGCACACACACCACTTCCACCAGATCAAGGCTGCTTATAACCTCTCTCTTTGGCAACTCATAGTTCAGCTGACTGCTGTTGCATGTGTTTTCTCTCCCCTACACTGCAATGATTAGAAGATTGCTTACAAGTGAGGTACCAAGGCCAGAGAGGGAGAAGGGATTTGTGCCAAAAGCAGGTATGCATTCAAGAGCCTTCAGTCTATAACACTTGTAGGTAAAGTTCTTAGTTGCCAGGGTTTTTTAAGTAACAGGATGAATCAAGTGCACCATCATTAGTGGACATAAAGGGATAAAGAGATGATACCCTTGACTGATAATTGGAGGACACTGTACAGCAGAAAAATAGATAATCTTGAATTAACAATAGTCCAAAGTTAAGTTAAAGTAAACAAGTCAAAGCTGATGCATGTAGAAACGTAAGAAAGCATAAAATACTGCACATTACAAATTACTTACACTTTCTTATTTGAAGCTGACGTAAAAATCTAACTATAATAAATAAATGCTTTCAGAAGTTAAGTGTGGAAAACTACTTCCACCTCCTTTATTTTGGATCTTTCATTTGCAACTCCCTAAAAGCTCTATAATTCATTTTTCTTTCTTTAACTTTGTTTGATTATTCATTTAGCCCAGTGTACTTCGGGTTCAATCATCAATCAGTGAGTCTAATTAATCCCTCTCAGTTTTCTCATCCAATCACTAACCTTTGCCTTCTTTGTGGCTAAACTAGTCTTGTATCTTGCATCTCACATGGAACCATAAGTAAGTGCCTCAGATAAACACTAGAAATGTACACTGTCCAAACATTAACTTAATGTCAACAGCACCTTAAAGCACTGTCTGTGTAGACACATTAGAAAGGATTTTACATCACTGGAGAGTTATCACAGGACAAGTTATTTTATCTTTCACCTTTTATTAAATCTTTTTGCTTAACAACCTTGCAGGTAAACACTCAATTTCTTTGTGTGTCTATACAGGTGTTGTTCAGGCACTGTGTTGGTCACTCGTGTTTTTGAAGCTCTCTGAGCCCAAACACAATCACTGTTGTTATGCATGTCAAATGCAGGAGAATAGACTTGGACCATAAAAGTTGCTTTGGGTAGTGTTTACCTGTGTATAGCGAGAGTAGAAAGCAAGCAGTTGCTTTGTCTGTGTAAGCATCTGGACTGATTAAAATAGAACGTATCTATTCCCTCAGACACACAGGAGATGAATGACTGAAAAATGTGCCTGTGTAGATAGAACATCAGACAGGATTTTACATGTCTGGAGGGTTATCACAGTGGTTTTATTTTGTCCTTAACTTTTTTCATCTGTTTGCCAAATGACCTTGCAAATAAACATGGCAACACCAGTTAGTTTGGTTAACTGACCATTCCAGTTCAACTAAAAATCTGGCTTACTCCAAACAGAGCCTGCCCAACATAATATAAAGTTTTGCTTCTACAGCTGATTCCACTGAGATTCTACACCCAGCTCTGCAGCTTATTCAGCTTTCAGCCACTTCCATCTAATTGTTTTGGTCTGTTGGTCAAGTCCCAATGGTTCCCCCGCATGTAAAACTATAGAGGCTGTTTGAAGCAAACAGACTCAGACAAGCTCCTTATAACCTACCTGTCCCAAGCGAAATAACAGGGAGCCAAGTAAATGAGATTTAAACATCTAGCAAAACATAGGCAAAGATATGTTCTCTCAAGAGGAAGTGGACCAAACTCTGATTAAGAAGCAAATAAACATTTGGCTCAAATTCATCAAGTGGTGAGAAGCAGAACTCCTGAGAGATTGTTTTGTTCTACCCAAATGTGCAAATAATTCATGTTTTGCCTTCATGTTAACAATAGTATATTTGACAATAGTATATTGTTGTACTGCTGCTGTTGTCTCTCACATATACAGTACGTCCCCATGCATCCTCTGTTATGTTGCTCATTCAATGAGACCTACAGAAATGAATCTGCAGCCTGGCAGTTTACACGCTGAGTCTGGCTTTTAGTGATTCTCTGGAACATTGCTCAATTTTGCTCCAATGTTACAACTCAGCACAGGGTTCATGAACTGGTCAACTTCACAGCCTCTCCAGCTTCATTAAGAAATCATATCAATTGCATCAGTCCATCATTTTGATTAAGAGATTGTGTCTGCACCGAAGTTGAGAAATGCAGGACACAGCTCTCTTTGACCTGGCTGTATGGTCCCGGTGCTTATGAGAGAAAAGGGGACAGCCTCATTCATACGGACAGAGTGAGTTTTTTATTTTGTTTATCTTGTCTGTCTTTATATTCACTGGTATATCCATCTATCCATGGCCTTAATGGCCTGTCTGTGTATGTTAAGTTAACCATCCATCTGGCCTGACATGCTATGACTCACACAGTTGTGCACTGATTCATTGCCATGCATATGAAAGAGTATGTCCACATGATTACAATATAGTGACAGAGAAGCATCAAAGAAAGATGAAACAAAGATTGTTTTCGAATATGTATTTTTATGGCTTGGGATGGTCAAGTTTAAGAAAGTTTCATAAAGAGAATTTCCGGGCTCTTTGCTAAAACTGTCTAATTTGGGAGTTTTTATATTGTGCAGTCTAATTAAATAATCACCAATTTCAGTGATTTAAAACTGAAGGTTTTCATGGTTGTTGGGTCAATGTGGCCTCGTGTACAAGTTTTGTTTCCTTTGTATGCAGATAACAATCAGATCCAACAATACCCATCATTTGTTAAATACTGTTTTCCAAACTGGGAGCCATACAAAATGGAACTGAAAATTGTATAGTAGCTATGTTAGCATACCAAAATCTGTGTATGATCTCTTGTGTGATTTTTACTCAGGGAGAGAAATATGCTGCATGGTTAATGGGATCCAAATTACATTTTACAAATGTTTTGGTTTTGTTTTAGATTGAGGTTGAGGTCTCTTTCATCTCAAAGTTTGAAGAGGTGGGCATGGATAATGCGAGAGATAATAATGAGGGTCAACAAAAAGCAAAGACCGATCTGAGGGATAACAAAAGTAATTGGTTTGCTAAAATCAACAGTTGGATAAAGTCTAAAAGCAGGTGTGTACAGCAAAACTAACAATGTAAAATGACCTGGTAGACCGAGAAGCACAATTCTAGAGGATGAGCAGAAAATCATTTGCATCGTGAAGAAAACGCTTTTATAACTGTACAGCAAGTCGGAAACATTCCTCCTGGAAGGTTTCTTTGTCAACGAAGAAGAGAAGACTTCACAGCAACAACCTCAGAGGATTCACCACAAGATGCAAAACCCTGGTAAACCTCAAACACAGGAAGCCCAGACTGCAGTTCACAAAGACACATGAGAAGAAACAGGTAGAGTTCTGGAACAAAATCCTATGGGCTGACGAAACAAATCGACCTCTGTCACAATGATGGAAAGAGAAAAGTATGGAGGAAAAAGGAACAGCTCATGACACAAATCACCTCAGCTGTCAAACATGGTGGTTCTCCTATGGTTAGGGCAAGTATGGCTGCCACTGGAACTGGATCACTGGCATTTATTGATGATTTTCCTAGAAACAACAGGATGAATTTCGAGGTATACATCTGGAGTCTTATACAAACAAACTTATAAATTATGAGTTAAAATATCAGTATATATAAATTGTTTTATTGATATTTTTAAGTCTTTTTAATAATTAAATAACAAAAAAAGTCTCGACTTGAACAGATGTAAAGTTTTACAATAAACAGGATGTTGGTTAAAAAACAAGGTTTTTTTGGTTACTCATATTTTAAAAACTTAGGTATCCCAAATCTACTTTTAGAAGTTCATTCTTGATGTGTCAAATTGGATGTACAGACAGCTATCGCTGGAATACTCTAATACTGAAGAAAACTTAAAAACGCAATGTCTCTTGGGAAAGTTTCTCTAGTTGTAAGGAGGGGTTTTTTTGTATTATTTCTAAGTGGGTTCATGGACATTTATTTGTGCTCCCCTGACAGTCTCCTGTGCGTACAGTTGATGACATCTGGAATTTAACTAAACTTTCTTTTGATGGATATGGCCCTAATATTACAAAAAGTAGCTCAATTCATAATAACCCCTCCTACACAAATTTTGCCTACCCAAAAACTAGCCTGATTGAGCAAAAATCTGTAATCATGGGTCACTTTAATTATAACGTTTGCCTAATCATATTAGAGGTGAACTTTTTGTTTTTCTGTTGTTTTTTTTTTTAGCAGAACAGTATGTCTTAATTTTAAAAAACACTGAGCTGTACAAACAGTTATTTAGACGCAGAGGTTGTTTTGTGTCTGTCCTAGTTTCTCAGTTTGAATTGAATTATTCTAAATGCATCTCTACTTGTAATGATCTAAATTTCTATTCTGCTACATTGCTTTCACAGGGAACAGCTTGGCACATACATATGAAAATAGACAATCAGAAACCCTGTTATGTATACACTGTACATGGTCAACACACTTGCTTTCCATTTGAGGAATTTTGCTTTGTGTAATCCTACTTCTGATTGCCATGAGTGTAATGGCATTGGGTTTTTTGGTGATTTGAAGAGCTGCTCTTATTTGGAGACATAGTGAGTGTACAACATATTATACTTCGTTATTTGAAAAATACCCAATAATTTTATTTTAGGTTTTCTGAAGATAACACATGCTCAAAATTATATATACAGGGTCAAAAAAAGACTAAACCTTGTTCTGCACTTTGACCAGTCACTTTTGGTAGGCAACAAAAACCTCTGGTAGAATAACTAGTTGGATATTGGACCACTCTGCTGGAAAGATTTGGAGAAGTTCAGTTCAGTTTGGTGGTTTTGTGGAACAGAACCGACTTTTGAGCACGATCCACATATTTTTGATAGAGTTGAGGATCGAAAAGTGTTTGCATCAAATGGGAACAAAAAGACAGAGACCGAAATGAATGAGTCAGAGACAAAAGGATACCAAAAAAACTCAAGGTCTTAACTGAGAAGACAGGTTCAGTGCACAGGCAGGCAATGAGGGGCAGGCAGACAAAACCAGAGGACTAGGCAAAGGCGAGGTCATAAAACAAGAACAGAGTCGCACAGAGAATAACACCACTAAGAAAGAGGTGCAGAGAATGAAAACTAAATGGAGGGCAGGATGTGGGCATCTGTAATGAGAAGAACAAGGGTAAGAAACAGGGAATAAAAACTGCAAGATGACTAATAGAACAAAGAATGATCTAGGGAACAGAGTTGGACATGACAGTTAGCTTGGGGTTACTTTCTTGTTGGAAGAAGCAGTCAAGTCCAAGCCTCCACTATCTAGCTGATGGTTTGAGGCTCTGCTGAAGAAGACTCAAGTAGTCCTACTTCATTATTCCATCTACTTTTTGAAATGTACTAGTTCCACTCACAGCAAAATAGCCCCAGAGCTTGATGTTACCACCACCATGCTAATTAGATGTTACATTGATTTTGGAGTTGAGTGCCTTATCTTTACTCCTCCAAACTTACCTCTGGTCATTGTGGCCAAACAACTCAATCTTTGTCTCATCTGACCATAAAACTTTCTACAAAAGGCTTATTCTTTGTCTATATGGTCAGCTGCAAAATTTAGATGAGCTTGAAGGTGTTGATTTTGGAGCAGGGGCTTCTTTCATGGACAGCGGCCCCTTAGTCTATGGCGAGGTAAAACTCACTTGACTGTAGATCGTGACACTGGTGTTCCAGCAGCCTCTGATCCATGGCAAGCCTGTGCCTAGGTGTTTCCTGGGTTTTTTCCAGACCATCTGAACTGATTTTCTCTCATCTGAGGGTGACAGTTTGAATCTCTTTCCAGAGCTTGGCAAAGTTGCTACACTGCCCAACAACTTGTACTTACGCATGATTGTTTGAACTAATGATCTTGGAATCTACAGTTAGCTAGAAGCTACCAGCTATAGTCAATCTACATCAGTGACAGGAAGTTAAGACATCTGGGCCTTGGCAAGTTATAAGACATTTTGGAAAGTTTCAGCACCACAGAATTAATAATCTAAGGGTGTGTATGTAGACTCCTTGCTAATTTCAAAAAACCCAGAATGGATTAAAACTTGAGCATCAATTCTTGTTTTTATAACATATATATATATATATATTTATAACATATATATTATAAAATATAAATATATATATGTGTTGTACACTCATTCTCCCTCAGAAATCACTGACAACCCGATATTTCCATGACATTCATGTCCACGATGAGTGTATGTAAACTTCCAACCACAACTATAAAAGCACTAAAACATGCATTCCACACAATTACTTCTTAGTCTAATGCTATTTTTGGCATTGAGTAATATTGACACTCTTTAACCAGAGAACGATGACTGTTAGAGAGTTTAATCATTTAATTCAGATAATTTAAACAACATTTAATCAGTCATACTTCCCCAGAGGGAATAAACTTTTTTAGACCAATCAAGAATCAGACTTTTTCTGGCTTAGGTCCTTGAACAATAATGAATGCAATCAAATCACCCGATTGCATGCATGGTTGACAATAGAATCAATGATAAATTTCTGTTTGGCTTTGAAGCTGAGGATAGCATAGCAAAGCAGTGGTGATGATCAGGTAACGGACTACCTGTCTCAAGAATGTTTCTTAATTGTACAAGTTGATTTTCATGCTGTACAGAAATTAATGGAAACTGGACCCAGTGATTCCAAACATTTTGGAAAATGTTTGGTAGTAACATGTGAATTATAAAACACGCTTAAAACACAATTTGATGAGGTCTTTAAAGGTCATATTAATTACAAGAACAGTCCAAAGGAAAAGCTGCAGGGTCAGACATGAACACAAATGAACACACTCACTCACTGTCAAAGCTGCACAGAAAGATATTTCTGCATTATTAACCACTGAGCAGCTCCTCTGTGGTCTTAAAGGTTAAATGTTCTGCTCTTCATTGGTTGTACCACAGTTTTACACTTTTTCTTTGAAGAAAAAACATTATGACATTGAAAAGAAAACATTATAAATCTTGAAATAGAGGTGTAGATGAGCATTGTAGTAGAAACATACAGTATCACTTCTGCAAAATGGAAAGATGTTTTCTTTCCAAAACCCTCAATGTTTCCAGGTTTTGCAAAACTCACCTGCAAAGCTGATGAATATACACTTTATTTGATGTTTATTTGACTAACTTTTATTATGGTAGAAAGTGTCATCTAAATACATGTGTTCTTTTCTGTTCCATGCCTACAGTGTGGACTGTGATCCACTCATCTCAATGCTTTAGCCCATTCAGAGCTGGTGATTACCTCCATGGGAAAATAGCACCTGCCAAAAGCATGGATTAACATTTCAATTCAACGTCACAAAACATCACAGCAGCCATCTACTTAAGCATATTAATAATAGTGGTAATGTTAATAATGAGAGTGAATTAAATGGGCCCTAAGGATCTGCTTTTAATTGCATGTAATGAATTCTGTGGCATAGACACCATAGTTCTTTTTAATGAATAGAGAAATGACTGGATAGGCAGAAACACAGAAGAAAACAACAGACCACAAAGAATGAACTCTATTTTGAAACTCATAATGAGCTGTTAGTTTTCTGCCCAGCAATGTGTGACTGAGTTTTAACTTTGCATGCAGCTGGAGTTGTAAGACAGGGACTGTGAAAGACAGAAAATGTCCAACTTGAGGTCAAGATTATTTAATTAGCACTATTGATGCAATAAATAGGGCAGCAGCAGGCTAATAAGGCAATTTATCAGTAATGTTTTTTCATTTTGCCATTTAAAAGACATCTGTCAAGTTACTTACCAAGTGGTAAGACTATTATTACAACCAACTTTTGAACCCAAGAAAATAGGCCATTTTTTTAAAAAAATTATTTTTTTTTTTTGTTAGAGCTGTAATTTTAGCTATATGAAGTTGCAGTGACAAGTGCTTTTTAAAATTTATCAACCCAAAAATTTCAACAGTTGAAAGAAAATTTATCATTAACTTGTTCGTTGAGATGGTTGAGCAAAAGTTGCCAGTGGAGCGGGACAACATGATGATGCGGGTTTGCTGGAGCAGGGCAGGTACTGGAAGCGGATGGGAGAACAGGGCTGGGAGAGGAACCGGTGAACCAAACTGAAACAGCAGACGAACAGGAAGCTGGACAAGGCAGGCAAGCAGGAGCGATGGGGATGATGAACCTGGGGCACAGTTAAGCACAAGATAAATGAGATTCAGGCAAATACAAGGAAAACAGTGACAAAATTTGAACCTTGGCTGTTGCGTTAGATACCACATAGAAAGCCTGAACAATAGGCAAGAACTGGAGTGAGGAGCCAGGGTTTATATACCACAAGTGCTTGTTGAGTTGAGGTGATAGGTTGCAGGTGCACTGGTGGACGGGCAGGAGGAGGAACCAAAAGGCAATGCCTAGCCAGACAAATGCACATATACACAAAGACAGGGAGAAAGATTTCCTGGAGACAAACAAGCCACACAAGGGAGGGAGAAATGGCAGGAAACACTTGGAAAGAAAACTAAAAGCATGGATGAGTATGCTTTATGTAGCATGGAAACAGTATGTAGCAAAGGTCAGTTTTGTTTAAACAGCACAGAGACCAGGGAAGCTGTTAATCTATAATGTGCATCAGCTGTGTATATCCAGTTATGGTTGCCATGGTAATGGTACCAGTTTCTTTCTCCTCCGTGTGCTTCAGACTTGAATTAGATTCGGCTCAGCACACCTCTTGACCTCCTGCTATTCAGTCTAAGACAGCAACTCCTATCCCCAAAGTTTATATACCACGAGCACTACAGGGCTTCTGTGCACAAATCTGTGCAATTTAGTGTTCCTGGTGTCAGAAATGTAGAAAATTCAGCAAGTTAAACAATGGGTTGTTGATTTTTTTTTTTTTTTTTTTTGGTTTATGTTGTTTGATATTGGCCTTGGCAGAGGTATGTGCTATACTAGGTGCCATTCTTCTCCACTTAGATAGTTATGCTGTCTATGTGTGTACTTTCTGGCAAAAAAATTATGTGTGAGTTGAAAAGTGTAATATGTTACTCCGAGGACAAGTTAAAAAGACGTTTCACAGATAAGTTTAACACCTTCTTCCACTGTCTGTGATGCCCCTCAGGCTAGCCTCTAAACATGCCGTCCATCTTTTTCTATGTGAAAAAATTGCCTCTAAGATGTTTGGGAAATTATGAGACATATCAACGAGAAAAATATATCCCATCATCCCTCAATCAAGCTCAAGTTTCAAATGGAGATTCCAATTAGAACAGTGTCAGACTATATAGGTTCCAAAAAAAGAAGAAAAATAGTAAAGGAAGCATTTTTCAGCCTAGAAGAATATACATAAATCATTCTGAACATTAAAACTTGTTCTATTTTTGTGGCTAAACAGTGTATATACGTGGCCATCAGTAATGTGATTAAAAGCTTATTTTGTAGTTTTAGTTCATTTCCATGGTATATGTGTTTATTTGGTGGAATTGCTTGCACAGCAATCCAATCAAATAAACACAACTTGAATCGGAGAGTGAGAGTTTTCATAATTAATAGATTTTTTGCCCACTTGGGGGCATTACAACTAGCACTAAGCTCAGCACTGACATTATTACCTTGTAAAGTTATAATAGCAAATATTCTGTGTTCCTGGCTAGCCATATAAGTTCAAAATCCTTTATCATTTTAGTTCTTTTTCTGGTCTATATGAACTGTTGTTCACTAGCTACCACTGTCTGTTTGCTGTTTGATGCCAAGCAGTTAGTGTACATTGGGGTTTTAGAGCCTATTCACTTAAAACAACTGTCTGCTGCTGGAAGCAATGTTGATGAGAGCTGTGAGAGCCAAAAAATTAAGGATGCAGGCCATAAAACCCGACAATGAGCTAAAAGATGCTAAAAAGATGCTGAACTATACAGTAGAGTGATAATTTGCCCTCCGTTTTTCACTGAGAGTGGTTCCCTTTACATTTTGTATGGCAATTTGATCCATTGTTAATATTAAAATATTGATTAATACAGCTGTAATTTAATGGAAGCTTAACATCCTTTGTTGTGTATGGACCAGAAAAAAAATTATGATAACATTATGTTTCTCCAGAAAAATAAACTTTGCGAATACAAAATTTTGTAGCAGTCTATAATGCATTCATCATTTATAAGATGTATTGCTGTAACTGTGGGAACCATACTGCTTTAACAATAATGTCTTGATTTTCTGCAATTTTCTGCAGCCGTATATCAGTTATCCCCAGGACACTGGTAAATAAAATGGTTGGCTAGAGAACCCCCAGTTTGGATGTCTGATACCTTTTCAATAGTTTAGAGTCCATACATCTCCTAAACCAGTCTTTTCTAACATAAGCACTGCTTAAAACGAAAAGTCACTGCAGACAAGGCCACTGGGCTAAGTACATCATTTATGTAATGTAATTTATCCCTATCACAATCTTGGCTTGGCTAATTAAACCATATACCTTCCCTGCCGGAAAAGAAAAAGGTCAAGGAGAACTATCAAGTCCTCCTGGAGGTGACTTTTCAAAATTAGCATTCTAAATCAGTGAATATGTCATCCACATGTATTGTATCTCCCATATCTGACACTAAAACCTGTCCAACACTATTTTATTATACATCACCTCTTTGTCTTGAAACCCATTCAAATACAATAGAAATAAACTATTTTCAGCGGGTCTTATGAAAATAGGCTCCTCTTTCCCTTTGAGCTAATGAAAACATTGATGTACTATTTTAATGATGTGAGGTATTTGCTGAATCACATAAACTATGATTGAACAATTACTTGTAGAATTCACATTTTAATTCAGACGTGTCAAGATGAGTCAAAGATTGATGGATCCACATTATGATCCATTGAATGTTAAAAAATATATTTTTAAAATATATAAAAAAATGTCCAGTTGTGCAAAAACATGTTCTGAAATTAAAAAAAAAAAAAAAAAAAAAAACACACATATTGCTATATTGATTAACTCTTGTGTAATATTCATGCTACAAAAGTACAGCCAGGCAAATGCTAACCTGCCTGAGCTGACATATTAGATTACAAAACTTAGAAGATAAAATGAGATCAGTTAAACACAGATAGGAACCTTAGATAAATTATTCCCACTGCGTGGTGAATGAAGCACATTAGCAGTGCTGCAGCGGCAGCTTAACTCCCGTGTCAGTGTTGACACCGGCAACATTCAGCCACAGTGCTGCTGTGGGCTCTGACGAGTTTTGGCAGCTATTACAGCCCAGTATAAAAAAATGTGTTGACAGCTGTATGAATTAAAACTGAAATGTATCCGTTCCAAAGGCCATAAAACATGGCTGAAATTTTGCTTGTGAAGACTGTTAGCCTGTTAGATAAGTAAGGGACAATACCAAACAAGTTGTACATTTCATGACTGTAATTGATGATGCATTGGCTGTAAACTCTTTTGCTTCCACTTTGCCTTGGGTGGCTCCCTCTACAGAGAATAGCTTTGCAGTCTACTAAACAATGTTATTAAAACTATCTTGCAAGACACAATAGTTCTCTATTGTTTTCTGTCCTTTGCCTTCTCACTCTTACCAGTGTCTTCTCTCTATGTTGTGTTCAGATTGGTTGCATGTCCTCTCTTGTTCTCTCTTCTTTCCCTTGCAGCTCTCCCCCAGACTGTACCATAGGCCTCCAGCTTAATATCAGACAATGTCCCTTTGTTCTTCCTCCTGCTGTCAGTTGATTTGGATGTCCAAATACTATACATTAGAAATCTGTTCTCACGAGACAGCTTTTTATCTGCTCTTATTAATTGGTTACAAAAACAACCCTATCTCTGCCAATGAACCCCACTATCCTAATTCACTGTTGAATACTGAATAATTAATGTGGAACTCAAAAATAAACACGTCTCACAAGTATTATATTGTTATTCACAGTTTTTCGTCCACCAGAATAAATAATTAGCAGGGCTCATTGTATAAAATTACACAGCATATACAGTACATAATTTAAGCGTTGTGCAGTTGTGTGCAGAAATGAAACCAGTAGTATGATGTCACACAAATGAAAAAATAAAATTTGTTAAAATTTAAACTTAATTTTTTTAAAACTACATGGCCACTTTACCTCTGACAAGCCTTCATTTGGTGAGCAGTGATCTTAATTATATCTCACAATGTCAAAACTCAGTAGGATTTTTTGCTTTGCTAGTCATCAAAACCAGCTTGCAAACTAGATCTCTCAAGTTAATTAATGAAATACGTTCCCAACCCATTTTTCATTTGCAGCGCTTTGCTAGAGCAATTAGTAAGTCTTAGATCCAAAACATTGCTGCAACAGCTGATCTTTGCCATTCTGACAGCTTAACTGGAACTTACGATTCAGCTCATTGTTCACAAAAGCTCTTAAAAGAAAAATAATATCTTATAAAAAACATCACATTATGGGATGTGGGGGTTACTTTGAACCTACCAAACTGAGTTTTTTTATCTTGTTTGAATCAGGAGCTTTATCATCTGTAGTGAAATGTGTTCTCAGAAATAATGGGTGTCAAGCCGTTCTAGGCTTTTTGCATTGATCTCTCTCAAGACATCTGTGGGGGGCTGTAAACTGTGCTCAGTGAGAGAGCAATGCTCTTTGTGTTTACCCGGATCTGTAACCAAATGGACAATTAGCAGGTTTTGGGGAGCAGATTAGTGTTTTTTCGCAGGGGATTACTCTGGCTGATTTTATGAAATTTGGCAGCTATTTGGATGGTGGGAAAGGGCTTGTTCTTTTTGGATAAACTGACGGAAAATCTTGAAAGCAGGCCAAGGAAAAAAATTAGCTACATATCAGTTTTTTTTTTCATTAGTTTGAATTTTTCACATTGCACTTTTATCCTAAAATGGTAAGATTTTATGCTTTACATGACTTAAAAATCAATTTGTCCTGCATTGTTATTTGTTTAAGTATCAACAGCATTCCAAAATGATTATATATCTTTCTTGTGTAGATCTTTTAAAGTACAAGAAAGTCATTATCACAAATGAAGAAATCTGTGTTTCACTTTCTGATTAATGACTAATTACACATGTATCATAAACTTTTTATGATTTTCAAATGTTTGTTCTAACCCCCTACTGAGACATGGATGTTTTCAGTGTAATCAATAACAGATGCATCTCACTCCCACATACCAGGCTTTCTGACTATGACTCAAAGGAAAGGAATACATACAGTAAGTAACCCTTGGTGTAGGTGTCAAAGTCAGGCTTTAGCTGTCACTGTCAATATGGCTGTGGGCAGTTACAGTGGGACAATATCTTGTTTTCTCTGCTGATCTTTGTTTAATGTTCTCCTCATGTTCCTTTATGATTCATGTAGAGATGTTTTATGAAAGTACTTTCTGTGAGATTTGCTTTTCAGTTAATTCAGGATCAGTTACTATGGACGTAGCAGCCTGAGGAGACAATTAACAGAAAACTCACGTCCCTGCTTTTACTTTTAATATTTCCATATGTAGGAATGAGAATCATTAAACATAAACAAGCAAATGTAGGATGATGTCTTAGTTGCAATATCTTGAAAGCTTGAAAACCTTTCTGAAGTAAATTAGTACATATGATAATAAAACCTAAGTAAACAAAAACAAACAAGAATCTGATCAAGCATTCAATGCATCACAGCTTTTGATACTCAGGTGCTACAAACGCATTTCAGTTGGCATTCAGAATGTATTGAGGTTCAAAGCCCAGTCCTTTAGAGGACCCTGTATCTCTCCACTAGAACTGTGTTCCTTACGTCATGGAGAAAGAGATGAAGCAGCCTATAGGTGTTACAATCTCAAATCAAATTGTTAACAAAAAATGACTAAAATGACTGTGTTTTGAGTTTAACAGGATGATAGTCTTTAGGTCATTTTATAGACCTAAAGACTAATCAACACACACAACTTCCACACCAGATACCAGGATTTACATCCAGTTATGTCTGAGGTTAGGTCTCAGCACGTTAATACAAATTGGCAAATTTGAATAGGAATTTGCACTACTAAAGTTAAAATCAATTCAGCAATTCAGTATTTTGTAATCTTATAGAGTCTAAATCTGTTTGTAGCACCTCTTTTGTTCTATTGTATTATTTTGATATTTGTATTTTCATGCATCACAGTCAACATCAGTTCAACAAAGCCATTATAGTTCCCAGTGTAGTATGAAGTGTGTCCCATGGGATTTTTTTGTTTTCTCCTTTTTAGTTGAGAGGTGACAGAAAACAGAGATGGAGAGAGCAGGGTTGAAATGCTACAAAGGTCCTTGGCTGGACCACTAGAACAAATTAATTTCACCTTCTACAAAAACTGATCCTGGTATTAGTTCTAGCTCCATCCACCTGCAAATAAAAGTATTTCTCAGAGGAAGGTAAATCCTGAGCAGGCCTTTTACTCATTTTATAATTTGCCTCTTTGTCTTGTTTACTTTGAGGAACTGAAGCCAAGAATCAAACCAGCTGCATTCTTGTGAAATCCTACCTGCCATCTCATAATGTTTGATGCTGGAAGCAAGTAGAGACTGCTGGTCCCTGTGGCATATTTGTTAGTGGTACATATACTTAAAGTTTATGGATATTAAAATGCTACATGCAACACCATCATCCAAGTTTGAAGATGATATATGGGCTTTTTTGTACATTTTTCCTTGCTTCCCATAAACCAAACCAGTCATATGCCCCTGTGTTGAATCACTGCATTCCTCACATTGTGACTCTTTATTCTAAGCTCCTTTCAGCTAGCAGTTGATAGCCAGTGGTAAACAGGTCCCAGCCACAGCCAGATAGCAGTATTCCCAGCTGTGTGGATCTTAAAGCTTTTGGGGAGCAAGTCGATTCCTTACTGTGCCAGTTGTGACACTTTGCCAGGACTCTCCGGCCCAAACACTCCACAAAAGCCCAACATTACTCCTTTCCCAAACAAATCATTTACCCCCCACTACCCCTGTTCCAACAAACCCCAGCAGGTATTTTATTCTGCTTACCCACAAGTTGTATATGACTTCACATGGATGCAGTGTTGACGGCACAAACTATGCAAAAATTAACCCTGCAAAAAAGGCCTTGTTATGCCCCCTTTCACACACACACAAACATGCCACGCCCAAGTCTAATGTCTTATGCTCCACCATTACTCAACCTTTTCAAGACACAGTACATAGGCTCAGGGCTCCTGTGCCGTTGAAAAAAAAATAACAGTGAAATGAAAGAGACAGAGCCATTATGAAGGAGGAATCGGCATGCTGTGCTATCACTCTCTCTCTGCTGATGTGGTGGAGGTGTATGTATGTTTATTTTTGTGCCCACCTCATTTGTTTCCCCTCAGACAACAATTCTTTAGGTAAATGCCATCCGATTTGCTTTGCTTTTCATTTATTTGTCTGGCCACAGCTTCAACTGCCTCCCTTTTACTCCTCATGTTTATGCTTGCTGCTGCTGAACTGATCTCATCCCAACAGTGTGCCCTAACAGCACTGTAAACCCCCCAATTAATCTCTGGATGAAAGCAGGGATAACTGAAAAACAGGAATCTGGAAAAAGTAATGAAAATTAAAAAAAAAAAAAAAAGTGGAAAAAGGGATGTATGGTTTACCAGGCACTGCTGTTTGCCATTACAGTATATCTTGAATTACAGTTATTCATTTTCAAACGTCAAGGGTTCAAGCATATGTTTTTCATACTCATCCTTTGTTCATATTTAATCCCTGAGATTTGTCAAAAAGAGCACTCTCCATCATATTTGTGGACAGGAAGCATCAGATATAGTATTAGTGCAATGAACACAGTGTGATTGTTGGTTCATAAACTAAAGCACTGTTTACAGTGGCTTTTATGGTGGCATGCTCAGTCTGTCAGGTTTAATCATAGGTGTGAGGTGTTTCAGTTCATCACAAGGGAGGCCTACCAACTCGGCAGTTTGATTAAAGTGTTTAATAATAATATATGTATGTAATATTCCAGAATATATGGATTGGTTGCATAGGTTCTGGGCAAAGTATAATGAAGCAATGAGGCTCCCATAAACAGTCTGCCATGATATATGCACATTTAGTTACTGGGATACCAATAGGAGACCTAGGGACCCTCAGCCGGTAAATCAAGCCATGTTGCCTCAGCAAGAGAGGATAGAGTTCTCGGACATTATAGCACTCTATATCTCTACTATCTTGTGCTTCAAATTCTTTAGATTAAACTTTAATTCTTGATATGTATTAATATACCTATAAAATGCTTTTTGTTAAAACCTTTGTATCTAATCTAAATAAATGTATCACAGCTACAAGTGTCCAGCTTTACCGTCTTTTTATCTTGATAAATTTTATATTCCTGCACCTTATCTACTTTTCCCCTCAAGTATTTGATTAACCCTGATATCATTAAAACAAATAAAACAGGTTCAATTTTTCAATTTTAAATCAATTTAATTTTATTTATAAGGAGCCAAAACATAACATACATTATATCAAAGCACTTTAAAGAGTAAGGTCAAGGCTTTACAATGATCATAAGAGGATCCCACAAGTTCCCAGCCTAAGAAAACAATTGACAGCAATGGAGAGTGTGATATAAATGAATGGGGTGAGAGAGAGAAGAGAGAAGGGGTGGTTCAAGGGGTGGTTTAGGGCTAACCTGAGCCAGCCCACACTATAAGCTTTATTGAAGAGGAAAGTTTTAAGCCTAACTATAGCGATCCCCTGAATTTTCCTTTAATGCCACAAGCAGGTCAAAGTTTTCAATTATCCTGTGAAATATCTAAACATCTGCTGGATGGATTGGGACCAAATTTCGTATAGACATATATGATTACCAGAGAGACTCTGGGGATTTGTCTGACTTATCTTCCAGCACCACCAGCAGGCCGACTTTTTGGTTTCTAGTGAAATATCTTCACAGCTACTTGATGGATTCCCATGAAATCAGCTACACACGTCCTTGTTCCCCTCAGAACGACTCATAATCATTTTGATGATCCTTTCACTTTTTATCAAGTGGCCTCATCCAGACAAAATTTTAATAATTCCAGTATCTCGGGTTATGATTAAACACCTGTAAAACTAGTAAGCTTAGCTTCACTTTATATGTTTTGCTCTAATTAGCAAACCCTGTCTCCTAGAACTCTGCTCATATAATACAAAACTCTTTTCCCAATTATGTTGTGGTGGCAACATAATTGCTGGCTGGGTTATGTTCAGAGGCACCTTTTTTGAATGAATGAATCGCTACATCTATTAGAGAAAGATTGTGGTGTGGTTAAATGTAAATAAACACGTTGTGTCTAAAGTCACTGTGAACTTTTTCTGTATTTAACCAGACCAGGATCTTTCCTAAACCTTAACCAACTGTAAGAGCCTTTAAATGTTTAATAATGCAGTTGGCGACAGAACACAAGCAAAACAAAGACCTGCACCAAAGAAAGGGCAAAATGCCGAATGACATTTAAAAGCTTTTGTAAGTTCCAATGTAGGAGGCACTGTCAAATAGGTTCACCCAAGCCATCTTTAAATAGATTTTAATGGAGGGTTTTGTGTTAGAAATGAGACTAAGCAGCATCTTTGTCACAGCCTGATGTGGTGAACCAAGAGGAAACAGAATTTTTTATATCCCCTTACACAGCATTTGCATATCAAAGCTCCCCATGTTTTGATATCATTACAGTGTTTGAAGTGGGCAAGTGTGGTGGGATTATTTGATAAACAAATCAATGGGACTTTAAAATCTGATGTCAGGTATTCCAGATTTGTATTTGGTCTTTACCGGTGGTTTAGATGTAAATTTGCATCACAATAGCCTCACTCACAAACCTCAAACAAACTGACTCATTAGGATTCCAGTGGCAAGAGCCAATTTAGTGGGTGATCATGCGGGGAGACGCTCTTTAAACTCATGAAAAAAATCAGTGCTCCTTGCAGAATTCATAGGCCATTGCTAAACCCATTGAAACAACATGGTGTAATTCAATAAAGCAGTACAGTAGGAGAAGCGAATGTTTCTCATGTGTCACAGGCCTACTGCACCAGGAGCTAAGTCTTCAACAATACTTTTAGAATACAATATAGATAGAATATATAGTATATTGTATCTGTACAGCTCTGGCTGTGGTTTTCGCTCAGATCTAGCGTTCAAGAAAAACCCAAATAGATAAAAATCTGGAAAACCGCAGTTCAAACTTTGGTACGAACCAACAGATTTTTACTATCAGTTAAACCAATGATATTTTTTCCAATAGCCTAATTTTTTTAATCCACAAGATCCTATATTTGTGGAGGGGGGAAAAAAAGCTCATTACAAGCTCCAAATTTTAAAGGTAACCTCTCCAACTTACTTGTTCTGTCCAACCAATGGTCCAAAACCAGAAGAGATTCAGTGTCAGCTAATCCTGATCATTTGAAAAGCTGGAACTTATAAAATTTTGGCATTTTAAGTTCAATAAAATACTGACTGGCTTAATCACTTCTCAAAATTTTTGACAAACGTTTTTCTGTTTTGAGACTAGTCCAGCGGTTCCATACCTTTTGGTCTTGTAGGCATTATAGCAAAGCAATGCCTACTTTGAACCAAGGGAGAAGTTTTGGGTCAAACACTGGTAGCACTGTCAGAGTAGAGATCATCTTGCAATGGGATCACAGCAGCCTTGACACCTGTAAACATGTTACATACAATGAGTACCTCAGTATTTATTACTTCATTATTACATGAGTACTAAGAAGTCATTACTAAAGTATTTCATTATTACTCAGTAGTCCTTACTACAATATTACATGAGTAAATATTAATTAATACTACATTACTACATGAGTACCCAGTATTCATGGGTTGGACCACACTCATCTTCCAACTTGGCCTCCATTATCTCATCTACACTGCAGTAAAATCTTATGACTGTATCTTGTAAAATTCTGGTGCTATCATGGTGACAAGACCTGTCAACAGACAGACAGAAACACATCAACACCTGACAGTGTACTCAAAGCTGCCTCCTTAGTAGGTCCTGCCACTGTAGGAGTCTGTAGGACCACATTTTACCGTGATCACACACACACACACACACAGTCAATGTTAATATAATATCAGTCAAGCTGTCACAGCTGGTAACAAACAGATCAGCTGGACAAGATGTAGCTAATTTACCATGTGATAATGTCCATGTATAATTACCCGTACAGTAAAAACTCATAATCCACCATTAAGGGTCTAAGGAAAGGTTTCCTTTGAGTACAGATCATTATAATAAGCTAAGATGTTAGCGACAATTCGGTTGCTCTTAAGAACTGTCTAATGTTGTACCTTTTTGCCCTTTTGGTGCATTTTACAGTGTGTTACAATAACAGAGCTGGTTGGTGTTGAAATGACATCTTTGAGAAAATAACTCAATAGTAAATAAAAAACATGTTAGTTAACACCTTATTCCAGAAAATTTAAAAGTAATATCAGCTCACTGATGTGAGCTATGGTAATGACTTATATTTAGGTTTATTTTTAACTTCAACATTTCACTAAAAAATTCTTCAAACTCACCACCATTAATTCATCTCACAGACTGTTAGCTCTTCAACTAGACAATATGCCAGATTATTAGGTTAGGTCGTCACTTTTTTACATGCTTTTTATACCTCAATATTGGATGGAGTATAAATAACACACAACTTTCATGCACAAACACTGTTTTAGTTAGGGTTAGGTTTTAGGGGTTAGCATGTAAATGCCTTATGAAATTGTTGTGTTATCGTATGCCATTTGGTGATACCTGTTTTTTTTTCCATAAAAATAGCTTTGTTTTTTCGGAATTTGAAGTGAATTGTTAGACATTAACTAGCTGAGGGCATTTTATTGGTATTAAATGGGGGGATCTGCAGGTCTTGAGACGGACTGAATTCTATTTCACATAAAAGAAAGCGGCCCACTCTAGGCAGTAATGTGAGCTATAAAATGTTTTTGTATCTCATTGCAGGCTGTCAGGAAACATTATACCCCTACAAACTAAAAGTGAGATTGTTGTAACAGTGGATTGTGAACAACAGGAGGCTGTTTGATGCTTTTTGTGGAGTTTCAATTAGAACCATCAGACCTGTAGCAAACACCACTTTTAATTTCAGCCACAGTAACTAGGGAGCTATAAATGGGCATGTAAAGATTTTAGCAAGAACTTAAAGGAACTTAAATGAATTAGCCACTTTTAATTTTTTTGTTATGATCATTTCATGCTTCTTATCTGGATACAGTTTGGAATTATTTAATAATTATATCACTAGGCATTGCTGTTATATACCTCATGGATTTACTGGAAAAAATGTATAATATATCATTCTAGGCTACACTGCTACTTTTCTACTTTGGTCCAGACTCTCCAAACTGCCTTTTAGAATGACAAGAATGATGAGCATTTTGTTATTGCTCTCTTTGGCAGGATGATATTGTTCATGATGTCATTTGTCAGTTCCCTCAAAAACATTTACAAATCTCCATCTCAAAATATATATTGTCTGATCTGAAGACGATATTATTAAGATTTGGTTAGGTTTAGACACAAAAAGGATTTACTGAAGAATGAACCTCCTGGATTGGGTTCATATATATTATTTATTCATTAAGGTTATTGTCACTATTACAATGATAGGAACGTGGTTAAGGTTAGTGAATGATCAAGGTTTTGTTTAACGGAAACCAGCACTGAGGGAGGAACAGGCAAATCATGTTACGTCCTTATGTGTTGTGTGATTTTGTATTGTTTTATCTACCACTTTTCACGCTGCCATCTTGGCTAAACCCAGAAAAACTGTTCAATCTTGATACACTGTTTCCAACTTCATTGTGACCTGGTTATATAAAGCTTGAAATAATAATTATAATTAAAAAAAAAACAAAAACATAATTTAGGAAGTATTTTAATCTACAATTAGAAATGCTGCAATTATTTCATTTTATATGCACTATGTCACACACGTGGTATTCAACATAATCTATGTCTTTCTCTTCCTTACGTTTTTATCACAAGGCTTCTAGCTATGTTAAATCAAGGAGCTAGCTGAGAAATGGTGCAAAGACTTCTCCTGGATGGGGTCAGCTACAAAGGAAACTGAACATTTATTGAAAATGTTATGTTTGAGGTTGGAGTCAGAGTGGATTTTCTTTCTCCACCAGTTTGAGTATTCAATGTGTTTTCCTTTTTATCAGAATCCTTGATTCTCATCTTATAACCAAGAATAGTGAAAAGGGCCTTGGGTCAAACCGTATCAACTTCATATTATATATAGATATTGATAAATGCTATGATCAAATGGATATTATTACTTAACTTTTATCCTTGATAGCATGGCTTTGCATACACAAACCTCTGTGTTTCAGTGTTTCTAAATGGACATATGCAAACAAAGATAGGACAAATTGGAGCAAAAAGCTTAAATAAATGAGTAAAAAAAACATTATGAATATTTTGTTGAGTATGAAACTTATGACGTATGATGTAAACTGCACTGAGCACTTAAAGGAAGAATTTGGAGTGATATGTTAGGCAGCGTCACTGAGGGAATATCATTTGAAAGAATGGTATTCATGGCTTGTGATGGCTGCTTTATGTTCTTTTTACTTCCATTTATAACCCATCTGAATATATACAAATGCATTCATACATGTGTATATCATTTTGATCACTTGGTTGAAGCTATGTGATTAAAGTGACATAGTAAATTAAATGCTGTAGGCACACCATATGAAAAGCGACAGTATATTCATTTTAAGATGTATGTCTAGAAATAAAAATGAATTTATAACCCTTGGACTGTTGCTCCCATGTATGCAAAGCCTTTATATTTCCAATTGCTTCTTGATGAGAGTTTACGCCAAACAGAGAGCTGATGGGTAGAGGGCAGAGACAGCAAACAAGACAGAAGGAATGTATATGAGAAATGTCTAATGGGACTATTTCTAAATAAACCTTGAGGCTTGATTTTCCACGGCTCCAGTGAGTAATTTAGCCCAGACAAAAATCCATAAATGTGACAGATGAAGAAATGATGAGGAGTGATGCCTCTACCTGTATTAAAACTACTGGACTATATGAGGCCCCTCTATTTGTCATCCTTTTCTAAAGCTTACACTGAAAAATCCAATGCCAGAAAGAGAGCAGCTGCAATGGTTGGTTTCAACTATCCACAGCTTTGTCATTAATACATTACCATAACACCCAACACCTAAAAGTACACCTGTAATTTGTCAGTGAAGTACTCTCAGAGCACTGCCTGTCTACAGTGGTCCTTTTGTTGTGCATTGCTTCATATAGTGAAACAGCTTATTTTATCAAAATGTAAAGGACAAATGAACAGACAGAAGTAAACATCTTCTTTGAATTGTGCAGTACTTTTCAGGGGTTGTCTTTTTTAAAATGACATTTACAAGCCTTCTAATTTCACAATAGCAATGTTTTTTTTCAATGAGTGTATCTGTAGAATTACAAAATATTCATACAGAGTGCATCTGTTAAAAGACCAAGGTCAAAATATTTCATATGTTTTCTCCTCCCAGTTGTGGCAACTAAAATATGATTAACGTTTTATGGTAAAGCATTTGGTTAAGATGCATTTGGCTATGCTGTACATTAATAAAGTAAATAATAAAATTTTAATAATTAACCAAGACTAAAATCTTTCCCTAACCTCAGCCAAAAAGTTTGAATAATTGTAGTTTTCTGACCATAATTGAGACTGGGATTCACTCAACACTCGGTAGTTTACTCTTTAGTGAGCAGATTCTGAATAGTTGTCAATTTTTATCATTCTGTGTTATTGATAAATCACCATCACACAACTGTATTTTGCATGTACAAAATGCAACTACACTGTGAGATTTATAGCAGAAAGTGCTATTTTCATTCTATCGTGTAGCAGATGCTAGCATGCAGCAACCAAACAACAGATGAGAGCCTGGTTTTGTAGATTTGTTGATTCATGGAATTCACATCTATTATCAGCAGCTAACAAAGTTCTCTGGCAACAGTCAAAGTAACAGCGACGATACTGATAGTCACAGACCGAGGCTTTCACACATTAGATAATAGTAGCCTGATTAAAGTTTCAACTCTTTGAAATTTTGACTCTGGCATAAAAAGATTAATCATCGAGCCTTTATCCAGGTAGCAATTATGTTTCCTCAAATTATGTTTGGTAAAAGAGCAGCATTTAGTGTTAATCAATATAATTTTAGGAAACAAAGATGCACCATCTGCACATTAAAAAAGAACCCTTATTTGAGTTTACACCATTAAAGATTTATTCTTTAGTCATTCTTTATCAATCTATCTATGTAACTACACACACACACACACACACACACGCACATACACATACACACACATTTATATATATATATAAATATATATATATATAAATATATATATATTTTTTTATTTTTTTTTGCCAATTCACTGGCATACAACTCAGATTTAGCAGTGTTCTAGATGGTAAAGGGGATTTTGCTGGATTTTACTCTTTAGCTCGAGGAACTCTTGACCCCCTCTGACTGCTGTGCTCTGGGCAACAGACAAGAACAGCAGGCCTGGGATCCTGGGATTTTGCCAAGGTCTGAACCATGCAGCACCCCAGCAGCAGCCAGGTCCAGTACCTCTGAGGGTCTCCCTTCAATTAACACCCAGCTGTTTTCTACAGCAGTTTGGGGATCAAGGCCACCTTGGCCCTTTTCTTCTACTACATCGTACACCAACATACTTCACTGCCAAACCCCACACATTCAGTATATGGTGCAAGTTTGAAAGATATAAACTGCATCAAGAAACACGTTTGTTTGTTACAGTTTTGTTAACATTAAAAAGGCAATATTTTATTTACTAGTCATAACTCTTTTTTAAATGTAAATTACTATTTGCCACAAACAGAAAAAATGTGGTTGCAGATAAGCATTTATCAGTGATGTATAACACTGAAGAAGTTTACATCAACTAGTGTGAAAAATCTGAAGCAATGAAAGGACAAGAGGCAAACAGCAAGTTGGCCAGTACAAGTTAAGGAGCTTGGACAGATGGGACAGGCTGGATCACAGCCATGTAAGGCCTTGTAGGTGAGGAGCCGCATGCCTGTAGGAGCAGAGGAGAGCCTGACCTAATTGACTGCTTTAGTACAAATTTATAAACCTGGTTGCCAAGGCTGGAAGCTTTCCCATTACCAAGGGGCATGATGGACAGAAATGCATCCAAATAAGAGGATAGTGAAGACTGAAACTACCGAGGCTGTATCAGTGTCTATGAGAGTGGTCAGTAGATAGAGCCAAGTAAGAAAGGCTACTAGTAGTATATATAGGTTTAGTATATATATATATGTTTGGCATCAGTCAGAGCATTTGTCTAAGTGCCAAATCTGGGCTATTATTTAACCATGAACTTTTGAGCAGCTATAATCTTTTTTTTTTTTTTTACTGACTGTGTATCCAACAGTGTCCCTGGTGTGTAACATGAGGGTCATTGCTCATAGTGTTGAACTGACCAGAATCATCACCAGAAACTGCAGCACCCTGCAGTTTTATAGTTTAGTCCCATTGTATAACTGTCCAACCCACAACTTGTTTTTTGCCACAGTGGGCAGCTGTTTTCAGCAAAAAAGTAGAAAAAAAAAAACCCTAAATACATGAATAAGCATAACTTGTTTCTCCTGCCCTTGAGTGGCCAAAAAAAAACAGTTACTGCAGATTTACTTAATTAGATTGAGTAGATTAGTCCCTAAATATTCTAATGATTTTAAAGATCAAGACCGCACCAAAATTATCATTAAATGGAAAATCACTTCCTTTAGCTCTGTTTTGGTCTCCACCAACTCCTGAGGGACACATCTTGTTCTCTAGTAGTGAAATTCTCCACTATGTACACCAGCTAGTTGCTTACTTGGTATGTTTGCCATAGCATGCACTAAGTTTTCAGAGATTTTTTGCTGAGAACAGCTGTCTGCCTTGGCTGAAAACAATAATAATACCAGAGTGATGAAAGGGAAACAAAACAATAAAGCTGCTGTCTACAAAAAAAAAAACAATGAGCTGAAACATTCTGAAAAGCTCCGTGGAGATCAGGGAAACTGCAGAGTTGGTTGATTCTCTGTGGGTTAAGCATAAAAAAAAGATCACTTTCCCATATATGTTGTAGTTTTATCCATTTTGAGTAACAAAATACTGACTACATCTGCTTCAAATCTGAAATTTTTAATCTTTGAGGATTTTTTTGTTAGCAAATTTATAATTTAACAATGGTTAAAATACTGCATTTCGAAGGAAGCTTTCCACTCTATTATAGTTTTACTGTGGGCAGTGTGTAACACGACTACCTCATAGTCAGCTGCATGTCCAACAGTCACTTTTCTAGTTAAATAAAAGACTTTGATAGTTTGTCTGAAATAAAGTTTAAAAGACAAAATGCTCCTTTTTTGCCCTTGCCTTTCTCAGTATTCATTTATCTCATCTCTGCAAGGATCACTAGGTACTACAACCATATCCCAAATACACTGACAAATGTCTCAGTAATTTTTAGCACAGCCTGGAGATAAATGGGGGATCGTTCTATCATTGATGTCATCTGCAAACAGTAAACCATCCTTCAGTGGGTTGCACTGGGAGACTTTTGATTGACAGGCGTGCCCAGCAGGGGTTTGTCCTGGGGGCAGGATCTTTAATGTTTTCTCAAAATCTAGATTGTTCTTTTTTCAGGTGTGGAGAGGAGGGAATAATGGATAACAAAAAGTGAAGCAAAAGGAGGAGAAGTGTGCTCTGCATCTGTAGTTCCCATTTCTGCATTTTCTTGATGTAAGTCTTCAAAAGAGGTAACCTCATGTTTGACTCACCATTGTTCACAGCCGTCTTAGTTGAGGTGCTTATTTGAAATTCATCGCTCTACACCTTGCAGAGGTGTTGTGCCTCAATTCAGTCTGGTTATCTAACTACTTTAGTGGATCCATGAAATGTCTAGGGCAGGACTATATTGACCAAATATTGCACCTCTGTATTTTTAGGCTAAATGGTGATACACAATATGTATCTCGGTATTCTTTATGAGGGTGGGTCAGTTGTAAGTAAAGGCCCATTGTTAGGTGTCACAAATACTTTTAAACCAAACAGTAATCAAAATAAAAGGCAACGACAGGGTGTCATTCCCTGTTTGAAAAAATACAGCTGAAAAACAAGTAAATAAAAAATTATATTAAACAAACAACCAATATTCGAAAAAAAATTGGCCTTAGACTGGTAAGGAGGAAGAGTGAAGGCAATCGAGGAGAAAAGATGAAGAAATGATTACGGAGCCTGCAAGTTAATTATTCTGAGCAAAAAAATACAAAAATTAGGCAAGCAATTGAATCTGTTATCCAAAAGGATTACATCTGATAGTCTACTGTTTATTATTAAAGACCATTTACACTCTTTATTGAGTGTATACTGACCACTTGAAACTTGAAATGTCGTCAGTTTTCATTTCAGAAATCCGGTCACCTTAGGAGAGACGGAAATACTAGCACAGCTTTACAGAAGAAACGGGTTATGTAACGCAACATCAAACTATATCAATGTAAACAGCAATGTTTCATCCTATATCTCATTTGAAAATATATCGATATACCGTAAGAATTAAATATAAAACTGAGTTCTAGATATGTGTTATCTTAAAAATGTGATCCGTGTTAGTTCTTAAAATGAAATATCAGGCAAGTATATACTCTTGTTAATTTTCACTTTTTAATTCAAATACACCATTAAGCTCTGTTCACAGGCTAGATGACTTCCAATGTTTATGTCCTTCCAGTCCACAAGGAGACAGAGCCAGTGTTCCAGCGAGTTATGTAGGGTCGCAAAAGACGAGACAACCACACGTTTCCTATTTTCTGCCTTTGCCTCTCCATGCTTCACTGGAGAGTGTGGCTCTAGCCACAGAGTCCTGCCACAGCTCCCATCCATTATTCCATCCTCATCTTTGACCGTGATCATCATCCTCCATGCTGCTTTGCTCAGTAGGAGAACTCGCTTCCACTTTCCCACACTGTTTTTCTACCCCCTTAAGCTTAGTCATCTCCTGCTTTCATCTTGCTTCCTGAAACTTCTATTTACTCACTATCACTTGTGAAGCTCAAAATGTTTAAACAACCAAATCTTGGCTATATAGAAAACACAATAACTCTGAAATTGTGGATCACTGAAATTATACATAATTGTAGTAAGACAGTATCTCTAAATAGTTTTCAATTAAAAATTAAATCACCTTTAGTCCAGTTTAAACCAGTGTTTAAAGAGTAATATGAGTTAAAAGAGGTCTTAAATTTAGCAAATCACAGTGTACACAAGTGGTTTAACTGCAATTAGAGATTATTTAAAGTTTAAACTGTATTCCTACACTCTTATTTATTTGTTCATGAACAGAGAAGATTTGTTTGAGCCTTTCAACATTTCAAAAAATGTCAACTGACTGTATAAAATATTTTGGTATTCAACAAGGACATGGAGTGTCAGAAGTGTGTCAAAATGTCAGACTAATACCCTTTTCATCTTTGAACTACTCTTCTCCCACCTCTTCTCACAAAAGTCATAAAAAAATTTAAATGATAACTTAAATTACTAGGTTATAAGTCAGTGGACACCCTGATGCATCCAGTTATTTTATATGAATAGTAAAAATAAAACTGTGTGGCTGCCCGTCTGTAAGATATGTATGTTTTCACCCAATTAACTAGGTCAATCAATGGTCACAGATGTAATTTTTGTTTATATGCTGACATTGATTGAGTGGTTTGGAAGCGGGAACCTGTTTTTGTAGACAGCTCCCTTTACCTTTATCTCTCTGGAGTAAATAATATGTTTTCAGGACCTTCAGTCAAGGAGTTCAACAGCCCAATTCAGAGAGAGCTCTGTTTGGAGACAGCTAGAAGGGCTTTGAAGAGGATCTCAGGGCTCCTAGCATATTAACAAAGAACACTATGCTTAACTCTGATATTTATTTTTATTTATGTATTCATTTGGTGGGAGACACAGTCGTAAGCTTAAGAGGCTGCTGACTCAGTCTCAGTGGTCTCCCAGATGTTAGGATTCATTTATGCTGTTCAGGCATCTTTTGCTTTTATAACGTACCCAAAAAGTGCCCTTCTGAAAAGTCTGAATTATTGACTTGATATAATCATTATATAGTCTCAATGAAGTACTGGAACAAGCTGACACAGAATACATGTTTAAATAGGATGTTGCCAAATAGTGTAACTTCAAAGCTAATTAAGTAACTAAATATAAGCTGAAAACAGGCTTTAAGGCAGTGATAATCAGTACACTCAGCTTTAGATGGTGGCTTTTATGGCAGTTAATTATGTAAAAATGCAGCCACGGCTATAAAGTGTGCACGCTTTTATTTTTTGACTGCAACCACAAACGTGATTTTCAAAACTAATCACTACTTAAAGTCCCTTTTAGGGTTGCCAGTTTTGTTTTGTGTCTGGCACTTTGCCAAATCTGAGCAGCAGACTGGGACAATAACTGATGGAAAGGTAGATTAATATTGGTTGGCTGGTTTTGAATTATTATGGAATTTTTATTTTAAAAAATGATGGCATACATGTGCTGCATTGTATATGCATGAAATATTTTTGCATCTATCTTATTTTAGCTGATTCATAGGGGTGAAAATTGTCAAACCAATCTGGCAACACTCCTCATTCATTTATTAGTTAAGCTTCTGCAAGCAGAACAGAGTTATCCTAACAGAGACTGGCATGCCTACAAGCCAAAATGAATTCATTTCCCATCAGTGATGGAGGCAAACAAGTGAAGTGGGTCTGAGGAAGAGGGAAATTTTCAGATGTAGTATAGAGTGTAGTTTGTATCACTTAGTCTCTGCTGGACATGTCATTGCCAACACTTACCTCAAGCACTAACAAACAAGAAACTTGGTTTCTTGGTCTGCACACTGATTTGGAAAAATCATTCTTTTATCTAATTCTTTGTGGTCTAACATTGCAGATCCAGAAACATTTCTGTACCTAGGTTTTAATGGATTGACATTTTAATAGAAGACAACACAGAGCCAGCTGATGTTGGAAGCAATATAGCGACTTATGCAAACACCAATATTCATGCAACTGGGACCAAATTAAAATAATTATTTATTAGATTATTTTTAGAACAAGAGGGACCATACTGTTCCAGTTTTCACACATTAATCAACCTTAAACCTATATTTTTTTCCCCAGTGATCAGAGCTCTCAGGTGGACTTCTATTATACTTAGATGTGTTAATTCAAATTATGAATAAACTATTTCCCCTGCATCCTGACAGAGCATCTTTCTCATAGGAAAGTCAATCCAGGAAAATTCAGCTGTCTCAAACAGAGAGGAAAACAAGCCTAATGTTTTGCCAAGTCAATTACAGTGCATTTCTGTTTTTGCAGGGACAGAGTTTTAGTGGTTATCTCAGAAAGGGCCTGAAACTCTCCAAAGACGACCCCGTGGCCAGGCAACAGTAATATATTGGCTCCTGGTGAAGAAGCTGAGTTCAGACAGAGAGGGTAAAAGAGCTGTCAGCTGAGGGAATGGAGCCCTGATTACGCCTACATACCCACACCTGAGCCTTTCCCAGCCTGATACACACTGTGCAATACGGATGGATTCACACATGCTCACAATCATGCACATAGTTTGCATGAACACATTAAATATGATTTGCCATAGCAACCAACACATCTTAGCTCAGTTTCCTGAGTACAGGCATACCCAGATTTTAATGCTTTTTTTTTTTTTTCATTTTTTAAAAATAACAGATTACTGTACAACACACACACACACACAAACACACACACACACACACACGCACGCACACACTCACATACAGTATTGCACTGGCTTCCTGGAAGACATACGTTAAGAACTTCCACATTTGCATACATACAGAACTGTGCAACAGTGCACTAGGATTTTCTAGGTTTTTATTGTTTATCAGACAGGCAGTAGTACCTCCATTTTCTATAGATCTATATTGAATAATCTATTCCTATACCACATCGGTGTTGGCACAGTAGATTTACCCATATACTCAATTCTAAACCTCTCAAGAGAATAAGCATCTCTAGGTTACAGTTTTCTCAGCAAGCATGTGGAGATGAGAGATTAAGCAGATTAGAGACTGACAAGCACAGGAAAAGATCATTGTTCGCGTTGAAATAAGTACCTCCCTAAGGTTAGAAGACTTTGATTGTCATGTTTACGATAAGTAGCCTCCTTCGTCAAAGTCATGTTTTTTGTCAAACTCTCCATTCACCCCAACCTCCTCCTTCTAATTTGCACTTGCTGTGTCACCTGACCTCCTCCTTTGCATCTGGAGGTGAAAAGGAGGAAATAAGGAATCATGCCTCTTCTTATACTTAACATTTGAGTAATAGCGGGTATTGTTATGAAAACAACATCAAGGGTAGTAATAACAAATCCTGCATAATTACATAAATGACATAATGTTTCTAAAGTGTACTTAATGGAATTTTTTTATTCAGTACCACAAAAAAATATAACACAACAGAAGAGGAAGGACAAGCAACAAAAAAACTTATTTTCTATTCAGTTTTACAAAAGTCGGCAAGTTTTCCTTTGTATCTCGCAACGAAACATTCATGGTCAACAAAGAATGTATCCTAATAATTTTGGTGATACATCAACTTTTTCTCTCCCATAACAATGATATGGACAATTTTGCTTTTGAGGTGAAATGTGTTGAAAACTTTTGAATAGATTGTTTTGAAATTTGCTGCACTCATTCAAGTTCCTCCCAGAATTACTTGTAATTACTTTATCGATCTCTTTTCCATCAAGCACTGTCACCAGGTCCAATACTTTGGTTTATGACCCAAAAACTTGCAAGACTAATAACAGTCCCATCAGCTCTAGCTGTACATTAAGTTTTATGCTATTTGCAAATGATAACATGAAATGTGCTAAACTAAGCTACTGGATATATATTAGTCATTACACTCACTATTATGTGCATGTTTGCTTGGTCACTATGAACATGTGAGTTTGCATTTAGCTAAAGCTTGACACAAGAATCTTGTTTATCTTTACATAACAGCAGCTTTGTCAAAATAAAGACACAACTATATTTTACTTTTGCATGTTTAAAGCTTCTAATGAACAAAAATCAAACAAAACTCCCAGATTTAACTTTCATAATCGGAGCCTCAGGGAATCATATTCTTAAGAGTTGCCAACTTTATCTTTACTACATTATTTGAAAGACCAGCATTTAATCAAACTTGAGGAATGGTTTTGTTTGATTGAACTTTAGACTTGTTGGACAGGACAATATAATTTTGGTGTGAGGATAATGATATGAGAAATAGACATTTTTTTAGTTTGAACATCTAAAAATTGATTTAAAGGGAGCTGAGTCTCTGGCTGGTTTCTCTTCATTTTTTTTTTTTAAGCAAACTTCAACAACGCCATCATTAAATGCTCAATTATAAGAAGGTTCCCCAATCAACTCAGGTGCATAAACAAACCTAAAAAACTTAAACCATCTCTGTTGGTCAGGCAACAGCAAGTAAGAGTGATACTTTCATTGTAGCTCTTTCACAAACTGAGGTTTCACTGGAGTGCTCAAAGAGAGCAAGGTATCTGGAGTCCTTCCAGCTGTGTATAATTGAGCAGGCCAAGAGGAACTGAGTACGGCAGACATCAAGTATCTCAGAAATGGTGCAATGAAATGTACACCGTTCATTGTCAACATGGTTGGAGAGAAGTTTTCTATTTTGAATCAGAATGTAGTTAACGGTTATTTTGACTGTGAAATGAAACTTAGGGGTCATCAGCGAGTCCAGTTTACTCTAAAAAGCTCCATTTTCTCACTGTGCTTAACTGTGGGCACATAGCAGGATATTGTGGACGGATAATATAATAGAAAACAGTGATGGAAAAATCGAGAAGCATAATAAGATA
This sequence comes from Istiophorus platypterus, assembly GCA_016859345.1. Classification (NCBI taxonomy): domain Eukaryota; kingdom Metazoa; phylum Chordata; class Actinopteri; order Istiophoriformes; family Istiophoridae; genus Istiophorus; species Istiophorus platypterus. The sequence goes on from CM029122.1 coordinate 21,662,380, forward strand.
TATAAGATCACTTGATTATTAGATAGCTTGAAGAGGGTTGTACTGTACCTAATCAGATACAAACTGATTTGCCAGCTGGATATATCATTATCAAAAACACTGTACTCAATTATTTTCATTGTTGAATCATGAGAAGTTGTCAATAACAGTCCACAAAGATGCACAACCATAATCCAGAAACTGACAAACAACAGTGCGTTCTCATTCAACATGCAGCTTAGGAATGGTGCAATATTTCATATTTGAAAAGCAAACCTGCCAGAGAATGTGTCATTTGGTAGAGGCAATTAAATGTTCTCTGGCTAAACATCACAACACTAGGGATGCACAAAAGATGGCCACCTTCACTTTGATGTGTCTGCTCTGAATTTTGTGGTCAATAACAAGTCATATGTTTCTCTCTCTGTCTTCATCTGTCGCCTACCAGCATCGTTCACATGCTTTCATAGCAGCTGCATGCATGCCAGTGTTTAGACACCCATAGAGTTGTTCTAGCAGCAGCCTGCTTTGCAACCTCTCTTTGAGTCCCACAGTTTGTCATTTACATAAAGACACATTCTCAAAGACTGCAGACACACATAAGCGCAAATACCGACCAACAATTAATATCATTAAAAGTAATGGGGAAATCCTTCAAAAGGCACATACCTTTTTAGTACAGGCTAAAGAAATGCAAATTTGGATATAGTAACTGTCCATCATGTAAAGTCATGCATAAATATACTGTGAGCAAACCCATCCAAACTCTCCACACACTCACACACACACACACACACACACACACACACACAGACACACATACACACACACACACACACACGCATATACACACAGACAGACAAATACAAACATACACGCACACACACACACACACACACACACACACACACACACACACACATACAGACACACACACACACGCATTACACACAGACAGACAAATACAAACACACACGCACACACACACACACACACACACACACACACACACACACACGCATATACACACACAGACACAAACACACACACACACACGCATATAGACACACAGACAGACAAATACAAACACACACGCACACACAAAAACACACATACACACACAGACACACAAATACAAACACACACGCACACACACAAAAACACACATACACATACACATACACACACACACACACACACACACACAAAATCTCCCTTGCCCTACTACTATCTCTGCTGGTATTCACAGTTCCCGTGGAGTTTATGCTTCCGGAACCCAATTATGCCTCACCAGCAAATTAGCCACCATTAGCGGGGCACTAGCATGCATCACCAGGGGAGACAGGGAGACCTTTAGCTCATCTTATGACCTGCTTTCCTGCTCATGAAAATACTGATTAGCTTATAATTCACAATAATGCACAGGCAATTGCTGCACCTCTCCACTCTCTTGTCATTATTGTCAGATGTTCATGGGCATATTTTGTTTGACAGATTACACTGATGGATTGTATTGTTCTTATATTCAGCTCATTTGGTATGTGGTCTCTAATCGCTGTATTTCAGATTTTAAGAAGTCAGTAAGCAGACTCTACAGACTATGTATTCTATGCACGGTAAACAAAGGTAATGAGACAAAACATTGCTCTTACAGGATAACATTCTGATCTAGCAGTAGTACATAATGCAGAGGAAGAGCAAGACTCTTTGGGTAAGCATCAGCCTACCTGTTGGCTGATTGCCTTTTGAGTCACACTTTACTATGTAATCTACCTGTTAATTTTATCTTACTGTGATTTCAATAGCTGTTATGGCCTTAGAACATCCATTTTATATGTATCCAAAGGTTTTGTGTGAAAGTACCAACTCATGTGTTATTCCCATTCAGCTGTGCCTGGCAGGGCGTTTTTAATTTCATATAAAACCATATATCTACTTTCAAAATTACATTTACTAAGACATACACCAAATGTCCAAAGTTAAATTATAGGAACATCTCTGTATAGAACTGTAATCTTGGGTTTTTTGCTAAGACAAGGGTCCCTCAACAGGACAGCATCTACTAGGACTCCCTGAACAGTAACTTTGACTGCACGAACAGCAAAGACTCACCTGTTTGCCATCTACTGAGAGCATCACAGGTCCATCGCACTCCATGCTTAGAGCTGACCTGCATGATAGGATCCTGGCTGAGCTGTGAAAATCCACCTATACACCTATGGACCACATAATGATCCTGCTGTCACCCTTGACTGCCCAATGCCATCAATATCCCTATGGGTTTAATGTGTACTATTTGCATCAGCTTCCATATATTCCATGTACTTTATGTGTATGTATATATATATATAAACATGCTTATCCAAATTGCTTTCTTTCATTCATCAACCCTTTAATTCATCAGATCATTAGTTCATCACTATGTAACATGGCTCATAACAAACAGCACTAATTTCCAGACTACTGGCCCTCAGATTATACCCGTAATATAGCTGGTCATCAACAGAGCTAAGCTACATACCCGCAGATAGCAGACTGTGATTCCATTGTGTTTGAAGATGATGTGGGTAACATCAGGGGAACATTAATGGGCTGGAATGGTAGGGAAGACCATTCCCTGTTGACAGTAACTCAGTCATTGTAAAGCTTGCGCCTAGCAAGTGTGTGATTCTTTATATTAGTTCTACAGTCAGGCTATATCTTTAAAAACTATTTTTAAAAAGTATTTTAAAAGTATTTTTGCATCATTTACTAAGGATGGCTTATTAAAAAAAAGATTAAAAACAGAGTAACAGATTAACAAACCCAAAAATGTCCCATAAATACTATGTGCTGTCTCTTATTTGTGGCATACACACTCAGCATAAACACACAACCCAAGCTAAGAATATACACACTGCTGACCTCAATGGTTATTCTCACCTATAGCCCACTGTGCATATTTGATGGCCAATTAACTGATACATTGCATACTATACTTAGGGACTGCTTTAAAGAAACGCATTATTATGTAAGTGTATGTTTCAAAAATTACACACTTATAATGAATAAACTGTACTAAAATAGGCAAAAACAGAGTGTAGCATTAGAACAGCAGCAGCAAATGCAGACCAGCCTTTTTTCCTCAATAGGAAAGCCAAATTTTAAATCTTACATTTGACTGAAAACAAATTTAATACTTTTTTTTGCAAATCTCCCACTACTTTAACACTGAAGTCTATTACTGAATTATCATTTGTTTTTAACATGGAATGTATGTATCAGAAATCCTTAACTTTTAACTTTTAAACTTGCCTTCAACTTGATATGTAGGCCATTATTTATTAATGCAGAGGCAAGCTATATACTATAAACCTTAATATAACCTTAATATATATTCTTTTGGGATTTTTTACCTAAAGTTTTAACTCACAAACTCTACATAGCCAAAAAAGGCAGTCCACCCTATGTCAATGTTTATACTGAATATTCATCTGAAAGACATCTGTCAGCATATTCAGACAGCTGGAGCTCTCCTTTGATCAAGTGTCACGTTGGTAGCACTGCAATATGAAAATGGAAAGAAAATTCAATTATCCTTAGCTTTGTTGTTGCATATTAAGTATGCCTCCAAGTGGGAGCAGCAATGAATAGTGTGATGATGGATTTAAATAGATTCCAGGGATACTGGGTGAGTGTTGACAATGAGTGTTTGCATACTTGTTAAGGAAAGTGTTTGCATTACACACATTTGTTTAATAAAATTATTAATGCATTGTTGCAGACAACTGGAGAGAAATAACTGCAGAGGTCAGAGAGGTTTTGAGAGACAGGCTACCCTTTGAAACCAGGAGATATTGAAGGGACTATGGTCAAGGCGTGCCTGGGGGGTTAGTGTACATGAACACATATAAGCATTAAATAATCAAGAAGAGGAATACACAGTTTAAGCATTAGGACGGGCTGGCGCAGTAGAACCTTGCCTTCTGATGCTGCCTGCCCTGGAGTGAAAACTAGACATAATTTGGCTTACAATGGGATTCTTTTACAAAAAATATATAAAATGTGTGATCCACAATATCTGCCTTAAAATTGGAAATGGAGAGGTGAGTAAAAAATTGATAGAATTTCTGCTACTTCTCACCAAGTGTGCTGTTGTGGTTAATTTAAGGGTGTAATTAGTTGAGCTAGTGAGTGTCCAGTAAAAGAGTGTGATTATGCAGCATAGTTTCCAGCTATGACTGTCTGCGACCACATAAATTTACAGCAGGGTGTAACTGATGGTGCACAGACTTTGCAAACTTTATGGGAGTGAAATAAAAAAAAAAAAAAAAAAGCAAAACAGGCTGCGCCTATTAGGTTATCCATTTGAAGATATCCATATGCCCTCCACGGTGTGTTTTTGAGCGTGCTTCTTAAAAAGATTAAAAAAAAAGAGATAAATAATCAGAAAGCTAGGCACTGGCCTTTTGTTCGAATGCTTTGTTAAAAACAACCGAAAGAATTTTAGGATTTTCCTGAAAGGTAGCCTCATGTGGCTGTGTAGATAATTACAATCCCCTCTCAGCAGCCAAGGTGAAAGAATCATTGTGTTGCAACGGCAGTCCATGCAGAACACAAACTTTGACACAGGGGGCAGTATTTCACATATTTTCTAAATGTTAATTTCTTTCATTATAAAAATGAAGATGACCTTACCTGATTTTCATTTTGATTTTTCCCTTCTTTCAACCAAATAGTTTTAGATGCCTCAACTTAAAAGGGGAACTCAACAATTTTACATATGAAAGTCTGTTCATAGGTCCTGGGGAATTCTCCGACATATGAGAGAAAAGTTGCATAAAGCCATTTGTTGCTTCAGAGGGACCTGCGTCAGTTGACGCTGAAGACTACCAGTTGGAAAACAAAAAAAATTGGGGGTTTTACGGACGTCTGTAGCTAACTCCTCATCTCTGCTAGAGGCTTGTGGCTCAGAGCTACATTAGCCTCTTTTGGCACACAGACCCGAAATGTGAGTAATGTGGGTGCTCTAAATCATTCATTCATTTTAGTTTTACCTCAGCAATAGTATCATTTATATGTTGACCTTTATTTCTTACTCATCATTGAAATTTTGTAACGACTCACCATACAAAGACATCGGTAGAAATATTTCTGAGAACCTATGTTTTTCCTGTAAGTAGTGACGTACAGTCCATCTGGCTAATGTGAATAGCGATCAGCAACAGAAACCTTTGACATAAGGTTCAAATGTCACCTATAGGAGTAAATGCTCAAAAGACCTGCATTTTCTAAACTGCTAATCCCACTCGTCTTTATATTTCACAGTTAGGTCAGTGCTTTTTAAAGGTCTGGATGTACCTGTACCCCACTTGAACACCAGGAATAGAACATCTTATAATTACTGAGATATCAGAGCCAGCAAACAGCCTTTGCAAGTTAAAAACGGGGTATTCAAAGTAAGTTTCAAGTTTCTTAACTTGATCTATCCTTATTAAATTGTGATTTGTTGTGACTAGATGGATGTAGAAACCACCTAATTAAATCATATCACAAGGAACTAAGCAGTTTCTCTTTTACCTGATTCCACTGTCTTAGAATATTGTCTAAATGTATTAGATATGATGGGAAAAGTATACTAGAGAGTTTTTCATCAACCTACAATGATGTCCTATAGTGTCTTTCCATATGTACATTACAGTCAGAGACTTTAGACCCCTTCACTTTTTTCACATTTTGTTATGTTGCAGCCTCATCAATCTACACTCAATACCCCATAATGACAAAGTCAATGCAGAATTTTTGCTAATAAAAGCTAGCTAATAATAAAAGGAATCTTTACAACCTGTACACATCATGTCCGATCAATTGAACTGACAACAGGTGGACTCTAATCAAGGTGTAGAAACACGTCAACAATGATCAAGAAAAATGAGTCACTCAGGGTAAATTTCAATTGTCACAGCAAACAGTCTGAATATGTATGTCAATTTTATATTAAAATTTTTATCCTTTTTAATAAATTTACGAAATTTCTAAAATTTATATTTCACTTTGCCAGTGTAGATTGATGAGGAAAAAATGATTTTAAACAATTTCAACATAAGGCTGAAACATAACAATTTGTGAAAAAAGCGAAAGCATCTGAATAAGTTCTAAATGCCCTGTATTTACTGTTTACCCTGGAGCCTTTCATGAGAAGCTCACTAATCAGCATCTGCTTCTATTCCATCCGTCTTTGTGTAGATTTCAAGACATGTTTAGGCTAAAGTGATTTAAGGGATGGAAAAAAAGTCACTTGAAAGTAATTTAAACTTTGCCAGAGGCATCTAAATTGTCTGACAACTCTGTTCTCTGTATGAGACATGTTGCAGAGGAGAGGATATACAGTTTATTTGATCACTCCCATGCTGTGTCTTGGCATCAGGTTGCTGAGGGCTGGTTGTTGTTATTGCTGGGCCCATGGTCCCACAGGCTTACCAATTTTAATTATATCCATCTTAACAAGACCAGACTTATGCTAACTGACAGAACCTGACAGAACAGCATACAAGTAGAACTGCGTCCCAAAAACTGTGACTGCTCTAGATGCCAATGATAGATAGATACAAAATCTGTCATGATTTATATACTTAAATTTCAGGACAGTACTGAGTAGCAACACAGTCTTACCAACATCTTGTTTATCTGTGAAGCCTCTTTCTAAAGAGCAGGGAAAGCACATATCGAATCAGTACACTCAAGGTGTCAACACACCTGACATATGGGCTGATTGAGTGTTTGGACAGCCGACTGTCCACCAATCAGCTGGAATGTGCTTCTGACATACCAAACCTGTTCCATCTTTCAGATAAACATCCTCACAGGCGTGTCGCCTTAGGCTCTCTTCCTGTAGAGGTGAGGCCCAGGCCTGTAGCTCTCAGTCTCAAAAGCCTCCTGAAAGTGTCACTCAGGAGCCAAGAACTGAAGACCATTTATTTCTAATACTACTTATTTTTTTCTTCCACTTATTCTTTAAACAAGTGGGTAGTATATGTCTCAAGACACAGACGTTTTTGAAAGAGAACTCTGTACAGAGTTCTGGGCTAACTTTGGTAGGGAGTTGTTTTTTGTCCTCAAGGCCCTTGAAATTGAATGATCATAAACATTTCACTGTGGAAATATGCATCCTATTAAATGGTTTGATTACTAGCATAGTAGTTTCAAACAGAATGGTGTTTTTCTGTAGAACTGGTGAGAGTAAACATGCAGCTCTGCTAGTATATAAGGGAGAGTGAAATTAAAATAGGGTGCCGTGTCTCTTGTTGGATAAATAATTGGAACTGAAGAACCATCACCATAATGGCGGACTAATCTCAAATTGTCCTTGTGCACATACATGGTTGTGCCCAAAGTGTAACACATGTAAAATGAAATTGTACATCCAATAATCTTTGCAGAATAATTATTTACAAATCACAACCCATGCATTTTCATGTTAATTCACTGAATCTTTATTTCTCTTTATGTATCTACAAGCCCCATACCTGAATCAAAAAAAAAGCCCATTTTTTAGAAACTGTTACACAGCTCATAGGGACAGTTCTAAAACAAATCTAAAATCAATATGTTGTTTTAAAAAAGCAAATTTATGACACATTTAAGCAGATTGTGAAGTGACTTCCCAACCTTTTAAACTCAGAAACTCTCGTCATCCAGGAAGTTACTGCTCTTGGCCAAAAAACAGTCCCACACATAGCCCATAAATTAAACCCAAACTTGTTATACACTTCAGTTTTTGCACAAACAAAACAAAAGCAGACATAACATGTTAATTTGTGTGCTTTAGAGATGCCGATACCTTTAGATAGAGTCTTTTAGCTGTTTCCCCCTAATTCAACCATGTCTCCCATACATTAGGTTTCTGTACAGCTAAACTGCAATCACAAATGCAGCTCGTTTTATAGGAAATTTAATTGCTGGCTGGATTACGTTCAGAGGCAACATATTTTTGTAATGCAGGAAGCATAACATTTAGTAGTGGCTTGGAATCGCCAAGAGGCAACTGGGATGCATGGCGGGCATCCAATCAGAATCTCTGTACAGCACTTTGTTCTTTGCTTTTATTTTATTTAATTTATGTAATAAACTTAAATTTGGTTCATCCAGCTTTGGTTTGTCTTTCAAGTCCCTTCCCCCTGAGCCACGATTGGAACATCTCATCTAACTGTTTGTAAGACACACGGACACACACTCACACACACACACACATTAAAACATACAAAGACCTTTAGGGTAATCATGTTTAAGTCTATTGGGCAGGGGAAGTCCTCTGAACTTATTAAATTTCCTTCTTAGTCAGATGCTGAAAATTATTTTAGAAAGAACATTGAACGAAAACAAATTCTTTGGTTTTAATCAAAGCTAATTAGTTTTACTAGTTTTCCAGTTTATGAGTTGTTTTTAGCCAGGCCACTGGTACTAAGTATGGCAATGTGGGTCTGTTGACCAGTCAGTCCACCACTTGGCCCTTGACTGAAATATCTCAGCAGATTTTCAATGGATTGCCATAAAATTTGGTGCACAGAAAAAAACTCCTCCTGGCTTTGGTAATCCTCTGATTTTCTCTGTAGTCATCAACAAGTCAAAAATTTCACACATCCAGTGACATATGATTGCCACCAAATTTGTACAAACATTTATTGGTTCCCGAAAATGTGACCTAACGACTCCCTGATTTTCCTTTAGTGCCAACATGTGTTTGTATTTGTATTTTTTAAATGAAATATGTATTCACCTATCGGCTCAATGCCAGGATTTGCGCACAGAATATTCCGTTTCCTGAAGGAGAAACTGTGATAATTTTAGTGATCACATCTTTTCATATCCCTCATCAAATTAAAAATTAAATTTAACACCTGCAAAACTAATCCGCCTCAGCTATACTTCGTTTTTTTAGTGCAACTTAGCAAAACTTAGCATTGAACATGCTAAACTAAGGTAGTGAACATGGTAAAAAATTACACTTTCTAAACATTAGCATGTTAGCTTTGTCAATTTAAGCATGCTGACATTAGCTCATCATGTCCCATAGTCTAATCAATAGTTTTTCAACTTTTCTATGTGTAGTTGGCTTTGTGACGAATAATCACAAATATTTGTGTTAATTAAATGGAGTTTTAGCATCATAAATATAAATACATTATTAAAGGATAATTTTGGTGTCATGCCATTAAATATACCAATTATTTTTTTTGTTTTTCTTAACACATTTTAATTTTTACAACCAATATTTGTTTTCCCTTAAAATGAGTGCTTGGCAAAGAAATATAAATCAGGGAAAAATGTCTGACCTAATTTTCCAAACTGGTCAGTATGTTTCTTGCCAAAGTGTCAGGAGAGCAAGGAGGGTTAAACCACTGTTCAAGACCTCTGACAGCGTCTGCATTCACCCTCAAATCACATGCTGTTTAGCCCAGAAACACTAATTAAATTTGGAATCCAATTATGGGAATGGTAATGAAATTTCCAAATGGGGAAACTCGTAATCTGCTCATTGAGGTGTTTAATTACAAGCGGGTCTGTGCATTGCAGATATGTTACACCTCTGGATTTGGTGGACAGAGACATGGTCACGAGTTTGACAGCATGCGTGTTTAAGAATAAGGGAGGAAAAGGCTCAAAATACAGTATGTGTGTTTGGGTTTCATGTCATCTCATTACCCAGTAACATGTACTTATGCTCCAGAGACATGTCAGTGTCTCTGTTTTTTGTATATATGTGTGTAAACCAGGTAAGCTCATGTTATTTTTAAATGATCTGTCTAAGCTTGTATTTTATCATTTTTTTGAATCATTAGCAAAGCAATTTAGCTTAGACAATAACATCATCCAGATTGAAGCCTGTGAAGCTTTTTTGAAACAAAAAACTTTTTTTGTTTCTTTAATTTGGAGATTTGACTTTGAAGAAAGAGAGAGGGCAAAAAGGAGAGAGAGGGGGAGCTTGTGTTTGAAAGAGTTTGAATTTGATTGATGACACAGTATGTCAGTTTGGTGACAAGTGGCCAAAATTAGTTACATGAGGGTTACATGAGGGTATGGGATAACGTTTTTTCTTATATACAGTATACAATAACCCTGAACACACCCCCGATCAATAGAAATAAAGTGTGAGAAGCAATATTAATTTTGTCTATTTAATAAATTTTATTCTTTAGCCACAACCCAAAAACGTATTTAAGAACCCACTGTAAAAAAAAAAAAACTCAGTACACCCTTCATTAGTGATTTTCCGTTATTTTAAACATTTATTTGTTATTAATATATCTTGTATGTCTGCCTTTATTTTGATACCAGATTACCCAAATGATACCAGTCCATCAAAAAAATGTGGAGTGATGTCCAAGAATTCTTATCAGCTGATTCTTTACAGCTGGACTTCGTGAGAGGGATTTGTTGCTTTAATTTCCATTTTGAAATATACCATTGGTTTTCTGTCTCTCTCTCTCTCTCTCACTCTATCTATCTATCTATTTATATATATATTTATCTATCTATCTATCTATCTATATATATCTATATCTATATATATATATAGATATAGATATAGATATAGATATAGATAGAGATATATATATAGATATATATATATCTATATATGTATAGATATATATATAGATGCCAAGTTGCAGTTTTCAGTTTTTTCATCTTTGCAGACTCTTCTGTGGTTTTTCAACAAACTTGCATACACATTGCCATCTATAAATGTCATCTCCTCTACACCTTTTGTACTCATACACACTCGGCCCCCTCCATGTTTCATGGTTGGCACTATGCCATCAGTGTGGTAGTTCTGGCCAGGATCAAACATGCTGGACCCCATCAGATCCAAACTAATTTATTTTGGTTTCATCTGACCAAAGGATGTGCTGCCAAAATTCATCAGGCATCTTTTCATGTTCTTTGGCAAAGTTTATTCTTTGTCAAAGAAAGATTTTGTGCCACTTTGTGAGTTTGATTTTCTTCTTGGACAACATTCATGGGTTTATTTCATCCAGTATCCAAAACTGAGGAAGCTGTGGTATTGACAGGTTCTTTTGAAACCTTGTTCATGTAATAAACCTTAACTGGACATCACAGGAGTAGTGAGTTTGTTGTAGTGATCACAGGTAAACTCCCTTTTGTTACACCAAGGTTGTAGTTTGGGGACCACAACTTCCACAAATTGAATTTGACCTGGAGGATTTTTACTATACATAAGAGCAAAACCCCTAATGTAGCCACAAGGGGACACAAGCCAGTGTCTTATTGTGCCGGTCCCAAGCCCGGATAAATACAGAGGGTTGTGTCAGGAAGGGCATCCGACGTAAAACTTTTGCATTAGCCGCAGCAAGACAGAGTACATGTGAGTGAATGAGAGGGACCCAAGTGGAAGAGTGAGGTTACAGGGAGAAGAGATAAAGAAGGTGGAGGATTTTAAGTACTTAGGGTCAACAGTCCAGGGCAATGGAGAGTGTGGAAAAAGAGGAAGAAGTGCAGGCAGGCAGGGGAGAAGTGGAGAAAAGTGTCAGGTGTGATGTGTGGAGAAGTTTCAGTTTAAAATGAAAGGAAAGGTGTACAAAACTGTGGTGAGACCAGCAATGCTGTTTGGTCTAGAGACAGACAGTGCCACTGAGGAAAAGACAGGAGGCAGAGCTGGAGGTAGCAGAGATGAAGATGAAGTTCTCTGAGGTTCTCTCAGTGAGTGACCAGGATGGATAGGATCAGGAATGAGTACATCAGAGGGACAGCACATGTTAGAGGTTTTGGAGATAAAGTCAGAGAGGCCAGACTGAGATGGTTTGGACATGTCCTGAGAAGAGATAGTGATTATATTGGTAGAAGGATACTGAGTTCTGAACTGCCAGGCAGGAGGCCTAGAGGAAGACCAAAGAGGAGGTTTATGGATGTAGTGAAAGTGGACATGAAGGTAGTTGGTGTTAGAGAAGAGGACGCAGAAGACAGGGTTAGATGGAGGACACTGATTCGCTGTGGCGACCCCTAAAGGGAAAAGCCGAAAGAAAAAGAAGAAGATAAGAGCAAAACCCCTACACTTTAACTTAAAAACTATACGATTAAATCTTGCATCTTTTAAAATTTTAATGATATTAGACAAAGGTGGGCTCAGTTTTGTTGTATACTGTACACACAGTTTCTACTGGCCTTCTTACAATACATTCAGAAAGTACTCAGACCCATTCCCCTTTTCACATTCTGTTAGGTTGTTGCTTTATGATAAAATAATTTAAATTCATTGCACAGTGATACCCAAACATCCAACTGCAGGAACAAAGAGATAACCGCATCCCAGAGAGGAGGGGGCCTTATGTTTGCAGTAGTTTGTCGACTACATTAATTACCTTTAGAATAAACAAGTACTTGGAGACCTCTTTCTTTGTGATAGGTATCCTATAGTGTTGTCCTGAGAGAAGTAACTCAAACTCGGGGTGGAGCAGGTGTGTGTTGTCATTGATGATTGGCTTTCCTGCATACAGCCGTGCTGTAGAGGTCATCTAAAGGCTTTTGTTGGCAGCCTGTTAACTTCCCCCAGGGTTGTTTCACAAAAACGAGATAGCGGATTAATTTAAGTGGCACATAAATTACCATGAAGATTTATTCTGTGGCACTAGCTTGGTTTGGACCAGGCCAACAGCCAGGCTTGGTTAATCTTTTTGTTTTAAGGCCAAACCCCATTCGTGGTGTCTGACGCATCAAAAGCCATCAGAGTACTTTTCAATGGGGCAATGACCACTGGCGGAGTTTAGATCATTGGGCATCAGGTCCATAGAAATGGCTGAGTTTTCATTGAATCCACATATTTTTACAGTAATTTTTTACAGTATTTTTACATTTTCAGCTAACTTCTAACCCTATGGGTTAAAAGCATGACTCCTCTTTCCTCTATAAGCGTTGCAACAAGTAAACAAATCTAACAATACACAATTTACGTAACAGGTAGTTAATAAGAATGATGACTTAATGGCATATTTATATATAGTTTGCATTGTGAATTAACCCATAAGAACCAATGACACAGATTTCAAAAACCCAGATGGCTGTAAATTAGTGGCCCATTTCGATTTTTTTCAAAATTCCCCAAAATTTTCTTTAAAGGAAACATGAGACTGAGCCTTTCTGGGTTCAAATTGCACTGAAACGCTGTGTTTCTGTCACTTGCTTGCTTTAAACTACTGCAAAATAATGTTGCATTTTTTAGCATTTTGATGTTATCATCATATTTTGATGGAGGTTTACAAGGAAGTGAAGCATAGTTCTGATAAGCTTTTTCTTATGCACTCAAGTCAAGTGCACATACCCGAAAGAGACATTAAAAACAAGGATGCTCTATCAGGCTGACATGAAATTTTTACAAAACTTGAAGACTGACCCCAAACCCGTTCAGTTCTCTATTAAGAAATAATCTAAGTCCAGCTTTCTTAAATATGAAAACAGTACTGTTTGTTGAATTGAGTTTGTCATCTATGTGTGTTCCCAGATACTTTAAACATATGACAGTATCCATAGTTTGGTCACAGAGTATCAGTACTGGCTGTGGGGCTGCTTGGTTTAAAGTAAGTTTCCTTTGTCTTACCCACATTAATCAACAACAAGCTGGAGGCCACTTTTCAAGAAGAATTATTAGAGATAGTCACATTTTTATCAAAAGAAGACCCATTAAAACCATGTCATCAGCATATTTAAATTGCTTAAAATGCTATCTTTGCAGTGTCATTTCATCAGGATACACAGAATATTACTGGAGATAAAAAAAACAGCCCCATGGGGCACCTATATTCAAAACAACCTCATCAGAGAGGATGTCTTTAATAAAGATTTTTTGTGGGGGGTTAATTAAAAATCCTTGACCGAGGGCGCAAGGCTCCTGCTCACCCTTAGGTCCAGGAGCCAATGCAGGAGTACATGAGTTTGCATCGTATTACAAGCCGACTAAACTCAACAAATAAAATCCATTCATATTTGTTAGTCTGTGTTATTGGCAACCATGTTGACCATAGTGAGTGTGGCAAACTGTAAAGGATCCAGTTGTGTTAAGGATGAGTTGGGATGTTTACAGACAGTCACTCTCCATGAACTTGGCCAGTCCAGAGGTTAAAGCCAAAGGTCAAAAGATATTCATGTCTTTGGACCCTGGCTTTTAACGTACTGGTATAATAATAGCTCTACATCTAATAATAGATGCCTCCAGCCCCCCCCAAGCAGAATGCTACCATCACCATGCTTCTCTGTTGGGTTGGTATTGGACAGCTCATGAACAGTGCCTGGTTTCCTCCAAACATTACACCTAGAATTGAGGCAAACAGTTCAATCATGTTTTCATTAGACCAAAGAATCTTGTTTTCTCAAAATCTGAGATTCCTCTAGGTGCTTGTTAGAAAACTCTAAGTGTCTTTAATGTGTTTTTCACTGAGGAGAGGCTTCTGTCTCACCACTCTTCCATAGAGCCCAGATAAGTAATTGTTTCAGTAATGGTTGTCCTTCTGGAAGTTTCTCCCATCTCCACACAGGATCTCTGGAGCTCATTGACCATCAGGTTCTTGGTCAGCTCTCTTAAGAAGGCCATTCTCCACCTATTGCTCAGTTTGGCCGGGCAGTCACATCTAGGAAGGGTCCTGGTTTATCTATTCTTCTTCCACTAAAGAATTATAGTGGCCACTTGGTTATCAGCCTTAAACAAGCTGCTGGTCAAGTGAAGAGTAGTGAACAGTGGGTTAAGCCGCAGTTTTGAGGTCTTAACCATAGGTCTTAACCATACACCCAGCCAAGTCAATCGCAAGCTAACATACAGCTGTCAATCATGATGCCACACCGCTTTTATAACACCAAATAATCAATTAAAAACAAACTAACTAAAATGACCATCCCTGGGGAAAATTAGCATGCATTTTTTTTTTTTTTAGTTTGGCCCATGTCCCATCAGCTTATATGGAGGGGGCAGAGTTTATGTCCTTTAAAGCAGCCTGCCAAAATCCAGATGGGGGGAAATTCAGATGTTTTGGCTTCACTTTTGGGGAGCTTTCATGATGTCTTTTTTATACAGTAATTTGACCAAGTAAGTATTTAAAGCAGTGTCTCCTCTGCTTCTTTTCTTCCCCATGAGACTGGAGGGCAGAAAACACCTACTGATAATTGATGGTTGGTGAGAACTGCACTCGTAGCATGTTTTCCTTAGCTGGTAAAAGGGGCAACATTGAGATCATTCCACACTCAAAAACAAGTTCAGAGCACAAAGGTCAGTTTTTGCTTTATCAGAAGTATGTTTTTTGGCTTACTAACTGGTCGGTTTAGTAAATCTATGTCTTGGTAACTGCCCCACCTCTGCCCCATTGCAGCACAAATCCACTTGCATGAGCATTTCTAGTTAACTGTCACAAATGAGGTAAGGATAATATCATGGTTATGGTTAATAATAACACAAACATTAACTTCAAATCTAGGATGGGAAGAAAATTAAGCCCCTCCAGACCTGCACCCCCAGACCTGCACATCCAGACTTACACTTGCACAGGGGCTGCTCAAATACATTTACACGGCAGTTTCTTGTATACTTGCATGTATTATGTTTGTTTTTATCTCCATTTCAAACCTGAGCCTTGACAGGAGTTTAACCAACTAATCAACTTGCTTGATGCACAGTTGCTCTGCGCCTCTGCGCCCTAGGGTTACATATAACACCCTTCTCTGGTGTGCGGAGACATTTCAAGGTATCTTTGGAAAATCATCATGGCAGAACACATACGTTTTTATTTTAATCAATACAACTTTCTAGATAGGCTGTATAACAGCTTTGACTCATGCTTCTCACACTCAACAGTGAGTATATTTTACTATTAAGGTCTTTTTATTTCAGTTTTAAACACATGTGTGTTGTGTTAATATTACACTCAGTACTGTGCCTTAATACATCCTTTATAGAAATAGATAAAGGGTTGGAACTGCTACTGCTTCTCTGCTAACGTGCTGCTTTCACCACCCAGCCTGCTGACATTGTGTTACCTACTTAGTTACCGTCCTTGCTGCATACTGGGCACACTTCTTCTTGTGCTGGAACTGAAATTTGGCATTGAATGTAAATTGTGATGCGCAGAATCATCCAGTATGGATGCAAAATGGATGTAAAATACTTAAACCCTGAGCATTTAAACAGAAATGAACAACATTTACACTTTTGGCCAAGATTTTTAAGACAAATTAGCTGTCCATTATAATTACATTCAGTACAGTCTTTTTCACAGTTATCTGTACCAGTTTCTGTCTTTTCTTTTCTGTGCTCACTCCTGTTACCATTAGAAACTTGCTTCAACCATGCAGATCTCCTTTCAGGCCCATTCTTCTCACATTCAGCCTCTCTGAGCACAATACTCTAGAGTCTAGCTTTGCCCCATAAGCATTGCTGATTTCTGCAATTCCCAGGTGGCTTGGTTTTGATGGGGCTGCGTTGCTGGCTTCTTTTACTCCACTAAGGAGTAAAAGAATAATAACGGTCTCTAATAATGGTCTCACTTGCCTCTCTGGTTCTCTGGGTCCATATAACAAGACATCCTTCCTTATTCTCCAAGCTCTCTGTTGCCCTGCAGACCCAACTCTCTTCATACACCTTTACACCATAGGTTCTGCATCCCTGCTTTGTTATCGCCTTAGGAAGACATCTCTCAACCCATCACACCTGCTGTGATATACTGACATGGAAGTGAACAGTGGAAATCTAATTTGGCACACTCATCAAACATGCCACTTCTCCAATGTCAAGCTAGTCCTGCTCTGTCCTGTCTTGAAGTTGGTTCAGTAAAAAAATACAGGAAATAGCCCTCTTCGTAGCCCTCAGTGAAAAATACAAATACCACAGCAGTCATTTTAGAAAGTAAATGGCATGAGAATGTTCAACCATACTCAGCCATAAAGAACCCAGAATATAATATCTACAAAGTCTTTGACTGTATACAGAATGTTCCTTCAGGTGTTCCCTTCAGCCTAATGTTCTTTACCGTGTGAATATAGCCTGTTGTTAGATAATGTACAAAGATCCAATCTCAGGATAAATATCATATTTTTGTGTAATAGGCCTTTTCTGCTTGATTTGAAATTTTACATACTGCTATAATAGTAACTATACTTACTTAAAGATAGAGCAAAACCAAGATATATACTCAGTGGGACATTTCACAGTTGAAAAAATAAACCTGGCAGTGTCTTTTCTTTTGCTGCATTTTCTTATTTGTGTATGCCAGTAAATAGCAACCGTAATAGGATAAAATCAGCTAATAATATCGCTTGTTATCATATTGTATTGGTCAGTCTCAAAACCACAGAGACTGGAGTTCAACATCTTTCAGTGGCATTCTTTTGAAAGAAATTTGTTTTGTGAAACACACGAGTCAAAGGCTGATGAACGGGGTGGTTTGGGAAAAGAACTTGTGTTTAAAATGAGGTGAGGAGAAGTCTTTGAGTCAGTAGACGAAGAGGCTGTGATGAGCAAGAGGTAAACATCAAACTGGGGTCGAAACAAAATCATTTGTTCCTTTGTTTCTGTTTTTGTTTCCTGGCCTTGTTAGAACTCAGTCCTTTGATCAGTGCCTCAAAGCTTGTGATAGTGCAAAGCGCTGCATATGTCAGATTACTGTGAGAGGCCTACAGGGGCACAACCAGCTCCATTCTCCCGCAGCGCAACCCTCTAAGTGTTCAGTTCTGTCTGAGAGATGATCTAGTGTCAAATTTTTTTTGTCCAAAGATTTGCATCTTTATTTTTAGGAGCAACTGCCGGTGTGCAATTCGGGTAAAAGCAAGGGCTAAAAAGGGCCAGAATGATCCAATCTTCACATTCAATTAATGAGTAAATAAGTCTGATTGGCAGTTTCATACATAGTAACATGGGCCCAAGTTTTCACGGGCCCTGTGTGTCTCTTCAGCGGCCCTTTCTGTGCGCCTTTCATTCAGTTTGTGCATGAGTGCATGTTGCATGCATATTCTCCTCCATCCCCTGCCATTCAACTGAATCCTGGTGGGTGGTAAAAGGTTGTATGCTGGATGGAAATAAAAAGAGGAGGCACATTCTCGTTCTCTACAGTTTTGCAAATATTTCATTGCCGAGGCAGTTGATGGAGTGAAATGCACCTGGCAAGCTCAATTTCAGGCGCTGGACATATGCTTTGTTCCTTTGATTACTTTGTTGAAAAAAAGCTTGGTGAATTAGAAAGACATTCAACTAATCTGTTATGCACATATTAAATAACTCTCTCATATCCTTGTTTGCATTGATGCTGGTTCAAGTTCAGTTTGAAAACTTTCACACTTTTTCACTTTTTAAGAGCTATTCCATTGAGGTCACAAAAGATAAATACATGGTATCTTTGTAGGAGGTTATCAGTCAAACGACCAAAACCCTCAAATTCCCTGGGTTAAAGATATAGTTTTACATTTTGGGAAATACACCTATTCACTATCTTGATGACAATTAGATAAGAATGACACCACTCTTGTGTTTGTATGCTAAATATGAAGCAAGAACAAAGAGGAAGTTAGTTTAGCTTAGCATAAAGAGTGGAAACTGTGTGTTCAGTAGTGAGGTGTAGAGATGCTGGTAGATGGATTTTTTTATATACTTGGAGAGAGCCAAGCCAGCTGTATCCCCCTGCTTCTAGTCTGCTAAACTAACCACCTTCTAGCTGAAGCAGGATATTAATGAGTAGGGTATCAGTCTTCTCAATGAACACTCAGCAAGGAAGCAAATTAAGTGTATTTCCCACAATGTTTATCCACACGAAATAGTGTCATAAATAAGACCATTATGGGGCCTTCTTTGTCATTCAGTTCAACTTTTATATTATTAAAGAGAACACATTATTAAGGCTAACTGACCTCTGCAAAAAAAAAAAAAAAATGCATAATGGGCTAGTTTTCCCAAATTAGTAAAATGTTTGGCTAAAAGGTTCTTAATATTGACTGTTTTTGCAACTTCTAACCATCTGGCTTTGGGACATCCTCACCCCCCCCCCCCATTAACCCAACCTATGGTCACATTGTGTACCATCAGTCTCCTTGGAGGCATTTGTGAAAACTACATTTGATTCAAGTTTCTAATTACTCACTCCCCCTATCCCCAGTGGCTAGCCAAATCAGAGAGGAAGCCAAATGAACTCTGCCTAACCAATTAGCCGAGTGGGCTGCTCAAGCTAATGACATGAACAATAGTCTGTGGCTGCTTCATTGCTGCAGGAGGCCCTAAGGTCTGCAGGATCCCTCCCTCACAGATGAGAAGATTTAAGTAGGATTTCAGTTCCTGAGCCAACTGCAACATTAATTACTTTAAGGAGCCTGGGAGTATGATGTAGCCTCTCTGCCCTCTCGGGCCACAATTGAATTTCTTACATTGACCTGTACCAGTATGTTTAAAGCAATCTTACTTTAACAAGAGCACTACCGGAAGGGTTTTAAATGACCATGAGGACAGCAGAAAGACTATGGAGCTTTTACTTATTGCTATATAACGATGCAATTCAGATCTATAATAGCTGCAATTCAGAGCTCTACTGTAGCACCAAGTGGATGAGTGTATTTCTTCTATTATACATTTTTCCTCTCTATTCTTGCAGTGGCCTCAAGTGCAGAGATAAGTGGTCTCCAGAAGGATCCACATATTTGTGTGAAGGTCTTTGTGAATGAACAATTGTAATAAAAATTATTGTCACTCTGAGAAGTCATCATACAGCTTTGGATCACATTTTTAATTAGGTTTAAAACAAAAATGGGTCACCATCTACCTGTGTTGAAAGCATAACAAAATTAAATTTCTGGTCCCTGCCCCTACATTAATACAAACTATAGTGCTTTGGTATCAAGTACCAATAACACTGATTGACAGGCTCTTTTCTGAAACCAAAAATGATCATCAGCAACACTATCATTTGCATTGAATTTTTGCAACCAAACCTTTTTTTTCTCTTTTGTTAAATTAAAATCAAATTTCAAATTAAATCAAAACATTACCAAACTATAAAGGGGGAGTATTAAGCCATATTTTTTGCCAAAAATATACAGTAAGTGACAGGAAAATACAGATAGATAATAAAGAAGTGGATGATGTTCAAAGGTTTAGGGTTTGGAGTTTCAGAAGTTTCTATGGATGTTATCCAGCCATCCCTCCATCCATCTATCCACTTTCTGCTGCTTATCCAATAGCACTAGGTAAAGCAAGACTTTTCTCTCCCTAGCAAATGTTTTCCAGCTCTTCCTTGGGGTTCAAAAGGTGTCCCCAGGCCAGATGAAATATATAATCTCTCAAGTGTGTTCGAGGTTTACCCTGCTGTCTCTGGCCAGCTACACATTCCAAGAGGACCTCCAATGGAAGATGTCCAGGAGGCATCGTGATCAGATGTCTGATCCACCTCAAATGGCTCCTTTCATCATGAGGGAGCAGTGGCTCTACTCTGAGCTGCCTGCAGATATCAGAACTCCTTACCCTTTCTCTAAGGAGCCCACCCACCCTGCAGAGGAAAATCATTTCAGTCATATGTATCCACGATCTCAGTCTTTCAATCAATACCCAAAGCTCATGACCATATGTGAAGGTTGGAACATAGATCAGCTGGTAAATTGAAAGCTTTGCCTTTCAGTTTAGCTACCTCTTCACTACAGCAGTATGGTACAATGCCAGCTTTACTGCGGATGCTACACCAAATTCACCTGTAGCAAAGAATGTGGCATCCATCCTAGGGGTTCAACACCTGCAGGGGTAGGCATCAGGTTAGGGTGCATTGTGGGTCAGGCAGCGGATGGTTCAAGGGCTGGGTATGCCAATCCCTTCAGCACGGCTTCTATGGGTGTTATGAGAGGAGTTTTTATCTTGAAGCTGGTTGAGCAGTGGAACAGTGGAACCCACTGTCACTACCATAACATGGCTAACTGCCGCCTTTTATGTAGAAGAAAGAAATGAACATTTTTCAACTTGAATTTTAAGTCTAAATTAAATGAGTGGTTAATATTCAGAGGACTATTTTGGGAGGATTTGGCACATTTTCAACCTGGTGGCTGGTCACAGAACTCCCCTACATTATGTTCAAGCTCACTAAAAGTACTGTGATGATGTGACAACTGCTGGAGTTCATCATTACACTGTGCTAAAAGCATCTTTACATGCTTTGCCATTGTGTTTTATTTACAGTTAAGGCATGGACCTCACTCAATGTACTGGTATATAACTTTGTGGTGGTCCTAGTGGATTACACAATGCTTTGTCCTTAGAGTGTTGTGTGTAATGTTTTGGTAGTGCACAGGAGTCTCATTTTCTAAGTTGGAATACGAAGATAGATTCTAGCTGAGCAAACCACAACTTTCATGTCAAGACCACCAAATGCTGTGTACACTATGATAACTCCACAAGGTTTTCCTTCTTTGAGTTGTTTGAGCTTCAGGGGTTCCTGGAGGTTGCTGAAGGAACCTGGTGATGAAATTTGAAATCTGACAAAATATTATGTTCAGTCAGTCCCTGACCTTTGATCAAACCTCCATTCACCAGACGTGTTGTCACTGAATAATTTATTCAAGGCCTGGGAATCTTGAGAGCTGGGTTGAAGTGTACACTCAAGTTATTTTTTTCCTACTCTAGTTAGATATTGGATAACTTCCAAATTTAAATCCAAATACACATTGGCACGATTTTGTCGACTTCACTGTTTCATGAAGTTAGTGGCAGCTTCCATCTTCAATCATTTCCAATTAAACTCTTTTGGTTTTTTGATATATCCCAAATTAAATGTCAGGGCTGTATCATAGTCTAATAACAGTAAGTGGTATTCAACATACTATCACTAGAGTATACTATCACCTTTTAATATATTTTTAAATTTGCTATGATTTTGCAATATTTTTTAAGACCCAGAATTTAAGGTCTTTGACTTGTGGACTGTTGTCATTTTAGAGCAGCCTGATGAAAGAGCAACAGGATAGACCGTTCTCATCACAGGATACCTCTTCTCATCTGTGTCCAGTCTAAAATTACTGGCAGAGTGATGATGACCTGCCAAGGTGATGCTGCTCACAGGCATGTTTAATATGAGGCCATATAAACTCTACACAGACCTACACATACCTACCCTACACACTCTTTAAGCCTCGAGGGGAGAAGTGTCTATCTCTCTTAACATGTCTATAACTTTGAGAAATGAGTTGGGGTCAGCTCTGAAAAAAACAAATCAGCCAAGTTAACCCAAAAACTGAGGACACGAGCATGACAACAACAGATTCCTTCTCCTTCTGTAGAAATGTAACCTAGATAACATCTTCCCAATATAGTTCTTTTCTTTGCCATTGGCTATTGCTCTATATTTTCATAACTGCCTGCTGTCACTCA
Source organism: Istiophorus platypterus (assembly GCA_016859345.1). NCBI lineage: Eukaryota > Metazoa > Chordata > Actinopteri > Istiophoriformes > Istiophoridae > Istiophorus > Istiophorus platypterus. The sequence continues at coordinate 21,684,719 of CM029122.1, forward strand.
AAACATGTGCCCTATAAACCTTATTAAAGAATATCCTGTAGTGAAGGTGCCACTGCAAAAGCACATCTGTTATTGAAATATAGACCTGTGTATTTAAAAAATAAAATAGAAATAGAGTTTTCTTTTTATTCATTTTCTAAAATTGTGGTCACGCACTTATCATAACTAACCTTTCCTTATCACAGTATGTCATGCAAACAATATAACATAAAGCCACAAATGATTTTCTTGGTTACAAAACCCTTGTAAATTGAAATATCCTCCATGCCTGTAGTCTTGATTTTTGTTCATTCCTGCCATCACTGACCTTTCAGGATTTGGTGTAATGTCATCCATTTGGCATATGTTTTTATCTACAGCGAACTACATCTGAGAGCTGAAACAAAACAAGCAAGGTGGTCAGGAGAGAACAACATGAGTAAGTGCCATCAAGCAAAGTTCAAGGGTTGAGCACTGTCAGGGTAATCTTAAGCAGATACGCAAATTAAAAATACAACATCCCAAAAACAACAGTGACTAGAGGTGGTTAAGTTATCGTTAGCTGATAACCACACCTTCAATCAACACCCTCATACTTCCAGAAACTAACAAATTATTTCCATTTTTTATAACAGATATGGACCAGTCTTTCAAATTGCAAACTGCTGTGCCGCAACAAAAAGATAAATGTAAAGGCATTTAAGTATGAAAATCCTATATATCTACTGAGATCCTTCTGTTACCTTTGAAACCCAAAATAACATTTTAGATAACAGTAAGCTTAATATGTATAAAATCATTATTTATAGGGTACTTTCATTTGGGAAATAGCTGTCCTGAACCCTAACTCCCAAGTTTCAGTCCATGGGCTGAGACTGATTTGGCTACACCCCAACATATTTGATTAGAAAAGTAAGTCTGCATCTCTCTCTCTCTTTGTCTCCCTCTCTCATGGCTGCATGGTGAATAGATGGGTCACAGCAATTTAAAGTAAATGTTTCTACAGATCAGTGTGTGACTTTAAGGAATTTCACTACCAAACACCCATATTCTGCAATTAAGCAAACTTCTGTGATTGTTACTGTTGATAATTTTTGTTTTTTATATTTGCACAAATGTTCAAAACTACGCTAGCTAACCTAATAGCATCTCTGAGATAGGCTCACAGTTATCTAAAATTGTCACTACGGAAACAATGACTACTGAAATTATTGTGTTTGTGAAAATGTGGACTCACAGAACACAGAACTCACATGGACCAAGACTTAGTTGTGCAATAGTACCACAAGGCAGTCTGAGCAAGCTGGCAGAGAATGGAGTGAAGAGCCAAGGTCTATATATAGGTTTATAGGTTTCAGGTGTGCAAGTGTATTGGCAGCAGGAGGGAACTGGATAACTTCACCCAACAGACACACAACCACACACAGACAGTGACAGGGACAAGCTGGGGACAAACAAGGGACACAAGGGAGGGGAAACACACCAGAAAACAATTGGAAACAGGGAGAGGCACAGCTTACCATTACTGATTGTTACGGTAGTGAAAAAACGGGAAACTTGATCCTTTATTTGGAAGAAAAAACACTACATTTGTACACAGTTATGCAAATCAAAAGTATTTAAGTAACTTCATGTCAGTTAAAATTACATAATGGTAAACATGGTACTCTGGGTTTGAATAGCAGCTGAAATATAACACTTATTGAAAGGGGAAGTCTGCAAGTTTAGCAAAAAATTGTTTATCTGAGCTCAACAGCAAAAACAACTCGAACCCCTCCTTTCCTGAGGCAACCTGTTGATTGGCTAGAATAGTGTATGGTCCAGATGAAGCCACTTTTTCCCTATTTACTAAGTCTGGACTGTACAAAAACCAGAGTGAACACCAGTGTTTGTACACAGTCAGCTCACCTACAGAAGCGCACATACAGAACAGTCAGCTGGACGACCATGAGGAGAAAGTTGCTGAATTTGACAAAAATTGTATCAACCCCTTTTTTTTTTTGCGTTTCTAAACAGTGATGACATGATTTGAGGACAGAGACAAACTGTTGGCAAAAAGTGTCTGTAAGCAGCGTCAGGTGCCAACTTACAACACTGCTGAAATGGTTTGAAGACAAGTTAAATAGGTGGATAAGGGAACGTTCATTATAAAAAACGAGGGTTATCTTCTTTTGTTTTCCTACTCTAACATCCCCTTTTTCCCTCCACTTGTTTGCGTTGTTTTTCTCCCACCACAATGTACGTACAATTGCAATGACATAACTGTGATGTCCTCTTCTACTCTATTCTCTATTCTATTATAAGGTGCAGACTGAACCTTTAAGTCAGTATGTTAGGTTACTGCAGCTTATAATAGACACAAGTGAATAAAAATACATAGTAATGTTTTTGTCTCTGCTTTCTAATAAGTATACTGACCTCTTAATGTGTGTCAGTAATGTTGATTCTTATGGGTAACTACATTACATTGAGAAACACATAAATAAACAGAACTGGAGCAGTGAAACTGGGAGAAAAGGGACAAAGGTTTGGGTGTGATCCACTGAAGTACCAAGAATACTTCTTTTTTTTTTTTCTTTTTTTAAACTGTAAGGGATTCTAAAACAGTCGCCATTGTAAGAATTTTTCGGGTAGAAAAATTAATCTGTGTGCATACCTCCTTTCACGACCACTCTCCTCAAGGTCCAAACTAGCCAATAGCTCTTCAGTGAGTTGTAATCTGAAATCCAAGTACTGCTTTGTGTTTTCTCAGCAATTTACTATCAGGTGTGTGTCTATAATATCTGTTTTTTATCATAAAATCTTGAGATTCTGGTTCAGCTATGGCAAAAAAATATTGTGGTCAGTACTGAAATATTACTGTCGCTACCAAATGCAGTCAAAATCGAAACATTGGATGTTTTGCCAAAAATAAAGTACACTGAGTTATCAACTATGATGTTATGATAGTCTTCACTTAATGTATATTGAAAATAATAAGATCCTCAGCTTTGAAGTCAATTAGATTAACGTCTTTAACTTTTACATAAAAAAGATTGGATTAAAAACATGATAAATTTCATATATTACACTTAAAAATTGCTTTAAAAACAATTTTATTGATTTACTGTGAAAATATTTGAATAAATTAGGAAAAAAAATACCTTTAGATAGGAGATGTAAACAAAATCTGAAAAGGTCGGTATAACCTCCTTATTATATTATTTATTGTTGTGTTTTGGTAGTAACACATTTTGGAAGAGGAAAAATATTCCAAAACTGTAGTAGCATTTCTCTGCTCCAGCTTTTTGAAACATTTGTTATTTAAAAAATTCTACTGTCACAAACCAGATGAAATTTCCCAGAATTTCATTTGCAACTGCTATAATAATTGGGCTCAACATCCCAATTTATTTTGACCTTATCTTTTCAGCCCTGATATGGAACGTACACATAATTATACTGTCAGCACAAATAATTTTGGTGTCATTTTACTCTTGTAGGAACAGTACTGAGGGCTCTCTTCAGGTGAAAAAAAATGACCATATATACATACTGATAAACTGGATTGCAATTTATACAGAATTTATATTTTCTGGTGTGAATTTAATGTTTTGCTTTTATGCACAGATGCACAGATTTTTGCAGCATAAATTGCCTGCACTGGAAAGATTTTCAACCTGTGGACAGATTGTAACAATCACACAAAAATCGTGTCAATGATCCCACTTCCCAGTTTGAAGGTTATTATGAGAGTTATATACATAGTATCACTCACTAGGGGGATTGCAAAAAAGAAGTACTTCATTACTAGGCTTAGTAAAGCTTCCAGTAATGTCAAAGAGAGCCATCAGCTAATCGTTTGACAAGGATAGGCCATTTAGTGTTCATTTTTTGTGAATTGTTGACGAAAGCAGCCATTGCTAACCTGTATAAAATCAGTAAGGAACCGGGTATTCTAATTTTTCTTTCAAGCTGTTGACATTAATGTTCACTCAAAGAGATGTAAAAATCTCAACTGTGGTAATGATATGCAATATGCTTTATTTATTCAACATACAGTAACTGACCCTCTTTAAGCCATTTTCTGAATAATGATGGTGAAATCATATTGTATCTAGGCAACTATAAATAGGCATAGCAGGTCTTTCAAGCTCCTGAATCTTCTCAACATGCCAAATGATGTGGAAAAAGGCTGTAGTGGGAGCAATACTTTGTACACTTTCTGCATGTTTCAGGTGAGGATGCAAACTTATAGACTGGAAATCGGCGTCCTTTGCATGAGTCTTTTTTTTGCATTATCATGCTGACTTAGCACTATGCTGCAGTGATGTAGCCAACAAGTGCATATCGAATACTCTTGTGCAGGGATTGATTTATATGATCTATTGTCCAACACTCTCATTTATCACATTTTGTCTTCATAAGGACAACCTAAAGGATATCTTTCAAATTCTATCAAAAGATCTTCTGATATGATCAGCAGATTGTTTTAGGAGTCAATTACACTCACCTCTGCTGTCCACATATGCAACACCATACCTACTCCATGTTTCTATTTTCAAAAATATTATATCTTTTAAAATATATCTGCAATTTCCTTCAGTTGAATTATTTGTGAAAGGCTCACACTTGACTGGATTTTGACTGCAGGAGCAGGTACTGTACATGCACTAATGAATCTTCCTGTCACAAATTACATATTTCTACTGACATGATACATCATGTCTCTGCAATCTGTCTCTGAGGAAATTCTCTCTGTCTTCCTTTTTTGTTGTTTCAATATTATTTGTCATTATCTGCATCATTACTTTTAAATATTTTGCTCATGTACCTTTTATGCTTCATTTTATGTTATTTTGACATGTTTCTACTTTTGTTACGTCTTCTAAGTTTCTTTTTGCTGACTCACTGTTTGTATTTATTTGCTTCACTCTTTCTAGGGCTATCATTTTTTGTGCAAATTGAATAAAAATGTATCCTCTCAAGCAAGCAAATAAAGGAAAAGATCATAAATGGTAGAACTTTCTATTTCCTGTTAGTACTGATACCCTGACATTACCAATGATATTTTCTTATCACATTAAACCCCTTTGAGTAATAATGTTTGACATTTTCCTTTGTCGCTTTTTGTTAGTGCTTGATATGACAATAATTATTAAAACTTTTATATTTAAACATATGAACAAGTAGCATTTTCCATGAAAATGTGGTTGGGCATACAGAGAGATGCAAACAGAACAGGCATCAGGTAGATATGTTTGTATTTTATGTATATATATATATATATATATATATATATGTGTGTGTGTGTGTGTGTGTGTGTGTGTGTGTGTGTGTGTGTGTGTGTGTGTAAAAAAGTGACCCTCACACCTTTTACCAGAATATTAATTTTTGTTTGATTGTTTTGTAAATGACCATAATTTTTGTGAATGCCATTGACTTTGGAGCCCATGTGGATCATAAGCCTTAGAAAGCTCAAAGGGAGTGGTTAACAAAAATAACAAATAAACTGAAACACTCATAAGGAATATTAAAATGTCATCAGTGTTTGAGCATTTGTTGTTGGCCTTTGGATTATTAAATATATGTATGTATATGTGATCATGTAAAGGTGTGTGAAAACTTTGTTTGCACTGTGAAATAATTCCATCTATACCGACATTGCTTGGTGTTATGAATGAAATTCTATTATTCCATTCAGTTACTTCACCTGTCTCCATTAAGTATAAAATTAAGTTGCCAAACACTTATTGAAAAGCATGCAAGATAACACAAATGATCATTTTAGAAATATTATAAAACTATGACTGGACTTATTGTGATGGTATAACCATCTTTCTAATTTCTGTATGAACTGCAGCTTTGTGTAATGATAATTTAACCTAACTACATATGCGATGACTGATTGTTATTCCAAAGGACTCTGTGTAATCAAACAGAGGGTGATCCAGAGATAGCATTGAAACCCAGTAAGGAGGGTGGATGGTGCAATTTTATCCCTCCCTCACCACCAAACCTAGAGGAGTATGCCCGCCTGCAATCAGGAGAAATGAGGTGCTTAATGCCTTTTGTCCCTCGGCCGAGCACCTGCTCATTAAAATCACCGTTCAAAGAAAGATCAAGTTAGGTTCTTGGCACACTTCGTATGCAAGTTGCTGATGCACTGTGCCACATACATGCACATATGGGAACATGTGTTCCTTTATAATTACTGTATATGCACATGCATACACACGCATACCAAGAAAGGTATGTCCCAGGTGTAAAGCATATGTGAATCGGAGTGTAATAAACATGATTATACATCAAAGGTCACACAAGCAAAAAGAGTGGAAGTTCTTGAATGTGCATGTTAATGTTGTGTATTCAAAGCATTACTGTGACACATATACCAGGCCATGAAGGAGTAAGCACCAAATAGACCCAGTGTAGTACCAAATTTAGAATACAAATACTAGACTGTAGGAAGGACCGTATGTTTAGACTCTACACGCGTTTCATATTTTACAGGTTGGGGAAAACTTAGAAGTGGTGCTGTCCATGCTTTTCTTTTCCATTAATACAATTTGTGACTAGTCTGTATGATGAGCAAGTTCTGTACCAATTGTTTGGATGTCCAGTGACTGATGGAAGTGCTAAGTCAAGGAAAAGTAGAGAGGATGGACTCAGTAGAGTAAAATCAAAACATTTGGGTGTAGTGCACCACTGGAGGGGCACATCACATGCCACCTTCCCACAGCGAGGTGGAGAGTCATTTTTTTTAACATAAAAAATGAAATTTTGTTTTACTATGTGGGCCTGTACAGCTCTTCATGTGGGTACTAATACTGCCAGGATTAGTATCTTGATTCCCACTCATGCCAACAATTCTAAATATGTAAGGGATCATCTAACATGTGAGAGTGTGGTACTTTAGGTGTAAGTATCCACCAAGCGGTGAGTGTAACTATTTTCTTGCAGCTGCCTTTCCTCTATACTGCACGCAATTGCCCTCAGGCTAACTCTGTTGGTTCCCATGAGTAAGAATGAGGAAAATGTTACTTCCTCATTCACCCCTTTCAATCATCCATCTGACCAAAAGCACACAGGGATATTTATGATGGATATTTCATGGATTGTACAGCAGATGGATGCACTCTTTCCTGTTTTTATTCCTTTACAGAGCCTACTTTTTTGCAGAAAATAAAGTGTTTTTGGCACATAGGGTCTTTTCTTTTCTGCTTGAAGGAAAAACAAAGTTTGTATTCATGCTATTTTCTAGTATCACCACCTACAATATAGAGAGGCTTAGTACCAGAAGGACATTTTTTGTATTGTTTGCTTAAATTATTAAACTGTCTTCAAATTTTTGTGCAATTAATTCCTGAATTTAGTTATTAATGCCCTTAAATAACTAAATTATACTTTCAGTTACTCTGTTGTCTCTCCTCCATTTCTATTCAGCCTGTCAGCAGATGCCTCTGCCAAAATCTTATTTAAGTTGTATGTAAAACCTGGAGTATACTCAGGTTGCTCTGTTAAAATCTAAATTTAAACCTGCAATAACTGATTGTCTTCATTCTCAGGAATAGTAGGAACAAATTTGCATCACAGAATGACACATCATCACTTTTTTAGTTGTTATGGCCAACCACTTAGTAAACAGTTTTAACATTTAGCAGTTATGTAACAGTATAGTATCATTTATTTGGAGTCGTAATGTATGTAAACCAATATTCAATCTCTTTTATCTCTTTTCTTTGGTCTCTACCAACTCCGGAAGGAAATATCAAGCTCTTTAGCCATTAAACGCTCCCACTATGTGCACAAGCTAGTCTCTAACTGTGTCTGTCAATTGTTTAGTCCTGAGCATGCAGTGTATTGGGGTTTTGGAAATGTTTCTCTGAAAACAGCTGCCTGCTACATCCAAAAATGATGCTGTGAGAGCACTGAGGGTGAACCAAATCATTGATGTTGTAGCTAAGAAACAAACTGAGACTCAAATAAAACTTAAACTTACTGCCAACCAACCTTTTCTCATAAAATTTACATTTAAATACTGAAAACATAATGCCGTCCAGATTTAATTTTTGTGTTTATTTTCTGATGGTTGAGATGGTAAAGATGATGCCTTGAATGGAAGGTCTGCACATGCAGGCTAATCTCCCCTCAATCATAGTGTCAAAATCATGGTTCTAGACAGTGAGTGCTCTGACAATAGCTGAAAATGATCTGACAAGTGCTTGGGTTGCCATTTACAACTGCGCGCGCGCACGCACACACACACACACACACACACACACACACACACACACACACACACACACACACACGCTTCTATATGTACTCTAACCTTTCAACTTTTGACATGAGTAATATATACCAGCAAATGATTCCCATGGCATTGTCAGCCCCTAGATTTACAAAACAAATTGATGATTATTTAATACATCAGAGTAATTATGAGGTAAAATCAATCATCTGATATCTGATACAGGGTTGAGTGTTATTCCAGAATGCTCTGTCAGGAGACGGTGCACATTTCAGCAAGTCAGAAATGTAATTAGCCTTTAGCCTGGGGCTAGGCTGCATTTAGGCCGACCCCCTCCTTACAATGCCTGCATGGGTGTCACTGATACCAGACCAGGTATTCAGTCAGACCAATGCAGAGATAAATGAGTCACAGGCAGAGGAGGAAATGTTGTGGAAATGCTGTTTAGTAACAGTGCATAGTGCACTCTGTCGCACCCCTGGTAAAGCTTGAGCTACTTCTAATTTCACAGCAAACACTCAGAAGTCTTATTTCAATGAATCAAAAGGGAACTCAGCTATACCAGTCTGTTCTGTAGTGACCTTCACACATACTGTATCTACTTTTGCCATCAGAGTTGTTTGGGACAGCAGGGAACAACTGTCTTGCCTTGAGGTGAAGCTAACCCAGACAACTCTTCATTTTACACCCTGAAAAACCATGCGGGGGAAGTTTTTGACATAAATTGGCTAAAGCAAGGCTGGCATTGCCCTGTAAGGTCTCTTGGACACTCCAGCAATGCTGAAATGCAGATGATTTTGAACCCTTTGCCACTGAATAAAAGTTTGAGCAAGTTCATATCCGGGACAGACAAGTATAAAAATAGATCCTAACCACATGTTAAATAAGTGATTATTCCTTTTATATATTGAGCACGAAAACCAATATTAAACCTTATTATATATTTAATCTTGCAACAGGAAGTGGCTTTGCTAAAAAAGAAAAAAAAAAAACACAAAAAAACACAAAACAGTCCAAATCATTTAATGTTCTGAGAAAAAAAACAATTTGTACCAGCCTCTAAGGTGAATCTCTACTCCCAGTAAGTGGCAGGACTACAAGACTAAGCACACAAAGGATCTGTTGTTCCTTGCAAGGACAAGAATGAGGGCCAGGACTAAGCAGGAATTCAGCACAAATTTACCCCTCAAAAAACCTTGGAATTTCTAAGTTTAGAAACAAGTTATTATTTAGTAAAACTCTTAAATAATTTGATCACCGTGGCCTTTTTATATTTTTTTTTTCAGTACAAGCTTGTTTGTATCAAAGGTATTCACCGCTGAGTCTGCTTTGTCAGTACATCAGAAAGAGAGAGACAACTGTCTGCAAAGGTTACCAAAGGAAGATGGATTGTTTATCTTCTAACAAGTGGGTCACTCCTCACCTTGAGCCAGGATGATACAGTGTGTTTGACACTCGGTCATGGGTCAACCATCAACTGACCTGAAAAGAACTCTCAAGACTCTTCCAGTCAAGATGCAACCCAGGGCTGATTGGACCAAACAATAAAAAACTATTTAGATAGGCCTGGAGCTAATGCCATTGCTGGCACCAGCTTTGTTATTAACAGCTTTTTTTTTTTTTTTAATCTTTGGCTAAGTTGGTAGATGAGTCTCCCTAGAATAAACAATGCTCTTATAAAAAAGCAAACCTTAAACTGTCTTTGCTGCCATCTTGACCAGCTGTTGCAAGGACCATACCTGTGCAAAAATGTACTCCTCTGGAACTAATCTTTATTATAGTAGCCAACAATATTATGGCAACTACTAGCAATACTAGTAGTATTGTTATTTTGTATGCTTAAAATCACTAATTCATGCAACAAAGGTCCCCAACTGGCCAGAGACGATGATAACATCCTGTCTTATGTGCCTGTCTTACGTCCCTGATTGTCACAAATCACTTCTGTAAAAAGATTGTGCTATATTTGGTTGGGTTTAGTCACAAAACAATTTCATTAGGGTTAAGAAACCAAAATAGATTGGATTAAAATTACCTTTTTTAGATTTAGAGGATCACCATCGTAACTGTTAACAGAATAATAGTGCAGTGTTACTTTGTGCATACACTTATTTATGCTCTTAAATAAGCATTATATATCATTGTAGCAGGAAGAAATAGTTGGATGTTAGTTTGGCTTTTTTGGTCGATTAGGGAGAAGCATCCAAAAGCTTGAAGCTTGGCTGTTATCAGTTCAATACACACGTAGCGCCATGTAATGCAGTGCAAAATAAACACTAAAGATGTAAGGTGAAAGATAATCTAAGAGAGTTGCTTAAGTTTAATACAGATTTGTTTGTTTTTTCATGGCCTGAGATTCGTGAATATGCAGTAACTCTATTGCCTTTCTTATTTTCATATTTTGAGCACATTTTACAGCATAAGGATTTTGTACTGTAAAGATTGTTTATGTTCCACGATGAACTCCATTAGATGAACCACTAATCTGTGAATGTGCATTAACTGTTTGGGAGTGCAAATTATTCATTTCAAAACACAAATGGCTATTACATGGTCACATCCGAAATCTTACCATAATACTGGCAGTGCTTTACAATGTGGTAAAGTCAGCCTTGGTGCCCTTGTCTCATTTGCCCATTGCAGTACAGCAACATTAAAAAGCCCAGGCAGCATTTTCCCATAGAAGACTATTATAAAAGATGTCTTTAAAACTGTCATCAGAACACTTTGAATTATCTGTTGTTATTAATGCTGTTGTGAATTTTTATTCTTTTAGATTGAATACTTGTAAAGCTTTTGCAGAGCCTAGAAATGCCTGCTTTTTTGCATTACTTCACCTCAGTGATATCTGTGACACAAGCCAGCAGGGCCAGATGATGTCACAGCGGTCCAAATCCTCTGAGTCAGTCTGGAGACTCTTCAAAGATTCCTCTTGACCTTGTGACTCACTCTAACAGCCTAGCCTAGTAGCTAAGCACTAATCTCCTGCTTTGTTTGCATCCTCCTCAAAGACCCTTTTTTAATGCTTGTGACTAGGGATGGACTAGGAATAAAACATACCAATGCAGCTCAGCCAGGTTGGTCTTCAGCCTAACACCCCACAGTTGACGTTTTTTCATTTCCTTTTTTTTTTGTAATGCATTGTCAAAATGGTTGAAGCTGCACTCTTGGAGAGCTAGTGCAAATACTTTGAATAGGAATGGCTCATAGAGGACACAGGTTTGACAACTGTGTTACAAGTGTCACTAATGTAAGCAAGATCTGAAGCTTCTTCTCCACAGCTTTGCCACTGAAAATAAAATAACACACCTCTTATGAAGGACTCTATTGCTTCCAGAGAAGTGGGTTAAACCAACCTCTCAGATTCCATTACCATCAAACCACAACATTTTACCCTTATATCTCCTATTCTACCCTTATTCCACACACTAGATTATACAGTGGGTTTCATGGAAAGCAGCAACTCTACAGCGTGCCCAAATGCTTTAGTGGACAAATGAAGATTGCTGGAAGCAAGGAGAGAAGCCTTGCTTTGAAATCCAAATTAGCACCAGTACAAAGGCAGCCTTGGGTTTCCTTGCCACCGCTCTGCTGGTTAGCCTTCTGTTTTCCTCTTTGTCATAGTTTTAGGCTCATACTACTAACCGCATTCGTTTAATTTCTGTTGCTGTCCTTGCTCTGATTTTGCCTGACGAATTTGCAGACAAAGACTGAATGTTCTTAAATTTTATATTAATTTTAATCAATACATTCATTTGGAAGAAGCTTTTTTTCTTCGGGAGCAATTTTGGGTTTACTGTCTTGCTCAAGGACACTTCAGCAAGTGGCTAGGGGGAGCTAGTAACTATGATTTTCACAGGGTTAATTACTGCCTTCTGATCAAACTTCATATACAATTAAGTAAGGCATTACAAACATAAACTCACATCATACACACAATTGTAAAAACATTAACAAAGCCATGATGCTACAGAAATCATGTAGAATTGCTGCTAAGTATTATATGTCATCACAACTTTACCACACTGTCTTACTTAAAATAAACAAAATACACACCTCTGTATATTATAAATGTGTAGCAGTAATACAAAAAAGCTTAGAGACAGATGCACAGCCATTCTTAAACATTCATACTTGAAGCTGCTACATTCATATTCCTTATGCATGAATTAATGATGTGTCATTGGACTATCATCAGTGTATGTGAAAGGCATTGTGCTTATTCACAGAAAATGATCTCCCTTTGCAGTTCTCATCAGATCAACTGAGCCTGATAGCATTTTGAACTTGTGACAGTCTGCAACTGTATTGTTTTGGTTTGCTTTCAGTGCTTTCGTTTTAGCATCATTTTCAGGTGGCTAAAGCAACTCTTTCCAGTCAAAGGACTAAAAAAACCCTCAGTAAACTACATGTATCTGCTCAGCTGGAAATGATAGACAAAGTTAACAGCTGGTGAACACAGTGGCAAATTTAGTAGCTGAAGAGCCAGATATTTCCTTCAGGAGTTGGTGGAGCCATTCATTATGTATCCAGACCTGACTCCAAATAAATGATAATGTTGCTTCATATCTGCTGAATTAGGTTTTGGCCATATAGTTAGGATCAATGCTGTCCAATGAGTTTTGATTGATTTGGCTGAATCTGAGTTTAGAGAATGCCCCCGTTAATCTCTGCACTCATCCTGTTGTTCCCATCAGCAGCGTTATCATCAATAAATGCCAGTGATCCAGTTCCAGTGGCAGCCATACTTGCCCTAACCATAGGAGAACCACCATGTCATGAGCTGTTCCTTTTTCCTCCATACTTTTCTCTTTCCATCATTGTGATAGAGGTCGATTTGTTTCGTCAGCCCATAGGATTTTGTTCCAGAACTCTACCTGTTTCTTTTCGTGTGTCTTTGTGAACTGCAGTCTGGGCTTCCTGTGTTTGAGGTTTACCAGGGTTTTGCATCTTGTGGTGAATCCTCTGAGGTTGTTGCTGTGAAGTCTTCTCTTCTTCGTTGACAAAGAAACCTTCCAGGAGGAATGTTTCTGACTTGCTGTACAGTTATAAAAGCGTTTTCTTCACGATGCAAATGATTTTCTGCTCATCCTCTAGAATTGTGCTTCTCGGTCTACCAGGTCATTTTACATTGTCTAGTTTTGCTGTACACACCTGCTATTAGACTTTATCCAACTGTTGATTTTAGCAAACCAATTACTTTTGTTATCCCTCAGATCGGTCTTTGCTTTTTGTTGACCCTCATTATCTCTTGTACATCTTCACACCTTGAGATGAAAGAGAACTCAACCTCAATCTAAATCTAAACGGCAACTTTCAACTCTCAGTCAACTTTGAGCAATGTGTCTGCTCTTTTTGTGCCTGAATCACCGTTGAAATAACACACAGCTGCCCAAGAAACATTTAATGGCCAAGTGCCCAACTACTTGCAATTTTGGCACTTTGTGTTAAAAGGTCTGCATCTCCCAAACACTTCTTTTTATATGGTAGTAAACCTAATCAAATTAAAACTGAGACCTGGCACTTTAATGTAGTATCTGCCTTCTTATTTCAGATTGAATGCGCTGAAGCTCAGAGCCTGAAAAATAATGTGTAACTGTGGAAATATTTCCGGTCCTGACCGTATATATACTGTATATGCGTAATAAACTGCATATATAAACCATTCAGCTATAACATTAAGATGGTAACTTGTTTTAATGTTGTAGCTGAGCGGTGTAGAGCCTTGACACGCCTGAACAGAAACGCCTTTGTTTCCTCTAGGAGTCCTTTCCCTGCGCAAAGCTTCTTATTTCCTTGGTTCAAACAGGGTGAGTCTTCTCAGCCTGATGTTGGACTTGACCTCTTTAACTCGAACCGAGATGCTGTATGCTTTCTAAGGCTTTTCATGGCCAAAAGCACGTCAATTACTAGCCGCATCCCGTCGTGCATGGCAGCAGTAAGTTATGTTCAAAATATCCCATGAATAATATTGAGGTCTCCTTGGATTGCCTGGGGGCAGAGACCTAGGAGTAGCGTCCGTGTCGTTTCAAAGCGGAGCAATTATCCCAGGCCGGGCCGGACGAATCGATTCCTACAGACTGTTTAAATGCCCCCGGCCAATTATAGGCTAAAGGCAGAGCATCCTGCCCTGTACTGCCTGGCCGTGGTGTAGCTATCACCACGCCGACCGACAGGACCGAGGCCTGGAGGACTCTGTCTCCGTCTCTCTTTGCTTTCTTCTTTCTTTTCTCCTTTTTTTTCTTTCCTTTTTCTTCTTTCTTGCTCCTTCCATTCATTATTCCTCCGCTTCGCCTACTCCACCAGTAAAATCCTCCAGTTATTACTGAGGACCCCCCCCCCCCCGCATCACACTCCACGTGATCATAAGCAGCTGCTGGAGAGAGAGAGAGAGAGAGAGAGAGAGAGGCAGAGAGGGAGAGAGAGGGAGAGAGAGAGACCAACTCCTCCGGCTCTCAACATACAGCCAAAGTGATCGGGAGGACCGCTCCGCTTGTGCAGGGAAGCCGCTCGTTTCCCCCGTGGATACTACTACACAGCTGCCGTCTCCTCCATCCTGTCCTTGGGATACTCCTGCTGCCTCCTCTCAGTTTTACACTTTTTGTTATTTCCTTCTCTATCGCGCTCTTTTTTTTTTCCTCTCCCCCATCTTCCTCCCCTCCTCCGCCTCATTCTCCAGCATCCTCCTCTTCCCGCAAGTCTCCTTCCCTGCCCGGCTAACTTTTTTCGCCCGACTCCATCCCACACAGCCTCCTCCATCGCTCACCAGCCCCCTCGGCAGCCCCCTCCCCTCCCTCCCCACCCGCCCAGCCACCCCCACCCAAGTCCTGCTCTTATTGCGGCAGCCTCCCCTGGATCCGGCGGAACCCATTTGGTCAGTCTACACGGGGCACTGCTACATGGGGCGCAAAGTCTCACCCGGAAAATGGTCTGCTGTCGGTATGTAGGCGCCCCGCTAGACCTGTCGGGATCGGAGTTGCCGGTGCGCGTCCGCGTCTCTCTCCCACCTCGCCTGTGCTGTCGGGGCCATTGAGATATGGGTCCGTCCGTGGCGGCGCGGGCACCGCTCGACGAGCCCCGACGGCTGCGCCAGTGGAGCGGGGCGGCGGGAGGCTGGCTCCGGATCACGCTCGTCTCGTTTTTCGCCACTTTACCTGTGGAGCAGCTGCGCGCCTTCCCGTCCTCCCTCAGCGACTGCCAGACGCCGACCGGCTGGAACTGCTCCGGTGAGAGTCATTGCACGAAGGCAGAGTTGCAGCCTTTCTTGTCCCTGTGGCTCTGGGTTTGTTTCCAGTGACAGTGCCCGGGTTTAGAGCCGAGGCTGTGGAGCGTTTTGGCCGCAGATCGCCTAAACGAGGCTGCACAGCCCCGCGATGGGAAGGTGCGGAGTTTTGGGGTCGCTTGATGCGCATTAAGCTTTTGTCGAGTTAGTCTCGGAGCAGGCGCCTCCGATCGTGTCTGCATAGTCACCTAGTAGGCAACGAGTCGAAAATATCGATCACACCAAGTGAAAACAGCAATAACAATAAGGGCAGTTTCAGGGAGCGTGTAGCAGAGGAGGATCGGTGAGATCGTCGCCAGGATAAGGCGACGTGCGCCACAATAATAAGAGCAACACCATCAGTTTTAGGCGACTGACACTCGCGTCAAGTCAACGCACTTAACGTGGTCTGTGTTAAACTTGGACGCAAATGCTCACGGTCAACTCTCGTGTAGCCGGTTTCCTTTAGTGTTCACAGCCCAGTTTGAGCACCAGCTCCAATTCTCCAAATTAGAGAAGAAATCGGACGGAGGAATTCATAAATCTGGTTTTATGGGCTGATTTGCCATCCTATTTGTTCCATCAAGTGTTGCTTTAAGTCAGAATGCGGTCGTTTCTTTTATGGGCCACCGAGCCGTAAACTTGTCTCCTCTCCCCGGTGCTCAGGGCGATAAAAGGCGCGGACCGGGCTGCAGAGCACCGCGCCTCGCCTCCCTCTGTAAATCAGCCGACTGTGCCGCCATATATTTCCCCTGTCGCCTGTCCAAGTCTGAACCCTTAAAATAGCTCCAAGCCGATTCTACACACTCGTGGGCAGCACCAGTATTGATATTGTAGCTCATAGCAGCCACACATCAACATGGAGTCATGACTGCCGTTTGCAGTCAGAAACAGAGAAGCGGCGTCTGTTCTTGTCTTGATCGAAACAAATGGGAAATATTTATTTGTGATCCATCACAACCGTCATAGAAAGTGTCTTTATAGTGACATGTCGCTGTCAGGGGATTAAAGAAATGCTAACTCATGTATGACAAATTTACAGCTGACTTGCTGCAAACAAAATTCCCTGTCCCATGATATGGATCTTATTTGGATATCAAAGTTTTCAAAAATGAATTTGATTATGATAATAGGCTAATTAAAAGGACTCAGTCAAATACACAAACACCACGAGATAACAAATATGTCTTTATTATCGTGATTTATATCATTTTTGTCATTATTTTAAGCATCTTCAGTATTGTAAGGTTTTAAAAAGGAAGCTTTTGGTCTATTTCAGTGATAAGTGTTCACGGTGCTTAGTGTAGTTGGTGTTTCTAAGATCAGTGGTTTTGATCTAAGATTTTCCCAATGAACCCATAGCAAATAGAAGCCAATAGAAGTGATGAATTAATTCATCTGTTTAAATGTGTAACATTGTGTGATTCACCCAGGTATTTGAACATTGGGGTCTCCATAGCAGATTATGTATTGCATTGTACTGGAGGTTAATTTTGTGCTGCTGCTGTTGATGGTGGTGATGATTTGCTTGTAATGACGGATAATGGTACACACGCTGTCCAAATACACATTTGCCTACCTCCCCACTTCCTGACACACTCTAATGTGCATTTTGGCGAAGGGTTTCAACACGCCTTGAGGAGGCTTAAGAGCATGTATCGAGCATAATGCACAAACACACAGGCACACACACACACACGCACACATGCACTAAGCATCAGTCAGAATTAATAGGAAACAACACGTTATATGTGGTCCACCATGTTAAAAAAGCCCTATTTCAATAATAACATTAATAACAATAAGTAGATCGTGCATTTCCTGAAGAAAATGTCGTGTGATTGCTGACAGATCTTGCAGCACTTGCAGCTTTCTTTTAGTTGCTAAAGCTGGTAGTGGCCTGTACATTAAACCAGCTGAGCAAATGAGAATTGGAAGCGTCTTTGAAGCTGAAAGCAAATAGAATAAGGAGAGCATCACAATATACAGCATCATAACTGATTGATTGATTGATTGGTTTTGTTAATTTGTTTTTGTGTCATGCACAGAAATATGGTCTGCCAGAACAGGCTTAAAGATATAAATATTTAGGGGGAAGGAAAAAAAAGTGATCCAGAGCAGCTAAATAAATTACCATAAATACGAGATAGAGACAAATGTATCCAGGTTATTCAATATTAAAACTAAACAAGCCTTTGATACTGTCATTAACATTGTGCAGCAAAAATTGTAGATTCTGAACAGACATTTCATTAAGTATAGATATTCTTATCACATCAAAATAATTCTCAGCTTCTGCTAATTTGTACAATTTACACAACCTGTTTTATAATAACTATTGTTACCATTAATTATGAGCAGTGGTGTCAGGACAATTGGATACCAGTTTCAACAGTACTGCCTTTGAACCAGTATTAAATACAATTCGGTTCCATGGAATAAAACAGACAAAAAACTTGGTGGGACAAGGACTGTCATTGTGTTTGGTTGGCTCTTATGATGAAGGCTCACTAAGGCAGGATAAGTAATAAGAAATAATAAATAACGTGTTGAGTTTCACCAGGCAGGATTTGTGAAAAGGTTAATATATCAGTTCTATGTCAGTGAAACTACTTGAAATGATGTATGTTTTGCAAATGATATTTAGATTAAATATCAGAATATGGGAACCTGTAATGTATGAACGTGAGCTACCAAAGTAGAATCTCAAGATTTAAAGATGATGACTGAACTGTTAAAGGTTTTTGGTACCACACACCATAATAATGGCATGATATTTTAGAAAATCATTTGTTACTTTGAGAGTTGATTGAATGTTTATTTAATGTTTCGCCTGTTAGCACAGAACAATAGCAAATAAGTAAGGAAGAGATAGCAGTGAGGAAATTGGTGAAAATCGACCAGAACAGTTAAGTCAAGGGCTATAAAACCCAAGCAATGAGATAAAGAAGCTAAAATATTTGTACAGTTGAAGCAGACTGCAGACACTGTGGCAATTCTCTGTGGGTTTATCTCTTTGAGTGACCCCTTTCACAAACTCATAGTCATTTAACCCATTTAGTGTATACAATATGACCTAGTGCAGCCTTAAGACTTTTTGAACCAACAAGCTAAATCTCTCTATATACAGAATCTGGTGGTTGAAGTCTTGTTTTGATGGTAATTTACCTACATGAGCACAAATGCTGGTGCTCCATTAATTACGTTTCTGTAAGGGACCATGGAAAGCCAACTCTTTTCAAACAAACAGGACAGGTTTTTAAATTCATCCAGCTGAGTTAACTGTGCATTTAACATTTTTTGTAATTATCACAGTCAAACCATTGGTGGCATTTTGCCTGTAAGTTTTGGCTTGTATCAAGTCTGTGTTATCTTTAATAGGCGCATTTGCAGGCTTTTGCCAACAATCAACTCGTGTCGTTTTGCCATTTTACTCATCCAAACTGAAAAACAAGTTGATGCTCAGAATGTTAATGTTCATCCCTTGCCGGATGCTTCTTTAAGTACCAGTTTCAGACAGTGCAAATCAGATTCATCTTTATCATAATTAATCAGTTTTTAACATTGTGGTATTAAGGTGCTGGTACTGTATGAATGTCGCCCTGCAGTTTTTTTTACCCAATGATGTGCAAGCACCTTACATTTCCTGTGGGGGAATTACTGTGAAGAGACCACAATCCCTTCTTCACTGAATCCCTCTGCTACTGTTAACTCTGAAAGGCCATGTGATGCTCTGATAGTTGAAGTGACAGGGATAAGTACAGAATATGCAAAGCCCCCCTGTAAATCCCATCAAGCGCAGTGAATTACCAGTAGTCTGGAGAGAATTGGCCATCTGCTTTCAAGATTTGTCAACAGGGAGGTCAGAAATGCTTTTCTTGCATGCAGGTTTCACATAACTGACAGAAAACAGAAGCTGAGAACTGTGAATTGTAAGACAAGGCAGTGTTGGCAAGGTCTAATGAGAAGCGGATGAAAAGTTACTAATTGGCTTTTTTTTCAGGGGGGTTTAAAAAGTGTTTTAACTGAAAATGCTTAATTTTCCCATGCAGAGAAACAGAGACTTAGTGTAATTCAAGTACCTTATTCTGACTGTGATGTGAGTGCTCGGAGTTACTGTGCATTTTAATAAGCATAATGAGGGCTGAATTATGACTCCCTTCATGACAAACATTTGAAAACCTGTTGGAGAGGTAAAAAAAAAACAAACCCCTGCATAAGGGAGGTCAAGAAAGGATGTCTCACCGCTGTGGTTGTTCAGCCTTCATTATTAATCTAGTCTACCTAATTATTGATGAAAACTGGGGTGGGGGGCAGAAGCTTATGTAACAATTCTTATTGTTGTGAAATTCCAGGTAGGTAGGAGGAGATGCATTTGGCTGACAAGCTCTCTCTTTTAGACAAGTAAGTGCTTTGCTTGCCATCTTAATCGTTAGCATATAAACACTACCTTTTCAATATTTGATGTTTGCCAGCTTGTTTTCGTTAATTATTCAGTTCACTGTAATCTCCTCCTGGAACGACAGGGCAGGAGCAGGAAGTGTAAGTTTTCCTGGCCTCTGACACGGTGGGACTTGGGCTGTATACAGAACTTGTATCAACTACCACCCATTAACATTATTTTGACGATGGAATGAGAGAGCGAGATTCACTTCTAATCCGCGTGCGCACAGTTGAAAAAAGAGCAGAAATCCCGCAAAGAAAAAAATATACAGAGAACAGACAGAGAGAATAAAAACAAAGCGAAAGTTAGCACTATGTTGTGATAAAACCTTATCTAACAGGGGGAAGAAACAGACAAGCTTTCATGCCCTATGCTACATCTGTAACATTTCATTTAGAAAAGCCTCTCTCCTTCTCTCTCTTTCTTACCTCTTGTCTCACTCTGTCTCTCATTCTCTTTCTCTTGTGGTACACACCATGAAAGTAATGTGAAGTTTTGTTGTGGTGAAACAGGATTTGCTGTATTTAGAAAGCTTATTCCTTGCAGTTTAGTTCATGTTTAAGATCATCACTCTTGCCAGTATTAGTGGGTGGTAGTAGTTACAGTGGAAGGCCTAGAACTGGCCCTGCTAGTTTTGGTACTCCCTAATATGTGATAACAAACTTTACAGCATTGTGTAGTAAAATGTCACAGCGTTAGACATCATTAGCTAACAAGTCAGGTATCTTTAGGTCAGATTTTAGGTTTCGTTAGCTAATTAGGCATCACTAGCTAATGCTGGACACGTTCCCAATTTTCCACTGGTTGTCCTCACACTACAACTTAATGTCTTGCCGTCAGTCATCATCACCTCTAGTCTTGCCTGGTTCCTGTCCCTTGAACACCTAGAAGTCTAATGAGTAGTCTGTAGTCTATTATATGGATATGAAAATATATTTTCAACCCCATGAGTGTTATAGTAGCAGTAGGATTCATATTTCTTGGCAGCTCTCTTTTATGTGACGTACATCCAGTTTCTCTGTTTTGAGGTGGTAAACTGCCCCAGAAAAACAGCACTGGAGTGTATACAGTATATAGAGATAGACTTTTTGAAAATCCAGTTACTTTTCCACACAGGAATGAATTGGGACACAGACCTTAAAGATGTTGTTTAAGCCTCTAATTCTGAATCAGGGTGTAGCATTTATAGTTATCATAGTGCTCCTGTATCTCACATGATATGAAATGACGGAACAAATATTCCTTGACTTATCGAGACTTCTTTGATATACTACACTTCCAAAACTTGTTCCCATCAAAAAGACTTGTCTTTCAGATCTGTTTTGATTTATGTCTAAGGGTGATTATAGTTTTGCATATTGGAAATGCTCATCTTGAAAGAGAGTTCTTATCGTAGGGATGTTGTTTTGACATGATTTAAAGTTTTGGAGATCTAAGTCCAAGTATTGGAAAGAAAGTGAGAAATGTTTTGCAACATTTACTTTCATTTCGTTTTGTAATTTCTTTTTTTCATTTTACAACACAGACACACTGTTATTTTCTTTTTTTTCTTAGATAGGCACTCTATAGTTGTCAGAACTGATTTTCAGCTCTGAAATCGATCCCAGATGTTGGAGATAGAACAATAACAGTAGATGCTTTACTTTGTTAACTGATGTGGATGTGGCTGTTACAGCCAGAAAACTCTGAGCGCTGCCGGGGTGGGTACTGTTACCTGCTTTTATTTATTTATTTTTTTTATTCTTTGGACAAACCAAGAAGCTGAAGTGGTAAATGTGGATATTTGAAAAGGAACAGAGAAAAACACAAACTACACTTTAAGCTGTTTATTACAAACACAATAAGTTAAAAATTATCACTCTCCATTAAAGCTGACTGAATTTCACCTTTTTCACCAATTTCACCAAATTCTCCCTTTTTTCAGCCCCCTGACTTAACAGTATGTTCATGTTTTAATAGCAGAGAGAAATTCTTATTGCAACAATTGTACTTATTATAGATGCTTTTGTCTTTCAAATGTATGCACACAGATTTCAGATTTCAAAACAGCTGCCCCTATAGAGAATCTTAAAAGGGATTACAGCAATGGTCAGATTTCCTAAATGGTTAAAAGACACACATCACTAGGATGATGAAAACTAACTTGCATGTCAGGGTATTTTTGTGTCATTTTTTTTACTGCAGGAGTTACAACAATATTATGAGTATTGTATTCCCTCAGCCACTAAGTCACTTATGAGACTTATTACGTATGAGAAAGTACCTCTCAGGTTTTACCAATACTGTAAATGTATATTTTTACTTGCTTGTAGGCAATCATTGTCATATAACTAATTCAGATTTGTGCTGCTTATCCTTTGAAGCCCAAACCCTGTTGGCCCTGATGTTTCTGTGCATTGATCATCTGGAACATTAATTTTATTACATTTTATACTTGTTTCATTCACAGGCTTGACATCCACAACAAAAACTGATATCACTTGCATCCTTGTAAACACTTTGTAAAAACATCTATTTTTGTTATTGTAATGCAGACAAGGTGCATTTTTTAAAATCTGTATTTCTTGATTGCAATTTTATTCATAAGACGATAAGGATGACTCCATCGGAAGTAAATCCACCTAAGGTATTGTTTACAAGTGATACATGCATTCTTTCTTTCTGCCTCCAGAAGCTGTCCAAGCTTCACATCTGTTTCTTGGTAAAGAAGACAGTTTAATGGCATAAGGAGGAGCCACACACTCTTTTTTTCCTTTGATTTAAAAATACAATAGCTTGTGTGTGTGTGTGTGTGTGTGTGTGTGTGTGTGTGTGTGTGTGTGTGTGCGTGTGTGTGTGTGTTTGTTTGTTTGTTTGTTTTCCATAGACGCTGTCCAGGAAAGCTTGAAAAAAAGCTAAAATATCAAACTATCAAATTAGTGGCTTAAAGTGATTTTACAAAAAACCCAAACCAAAACAAAAAAAAACCTTTCCCATCTTACAAAGAGTCTACCAGCTGGTCTGAACAGGATCTGATATTTTCCAATCATTTGTATACACCTAGCCAGTAGTATGATTGTCATCATAACAATGCTTCTCTTCAGTGAGTACCATCAACATGCCAGTTGCCTGAGTGCCAATTTTTTGTGGCTTTCCAGATTGCCTCGTATGGCCCTCTCTGGGCTAAGGGCTTTGTTCCATCCGTGCACTCAGAGCATCGAGACCTCTCATGTCACTGTTCTTGGCTCAGTGATTGTATATTTGCACAGAGAGCTTGCGCTTTATGGTCATTCAGGAACCTGGCAGATAGCAGGTTCGTTTTTAGCATGGGCTTCTCTGCCATGGGATATTATTGCCTGATGGGTTGTTCCATGCCAAGGAGGGCTGTTAAAAGTTGAGAGAGGTGCTGGTTATTACAGTGAAGTTACAAGAGGTTGTGAGTCTAAGTGTCCCATTATAATAAGATATCTATGAATTGAAAACACCATTGTAAAATATCTGGCTCGTAATGAGTCCAAAGCTCAAGACACTGCGAATATTTCTCTTTTTGGGGGGATAAAATATGACTAAAGTTGTGAGAGAAGTCTCTACGGATGCAAACAGCAACTGTTTCATCAGGTTCCTTTTGAGTTTCAATACATTTTTTTATGTGAGTACCACAGACCCCTTTAACCCTCCTGGAGATTAAAAGTATAAAAATGGTTTCATAGTGCTCTTTTGGAGAGCTGGAAGTAATTATCACTTATACAATAAAACTTGATATTTATTTTTCCTGTGCATGACTGTGTTCTTGCTGATAGAAATGGTTGGTGAATATCATGTTAAAACCTTGACCAGGAATGGCTGAAGGATAGAACTGCATGTCAGGGTGGTTGGTTTTAAGAGTGTAACAAGAAGACATGCTGCTGAAGTGTCCTTGAGCCTGACTTCTTACCTGCTCCTGGAGAGCTGATAGAAAGTTGAACTTGACATTTGTGCTCCCTGTGGAGGACAGCATGCCAGCAAAGAATATCTGTATGAGATGAGTTAAGCACTCAATTAGGAGATTTCCATTCACACTGGAGTTGTCTGGTTAAATGAGGTTAATTAAAATAGCCTTAAATTTAATTCTATTACTTTTAGGAGATGTTTGTCCAACAGTATCTCGCCATCTGGAGGAACAGATGCATTTTCTTTCAGGGGCTTCGTTACAAGCCCTGTCACTAAGAAAAGGACACACACATGAAATTACTGCATGTAGAATTTGAATATTTACATTATAAAAACCATTACCGTGTTCAGGGCATACTCACTTGATCAGAGACATATAGGTAAAATACTTTGCATGCATAGCTTTCTAGATAAAACACGATTTCCTATGAGTCCACAAAGCATGAACGGAGATAAAATAAAGAAACAAACGCTACATTGTTCATCTTAGATCCTCAAAGATCAGCATCATTGATGTTCTTCCTCAGTTTCAAATTCCAGTTTTACCATGCCTTCTGGACTTAAGACTTTTCTTGGCCTACAGTATTTGTCGTATGTATTGCATATTAACATTTCATAAATGTTAAATCTGCCAAGCCCCGAAGCTGCTACAAGGCCACAATTGAAGGAAAACATTATATCAAAGGTCAGTTAATAGGAAGGTCACATTTACAGCTGTTATACAGTATAGGGTGTTGCATCTACAGCATATCCATTCATCAGTCTGCACAGTCTATGAAGTTCTCTGTGATGGATTTCTTTATATTGTGCTGGCACAGAGTAAAATACATAACAACCTCATGCTATGGATGAAACACATTACATTACATAAACAGGTTGAGTGATTCTAATTACATAATGACCTCAGTAAGAGGCCTAGTCATTACTGTATTATATTAGGGACTAAATGCTATAAATATGCTTTTATTCTGCGCTGTCACATCCATAGTAACAATTTTAGAGCTAAATTGTGACATTGTAAAACTTGTAGCTTCAAGTAATCGGTAGCCACATCCTTATAAGCGTTTTATTATTATGAATGATGATGGTAAACTTTATGGGAAATTACATTTTATAAATGCTAACCAAAAACATGCAAAGGATCGTGTTAAACTTAAAAGAGTTAACTACAGCCATACAAAGCATCCTTTGACTCATGAATGAACGACAATTTCATTTTGCATATCTGAATATTTATGGAGACACTCACATAACTATGATAAGTTGATATAAGCATTGTTTCATCAGTAGGGCTTTAGTGTCTTTCAAGGCTCAGATAGCAGATTATATAGTTATATAATAATGCTTGATTTTTACACTAAGCTTTCCAAATACACTTGGTATGAACAAATTTAGAGTTAGAAAAGTCTTCTAAGGGGACTACACAAAGTCCCAAAATGGGGGATAGTCAGATCCCTTCATGTCAGTGATTCATCATGATAAAATAACAGCGAAACAACATTGTCTATTTTTTCTTTTCATTAGGTTTTACTTAACAACTCCTATGCAAACAAATGATGCCACTAAAAATGTGTTGCTCTTCCTGAAATAGGATGATTTTGCAAATATCTTCCAAATTATATCCTAATGAGTTGGAACTTTTCTTCAGTAATTCAAATTTATATCTACAGTAAACATCTCTGTTGTGTCATTCACCTTGACTTTAATGAGATTATAGCCAACTGTACGGTCAATAGGGGCCAATAGAATGAATCATACTTCTTTAATAAGGAAAAATTCCAGCTCCATCGGAAATTTGGTGCTTTGAAATGCAAAAGCCTATATGTACCTGGGATTGCTATTTGTAAGCAATCAGTTCAGGTAGACCAATAGCCCCGAGCTCAGTTTACAGTCTCATGCCCACGTGATTCCTTGATTTGATTGAGGATGCTTTGTTGGACTCATTTGAGATCACTAACGCAGCCTGAATCAGATCATATCCCAGGTTTGCTTCTCCAGGACAATGCCCCAGGAGTCAGCCTCATTGTTCATAAACAAATGTGACAGCAAAAACACAAATAAATGTGTGGAGAAACATCATGAATACAGATGCTTCCATACAGGGCACAAAATGACTTCACTCATATGCCATTGCCTCTATTTTCACCAGATGTCACATCTATTGGGCACACATGGAATATTTTGGTCCGAAATGTTAGACCACCATCTCCACCATCATCATCAAAATACCAAAAATAAAGAAATATCTTTTGTTCATCCCTCCGGTAGAGTTCAGAGACCAATGATGTATTTTATTATTGTGGCAGCCAAGGACAAGGATGTGTACCAGCGTTGTCTTTTTAAAGTGCACAGTATGTGATCCAAGAGTGCATTGTGCTGTGGGAGCCTGTGACTAATAGTGGAAGCTCATTATGAATGACCCTGAAAGGGGCTCAGGTTAGAAGTGCTTTGGGGCTTAGCAGAGAAACACTTAGTCACTGATGTCTCTTGTTGACTTTGGTCCTCCAGGTTTTGATGACCGGGACACAGACCTGTTCTTGTGTGACACCAACACATGCAAGTTTGATGGCGAGTGTCTAAGAATTGGGAACATGGTGACATGCATTTGCGATTTCAAGGTAAGACTTGTGATTTTTCTGTTATTATTTTACTCTTTTAAGGTTTTTTTGTTGACATGTAACTGACTATTTGCTGAACTCCCTGTATAATGATTTTAATTGCTTAGCAATTGTACATTTTAATGGCATGCCAGTCAACCTTTGGACCAGGACAGGCTATAATAAGAGTGAAAGATTTTGAAGGGTGCTTTTTTTTATAGCCAAACCAAAAACATGAGAGAAAAAGTGAAGGGAAATATTTAAACAGTGTCTTTATCTACTTATGCAGATAAAGACATAAACATAAAACAGAATCACTGGCATGTCTGGCTAACTAGCTTACTATCTATAGTAGTAGCCTTGGGTTATTTCAAAGGATGTTTAATTAACTAACTTTTTATCAGGGCGACTGAAAATACTGGATTCTGATTGGCTGGTGTAGATTAATTTATATCAACAACAGAGAAGAGACATGAAAGACAGGGAGCTTAGATACACTGGCATAAAAAGTTTGCCATCGTGTCTTATTGAAGATTTTGAACAGTCAACAGTTTTAACGGTCAACAGGCAAACTTCTGCAATCTGTGTGTCTGCTTTCAAAAAAACACTCGTTATTTTTTCTAACATAAAATGTTTTAATAAGAGCATATGTTGATGTGATTCACAGAACCTAAAAGTGCTCTTGAAGAGTAAAAGGAAACTTTATCAGGCACAGCATATGTTAATAAACACTTACAGTATGTTGAGTTAGAAGGTGATATATTTTTAAAGACTTGTATAATCGACTGGAGGTCCATTGTCTTGACTGGACAAGATTAGCCCCAAGGGGGGGTGGTTGCGTAGCATAAGCCCAGTTTGTAGCTCCCTTTGAAACTCCATGTCACTATCCTGGACCACTGTACTCTCTCAAAACTTCATGAACAAGACTGCTACTGATGAGACCAAAGATTGAAAGGCTCACACTAATGGCATAAATTTGGAAAATGATGCTTTTCTTGATAATAACACATACTTAACTTTACGGCTGGACCTATAATAAAAAAAGGAGCAAACCAGTCAGCTGGGTATTAATTTTGGTATAACATTTGCAAGCTTTGCCGACTGATATGCAATACAGAGTCCTAGATAAATGTAGCCACTGAGATCTGAAGATGTAGCACGTGTTCTCATCCGATGCTTTTATCAGCACGTCATCAACACAAGCAGGCACTAGCAGGCTGACACTTGATTGGTCACCAGCTTTTATCTCAATTTCGTACTTCCCTGGGAGCAAACGTTAACAGCGGTTTGTAGATAAATGACATTACTGCTCCATTTCTCTTCAGGAGATCGCACACTGATACTGCTGTCGCTGTGCACTGAGGCGCTCTCCGTGCTCTCGGAAAAGAGCAGGTCACACCACAATTTCTCGCTTAATACCATGGGTCTGAGGTCATCTCAGCTATGCATCTTCTGTTTGTGTGGAGGGTTCCTGATGTTAGTGTTGTTGTTTCATCAATCAACATATACATGACCTTCTTACCCTAGAAGCTGCCTGAAATAATCAGTCAATCCCAATCAGAGTCAAATAATTCAAGATTAGTACAAGATTTTTCTCCTGTTGGCAGTTCGTTCAGGACTTTCAGAGGAGGCATGAAGGTTGTATAAATTCTCAGCTTGGATGGATTTTCTTTGTTCTAAAAGAATCCATGGATGTGTGTCCACACAGTAAAAAAAAAAAAAAACCCAAGGAAGAGACATGCAAGGGTCTCTGTGAAGAGGAAGTGAGTTTGATGTGGTGGAATCAATGGACACTATTCATTGCCAAGATGCATTAGATTCGCCTCACACTGACTCTTAAAAGATCCAAGACTTTCACTCCCTAACTGCAGTTAAACTGCTGCAAAGCAACACATTCTCTCTCTCTCATACCGTAAAATGAGTTACTTTATTTGTCAACTAAAATCAAACCCTGCCCAATCACATAACATTTATTTGTAATTCGTCTCACAATAGCTGCTGGGAAAAGCTATTGTTGCCTGTTTGGTTCTGTTAATGTCAGGTCACAGTGCTGATTCCCAAAGGGGTAGTCCACTCTAAAAGTATGTGCGGTCATGGCGCTGTGCAACACTTCAAATAAAACTCTCCACCACATTTGATTGCTTTCTGTAATGGTGCTTTGTAAAATATTGTCAAGTTGGGAGTCACTGGAACTATTTCTCATAACTACACACTAACTATACATCGAGCTCTCATTTGCTTATGTTTCTGACATTAAAAAAAAAGATCTAATGCAGGAATCACAGGAAAGTATTTGAGTCCACACAGACATTAGTTTTTTTCTGTTATTCACAATATTCATTGTATGAAATTTTTCATGTTTAGTTAGAATTCTAACAAAACACACATATGACATCTTCAAAACAAATGATCTAACCCACTGTGACACCAATTGCCAAGTATCAAAAAAAAATGTGCAACTGGCAGACATTGTTTTAAAATGAATTCATGTTGCATCCACTGTCTTGCCTGTCTGTTTTTTGGTTTGTCCTGGTATTTTTTTTTTTGTTTCATTTTGTTAAATTTTCTGTAGGACTGCAGATACATTTAGTTCCCAATGTGTTTTGGTTTTTTTTTTTTTTTGGCCAATAACCTGGTGATATTGGCCCCTCCATATTACTGGTGACGATATGTCACTGATATGAAAATACTGCTTACAGTATTAGTGCAATAATTCAAACAGGTAATTCAGCCTCTGGAGAGGAGATGGGAGGGTTTTAGGTGGCTGAGAGTACTTTTTTTACACATCAGGAGTATCATCGCCAGTGTATGTCAGTTGTGAATAGCACTAACTATTTTATTTTTCCATCTGTCCATCTTTCACACTATAATTTATAAAATGGTTGACGTCAAAGTCGATGAAATTACAAAATATTCCTAACAGTCATTTAGTACAGAAGACCTGACTTTGCTTTTATGACTGTAGTTTAAATATGTTGGTTGGTGTAAAATTGTTGAAAAAGGAAAGTATATGATTGCCAACTTGAACAGTTTTTTTGGTGATTGACACTTTATATAAACTTAGTTTTTATTTGATTTTTGAACTTTTAAATCAAAATTCTAAAGACATTAACAAATAAAACAAATATTTATACTGTGCAATAACTGTGCCTCTCAAGTTATTATTATTGTATTTTAAGTCTTTGTTTATTCAAGTAAGTGAAATTCTCTGACAGTGTGTCTACAGCAAGTTAAAAGGGCAGTAAACAGTAGAAAAATGCATTTCAAGACTTTGGAGGAAAAGGTATAAGCAAAAGAGTATAACTAGACCATCTGAAAAAAACTGCAAGCACATCTTTTGAAAGTTCAACTGGAAGAAAACAAACGGAAAAAAACAGATATACAGTAACTTATTTTGAAAGGCATTCAAGTCACAAAGGGCAGGGAGTTTCAAAGCACTGGGTGCAGTGTTAGGGCAGATGCAGGAGGTAAGACGTTACATTGCAGCATGGTGTGAGTGGGATATCTGTAAAAGTCGTCAGCTTTCAAGGAGACTCCTGCTAAAGATTTTGCGGAGAATGGGAGACAGATGTTAACACGGCAGATGTAAGTATGGTGATCATGTATGTCAGAATTATCTACAGCTCAGTGCTTTTGATTGTAGGCCTGAGTCACAAAGCAGTAGGTCATTTTTAGTATAAATGTCCATAAAATAAGTACGAGAAAGCCAGTCAGCGCAAATTCTTTTCCTGTGGTTGGCACCAGTGAAGTCACACCGACTGAACTGCTCTACAATAGCGTGCCTGAATAATGTGTGAATTAGGCATGGTTCATTGTCAGTACATAGAAATATGGCACTGTCAGACACATAGCCTGTAGCCAGATGGGATATCTTAAGGTTTGACCACAGAATGGTGCTTTCCTATTCTGAATGATTTGTAGAGTAAACACAATAAAGGCAACCAATTAAATGCAGTGATTGTGTTCTTGCCATTCTAGGGCTCTCACTGGCTCATGATGATGTTGCCTGATCCCTCTGCCCTTTTTCTGGCTACAGGCATTCCTGCTCAATAACTCTACTCAATCGTATCTTATCTTTGTGTTTTTTGATATGTTTGTAATATAGACTCAGACATATACACATAAAATTCTCCTTGAATTATGTTTGACAAGAATTGCTGTATGTACTGTAAATTGCATGTAGTCCTTCAGATGACTGATGTCAAATATTTTTACATATAAAATGCAACTGCTCAGGTAAATTCCATCATTCCACCGATAAAAATGTCATGTAATGCAAAAGCCAATAAGTGTTCAGACTGCAATCTCCAAGAATGAGTTTTCACCTACATTCAAACTGCATTACACAACATATCTACCACTCAGGGAGAGCGTGAAGGAAGGTATTGAAGTGGTAGTTAAATTTAAATGAAAAGGCAATAAAATCAACATAACTTAGCGCATTTTATGTCTCTTCCCTCTGACTGCTTTGAAAACAGCTCTTTCACTTAATGCTGCTTCAGATAGTGTGCAAAACATCACAATTTTGTCTGTGCACGTAAATAAATGGAAAGTGGAGTCACAAAAATTAATTGTACGTTTAACTCACCAACATGGTTGGGACTCAACACAGATGGAAGGACTAAGATGGAAGTAGTGTGATGTTCTAGCGCTGCAAAAGATCTTAGGAGAAGGTTTGCGTGGGTGGTCTGACTAACCAATCAGTGGTGTGACTCACTGATTAATTGTGGCAATCCAGACTGTGCCCACGATATACTCCTAAATGGGCATGACTGTAGATGGCAGGATGGATGGCAGATATGGTTCTGTTTTATTACATCAAGAGTCTGCATATATGAACACTATAACACAAATCCATTTGTTTGCATACAGTCATAAACAGAAATCCTTGCAGACCCTCGGGGACATAATAAATGAGTAATTTTACTTCACCCAAATCCTCAATTCTACAGATACAGCAGAAGCATAATTGGAGATTATGTAACATTAGTTCATTATCTTATAGGCATTCCTGTACATGCAGACAACATCCTCTGATATCCTAAAGCACATTAAGCATCATAATGTACATTCAGGTAGCATAGAATATTTATTGAATTTCTTTAAAAGAATTAGGTATAATGTTGGCATCACATTTGGTCTTCGGTATGTTCCCTGCTGGTTGTTTGATGTGGCTACTATTCGCTGTAATGCCTGACTTCAAATTGCTCTCCTGCATTACACTGCCGGAAGCCGTCTAATGTTTGGGCTGTGATGGCTGGACTGCTAAAGCTCACAGCGCTTCAAAGAGGGATGAGAGCTAATGTGGATTCATACGATGTTGATGGGAGGGTGTGGAAGGGCAGAGCGTCCTTCATATTGCACTAAGCAAGGACCTGTGAAAACGCTTTGGTACACATTATCAAAAACAAACACAAGCCACAAAGCACATATGCTTGTCAAACCGCATGAACACCACTGCCGCACACACACACACACACACACACACACACAGACACACACACAGACATGCGTGCACGTGTGTGCACACACACACACACATTTTAACTTCCTCCACCCTCCTCTCTCCAACTCTCCTTTCAAACACGCAAACATACAATATTCAAATCCTCAAAAGAGGTTAATCATATGGAATGTAAAATAATGAAATACCTACAATTACACAGACACATACATATTCACATAGGCCCAGGTGTTACGACACCAGCTTCTGATGTAGACCCCATTCCATATATTTGCATTTATTTGTCAATGCGAACGGGCTGCGACTGAGATTTTGAACACTGGTGAATTCACAGTATTTCTTGATATATGGACAGACTTTGAAGCTGTGACAGTAGGGAAGAATAATGATAAACATTCATCTGTGACTAAAAGATGATGTTAAATGCCAATCTGATGTCAGGGTTACTTCTCTGACTTTTTATAAAACTGAACCTGTATAAAACTGCCTTAGTTTTCACACAAAAGCAGTTAGAAGTTTAAAATTTTAGATTCTTAAAATCATAGTCTAAAGATCTATCAGTTTTTCCCTTAGATTTGAAAATAAATCACTCTAAACTGCATTTTAAGTAAGCTATTGTTTATGTTATCATTTACCCCGATGGTTTTTGATGCCTACAGAAAAATATGACATTTTCTCAAGCGAGTTGTTTTTAACACTGACATACATAACATAATCATATTTCCTTACTTAGTCAGTTATGTTACTCCTGTAATTTACTGACATTCAGTAGAGCTGCTGCTGTACATTTATTTTGGAATGTATGATGCACGTTGTGACTCTTTACTGAAAGCTTTTTTCACACTATACTACATAATGCTCAAATTTAAAAGCCGAATTGCTACTAAAGATAACCTTGAAGAAGGCAAGGTTCTCCTGTTAAATTTGTGATGATGTTGAGTGGTAGATAAAGTTAGTTCAATGCTCTGTTGTTTTAGCAAAGCAAATTAATGCATTCGTCTTTCACAATAAGATAAGCACCGGATTGTTTCATCAGGATTTTGCATAGACTAATCCTCTGTACTCCATTTCCTTCAACCCTGCATCCCCCAACATCTCTACACTGTCTGTCCTTACTCCAATTCTCTCATCTGTCTTTTTCAAATTACAGTTTTCATACAGGACATGTGTACTTCTTGTTAGCTTCTCAGGGCTTGTAGAAGTGAGCCCTTTTAGTCTTACGCTTTCAATTCTTTCCAATTTGTTAATCAGAAAAAAAGATTTAACCCGAGTGGCTTCTTTTCATGCTGATAGATTCTGTTTTATTTGCTGAGGTTTTGAGATATCCATCTGAGATTTCTGCAGCAACTGCATCACAATGGGGGGTACTGTAAATGGAATTCTGTAGCTTCAAGCATTTTGTTGTTCATGGAATGGCTGCAACTACTTTATTAAATAAAAATAATACTCTCTATGAAGATCTCTGCATTGTCCTCAATAGTTTACGTAGATTAATATTTTAATGCTTTGAGGAGGTCAAGTGAAATTTCATTCTCCACCATCATATTTGAGTGGTAGCAAAAGCATCTGAGTATACATTATAACCAATATGGTATTACAAATAGAGAGTACCACAGTAACCCAAAATGATCTGTGGAGTCCAATGCTACCTCTGAGGAAATGTGTTTTTATTTTTTTATTTTTATCTTTCTTCCTTTTTTTTTTTTTAATTTTGGTCAAATAATTCTTCAGGCTGTTGCCACAGAGTCCTTTCATCAGAGGTCTCTGTGGTGAGGCACAACCACCTCTTGTCTTTGCATGATAAATATACCAATTAAAATCAGCAAGACAATTAAGCACAGGGGGGCAGTTTCTGTTTGTGGCCTGAAAATGCAGCTTAAAAAAGGCTAGTGATAATGAAGAAATTACATATTTGACACATGCTAGTCTTTTGCATGTTGTGAGCTTTTAACATGATTTGTTTAACGTGTACTCTTATGTACTATTTAACATACTCTTAGTTTCCTTTTTAAAAATGATTTTTTTTCAAGTAAGCTTTAAATAGCATGTACAAGCATGTTGAAGTTGTATGAATGTGTAGCACAGAAACATTTAACTGCAATTTTGTGATATATGTGGGAAGCCATTGAGTTTACAAAAAAAGGACTTTCAGTTACATAAATTTTTCCTAGAGAAGTCAGGTGCTGCTCGTTTTTCTCCTAAGTAAGCCCCTTCTTGGAGGTCACTCAGTCCACACTGGTTAGCCAGGGGACTTTAACATAATATATTTTATATCAGTTTAGGGCTGTAAATAATCATTCGAATCCTTAGCAATTAATCCATTATCTTTTTTAACTGATTTTTTCTTTAAAATGTATGAACTAGTGAAATACTGAAAAAAAAGTCAAAAGTAACATCATCAAATGTATTTTTTCTCTGACCAGGATTCAAAAACCCAGGGTATTGGGTTTACAGTTATATAAAGCTGAGAAGTTCTCACATTTAAGAACCTGGAATCAGTGAAATGTATTTTTGCTTAAAAAGTGAGAGTAAAAAGTTAATTGATTCTGTAAATATATGCTGGACTGCTGTCGTTTGCAATTAATAGGCTAATCATTTTGGCTTTTCATTTTTTTTAAAGCTGAAAAAGTCCCTGAGAAACATACAAAAACTCCAAAACTTTGAAATTATGCCAGGTCTTTTTCTTGTAGATAAATATCTAACACCGTTCTGTCACAGTAAAAATGCAAGGATCTTAATTTTAAGATCAAGCTAAGTTTTCGGATTTGTTGCATTTTCTGTGACATGTTTTTTGTCTGGTTGATTTGTGTCGGGAGCTGTGCAGCTGGGACGTACTGAATCATCTGGTGATGTGTTTTGCATTTCGGGGCCGCCATATTAGTGCACTGTCTGTAATTACATTAGATTGTGATTAGGCGATTCTAATCACAACTTCATTTCTTTCTAATGAGAACTAGACTAAAAAGAAGACAATTTAAATGTGGTTAAACGGACTCAAGAGTGGCTACTTCTTTATACATAGGCTCTAGCTCCAAGTTATATTGTATACTGTGTGATATGCAGCACATTTATCAATGACAATATTAATTTCTACCATATTGGGCTTTGGAGTTGCCTTTTACACTGTGACTACTCAGAGAAAGCGGGGAATGGAGATTCGGGACTTGGGTAGCAATTGTGTGGGCTTCTCTCCTGAAAAATGGAGCATCTGTGTCAGCTCCTCCTTGGCTGTGGCTGGCCTGTCAGACACTATTACAGAAGAGCCCGTCTCCTGTGACTCGGCTGGGGAGACTCCGCAGGGACTGGCGGGCTAGGCCCTAATCAAGAGAAGACTGCCAAGCGGTTAAAGAGTGGAAGCACAAGCCAGCCACCTCCCAGTCTCCCTCTATCTCTCTCCATCTCCCCGTTGTCACAGTAACTCCCGTCTTCTGTTATTCTCTCTCTGTCTCTTTCTCCCCTTCACTTGTCCAAATAGCTCACCCTCCCTCGTTTCTGTCCTCTGCTACTCGCTGTTTGTCTTCCCCTCCAGTGTAAGGGCTTGACCAATGTTCGTAAACATGGCAAAGCATCATGGGAGTTGAGTTTGTCACTTACCCAGACAATGCTTGACACTCCTCTAGACCAGCCGGTCTGTACGATACAACAAAATGTCAGGAACAAAACAGATTTGTCACTCTGACGGTACTCCTCAGGGAACTATTGTAGGTTTGTTTTTTGTTTTTTGGTTGTTTTTTCGTTTTTTGTCTTCACTGACATTGACTGCTTATAAATGTCTGGGGTAGTATGGCATGGCTTTTCCAGGCCTATGGGCCACACCAGTTGTCTGGAATTTTAATTCAGTTGCTAGTAAGTGAAACCAGGTCTTTTTGTCCGGGAAACCAAGTTTAATATAATTGGAACTAAAGGAAATAGGACCCAACTCTGTCAGTGACCATTATCTCAGACACCAACAACCACACCAGTCCTTTTCTTCCTTAGTGAGCCATCATTAGGGGATTTACTTGTCCCTGTTTCCCCTGAAACAAGGCCAGTTCCCCAGCATGAGGCTAATAGTCTGACAAATATATTTCTCAGACTAACACAGCAACACAGGATACACCAGGCTGATAGAAATAGGCTTAACACACGTTATCCAATTCTGCCTTTGTGACCCTTTGCCCAACCAACACAGATCTCATGTATTGATATTAAGAAATGGTCTTTCTATGAGAGAAGAGAATTCAGTTTTGATGTGTCTGAAATTCATCTTTGTCACTAGCCACTTGACTGCACTACATCTTGTCTCAAAGCAGCCCGGATGTGTTTTTTTCTTTGTTGCCAGTATTTGAAAATATGAGGGCAACTACTATAGATTGTCAGGAGTACACCAAATGTGCGGTAACTAACTCCTGATGAAATGAATTTTTGAATCACTTTTGCGAGAGATAATATTGCATGAAAAGAATATTTAGGAAGAGTAGCCACAGTGAACGGGTTCGGTAAGAGCTGCAGGCCAACTATTAGCACTGAAAACACCAAAATGCATGTAAACAATGTCTTGTGAATGCACATGCTGTGCATTCATAGGTGATATAATCTTGATAAAAGTTTTACAGATAGAGATAGATAACTAGAAATAGAGAGATAAAAACTGGAACTTAACTTTATTTTGATATGTTTTTATTATCTCCAGAACAGAAGAAGCAGCAGAAAACATGTAGTTCAGTGTTTAGCAGTACTGCAACTGGACGACAGTAGCAGACCTGAGTCTCAATAAGCAACATGAGGGATTGAACTCTGACACTAGTCTCATACAAAAAGCTCAAGCTGAATGCACATTCATTAACATCCAACAACTTATTTGTGTATTAAAAGACACACTATCTGTTCATTTCTGAGCTCCCTTACCACCCCACCCAAGGTCACATCTCAAACACGGCTCCAGCCATCAATCACATGACAACAGGACTAGATGATGGAAAGAAAGAGGCCACATCAGAGAGGCGGAATAATTCCGGACGAGAGCGTCTGTCTCTTGTCATGAGCCACAGGTGCTCTCAGCCACAACCATAAGCACTGAGACGTCTGTGTCAGAGTTGATAAAGCTGCGGCTTTGATAAGTGCGAGGAGGCATAAGTAAAGATTGTACCTCGGGGTCTCAGCAACTGAAGACAGGTCGTGTGGAAAGCAAATGCGGTGCCTTGTATGGGCCGAGCAGGCAGAGGGTTTCATCAGAAGTAGAACGTGCTGGGCGGTGCTGCCTCCATCCTCTGAGGCTAGCCCTAGTTTCATGGAGATGTTTATTATTGATAGAGGTGGATGATAGCCTTGGGATGAATTGCATAATCAAGGGCCGCCTCTAATGGATACAGGAAATGGATCAGGCTATCCGTCAGGTCTCTGCGGATGAAGGATGTGTCTGTGTTTGCATGTGCATGTATGCGTTTGTGTGTGTGCGTGTGTGAGTGTGTTTTTTATGTTTTCATGTGTCTGTGCACAGTAAGACTGGGAAATAGTCTGGCCCTGTCATCTAACCGTCGGCACACACTGATTTAGCATCATATTACATAATTTTGTAACTTCTCACCGGAACAACACATGTAAGAGTTTTTTTGTGATCTGACATCGCTATCATCATCGGAAAAATAAATGAATTTCCTGATCTGAAAACACTATGATTAAGGTTTGTTCAGGTTTAGGTTAAAAAAGAATTCGGTAATGGCTAGGAAAAGGGTTAAGCTTTAGAGGACAGTCATCCTAATGATGACAATAACAACGTTATTCAGGTTGGAGAATGAGTGTGTTTACAGTTAAAAGAAACCAAAGTGTCTGTGGGTAGGCAATGAGAAAACGCAGTCTCTTAAGTCCATTTTTTTGACCCATCTATATGCTGTAACCCTCTCTCTACCTCCTTCTTCCCCCATCGCCCTTAATGATAAAGAGTCATAATTCATACAGCAGTTAGAAGTCTTTCGTTCCCTTAAATTTGTAAATCTGATACATGTAAATGTATCATGTGAAGGGCTGATGGTGTTTTGGGTTTTTTTTTTCATGTGAGGACACTTCTAATGAATTAATGGCACTTTTTATTCATATGGGTAATTAAAACTACTTCCTATTCCTGGATGAAATTTTTAGGAGAACAGATGCTTTTCTTTGTCGGAGCACTCCACATCACAGCCTGAGGCGTTCTCCAATAACATGTTTTTTTATAATGTAGTCATGAAGTTTCCAGCAGCCTACTGGTTTTGGGAGACGGGGGTCCAGGAAGAGAGATTTAACAGGCAGACTGGCTGGAAGGGAAGGCTGAATTTAGCCTGTTTTCAGATCTGTGGATCAACCCAAAATCTATAATTCGCTCATATTCTTTTGAGGTGAAACAAAATGGCAGTTCCCTTTGACCATCAGGCTGAGCTGAGGGGGTTGTAGAGAGGAGTGTGATAGTGTGGCTGAAAATCTAACAGCCCTCTTAATTTATGCTTCCATAATCTCTGAGAGGCTCAGAAAAGGTTTGCGACAGGTGGGAGGAAAGGGCATCGGTTCTTTCTCTACTTCTTAAGGTGAACATCTTTGATGCACAAACAATGTCAGATTTACTCTCAGCTCCATATGTCTCTATGTGTCTCCTCAGATAGATGTGGATACACTCAGACATTTCAAAGGAAGGATTTGAAGGCCATGTAATAAATTCTTGCTTAGCACCTTACTGCCCAGCTTGGATCAGTGGATTCCATCCTCTTGAAACAGTTTCTGTGCCCTGAGAAAATGTCAAAGTTGTCATTGAAATTCAATCTCTATGCCACACATGCTGATGAAGAGATAGCGGTGTAGTGAAGCATGTCAAACTGGAGGCTTTACGTTTTCCGGTTGTTCAGTTGCTGTCTATCCTACCCATTCTCATGAATTCGATATCCCAGGAATGTCTTGAGGGAATTCCTTCAAATTTAATGCGACTGGTCACTTGGAGTCAAGCATGAACGTCTGAGATTTAGGGGGTCAAAGGTCAAAGGGCAAGGTCACCGGGACCTTACAAAACAAGTTTTTGGACATATCTCAAAAATTCAAATGCTAGTAATAATAAAATCTCACACAAACATCTAATTGGATAAAATGTGGAAGTGAGGACATTTCATAACCTAAAGGTCCAAGCTCCATTTCACTGCGACATCATCACTGCCTCCAAAAACACTTTCATGGCCATTATTTACCAACATAACTCAGGAACAGAAGGGGATATTGTGACCGTATTTCATAATTGGTTTAATACTGAATTGGTGATTGAATAGATCTTCTGCGCTGCAGGGCTGAAGATGTGTGTAAAGCATCCATGATTTAGAATGTAAGGCTTCTTTTTAGCAACATACATACTTGAAGAATTGTCTACTGTCATGGCTACAATTTTGTTTTCTATTGGAATCATATTTATTAGCCAAGCATGTGAACACGTACAAGGAATTTGACTGTGTTTTGTTTCTCTCCGTGAACTTACACACTTACAGTAGAAAAAGAACAACAAAGCTTAACAAAGTCAAGTCAAATAAATTTTGTTTATATATCCCAATATCACAAATCAAAAATTTGCCTCGAGTGGCTTCACAGTCTGTACTGCAAACGAGACTCTCTGTGCTTAGACCCACGACTCAGATGAGGAACAACTCCCATTAATGGGCAAAATGGGAGGAACCAGATGAATGTTTTATCTGAGCTTTATATTGTGTTAATTCCATTTATCAATATTATTTATTGTATCAATATTATATTATTATTTTTCTGTGTTTTTTATGTACAACAAGCTGCTCCAAACAAATTGCCTCTCATTGGATTAATTAAGTTGTTTGCGCTGTATTCCCTCTAAGTCTTCACTACAAATATAACATGTGTCTGAACAGACATGGATGTTAACTGCAACTTGGCTGGTCTGCAGAGGAATAAAGCAGGAGGTGGTAACTTTAGTATGTCATGGTTGTGCCTCAGATGCTTGTACAGGAAGGTTCCCAGGAGTGTCCTTCAGCTGAATGAAATCCCTTCTCAGCAGTTCTGAGCCACTGACTCTCATCATTCTCTTGAGATATGAGCATTCAGATAAAAGTTGTTTAGTTTGCCTTTTTCTTCTACTTTAAGTTGTTTCACATGAACTTGAGCATCTTTAAAAAGTATCTACCATTTTTTTTTTTTTTAGATATTTTAAGGAAAAGCATGTTGACTGCCAACAGAATGCGTCGTAGTTTGTGTGTGAGCTTGGCAGTATCCTCGGGGCTAGCATTAGCCACTCACACTGCTGTCTAGGCTCAAATAATGAGTTCTACCCACTCTGCCTGATTTGGCTTGCTTGAGTAAATGCTGTATGTAATATTTTTAAATGTAATAAATGTCATATATAGGGCTGTCTCAAAGAAGTAACTGGGGAATGGATGTAAATATAAAATGGGAACCTGATAACAATTAACCACCACCATTTTTGATGAGCATCCCCTTAATTTAGTTACAGATTCATGACCAAAATCATTAATAGCAAATAAAACAATATACATTATGTAGGTAACTTCATTAGAAATTAAATTAACATTAATGACAAACACCAAGTTACAACAAAAAAATATGTTTAAGATGATAAAAATAAGATTCAGGTATCAGGAAAAACTAACCACGAGTGTTATTGTTGCACTTTACAGACAAAACCTTTGGCCCATTACACTTTGAAAATGTGCAGTGGCACAAAGTCTGAAATGTATTATGTACAAAAATAACATAGAGAAGAAATTTAAAATACAAAAAATTAAATGATAAAAACATACAAATAAATGAATAATTGGTACATTTGAATAATTCATTTAAATATTCCACCCTGATATAAAAACTTGCATCTATAAAACCTACACTGTACAGTTAATGAACACAGCGCTATAATAAACATTAAAAAGATTGTGATTATAGATTAAAATAATATAGCTCATAAGTTAACCTAATAACTGAGATTGTAAGGCTTTGATCAGTATCCATGTTTGCCTAAGGTTTACCTATTGTGTCTTTTTTTATTCCCTCCCTCCCCTCACTAGTTTTTAGCGTGAACCCACATGAAGTAGTGCTGGAGTGAAGTGACTAGAGTAGAGATGTGTTGTTAGGGAGGTGCTTGTTTTTAGCTTAAGCGTCAGCTTTGTTTAGACTCAGCAGTGGAGGTGACAGAGATGCTTTAGATGGAAATTTTGAGTCAGCATAACTTGCTACAGGTTATTAAGCTCCATCCCTGTCATGTAGGTAGATAGGCCTATAGACTTTTGTCTTTGTGTTACACATTGGGAGTGGAGACACTCCCTTGCTCTAAGTCCATACTCTGTTCCACGAATTAGAGTCTCTGACAGAAAGGCTGCCACAGTGGCTACCAGATTGCCTGCATACACAGTGGTTCCTTGTTGTGTTAGAATAGTAGTGTCCTAAATTTGCCCAGCTGTGCCAGTCATATCATTAGCTTGTGATATGGTCTCTGTTGATACAAGTGCAAATGCCTGTTAAATTTGATGCAGTGTCCAGACTAAGATGTTAAACCCTCTTGTCAAGGATGGGAAGTATCTTAAATCTCATGTTGATGACTATAATTAAATTATTTAAAACTTTATACATTTTGTCGTAACTGGAGCATATGCACGGTAAAATGTTACTTCACTTGATTATTATTTCTCATTATGGTAAAATACAATTTACATGCATACATTTTTATATATTCATATATGGACCTCACACTTGACTTTCAGGGTCCAAAACACCTTTGTCATTGGAAATTAAATATATTTCAGGATCGTTTCAGGACTTTAGTTTACCACTTAGCTATTTTGTCTGAGTGTTTAGCACCTTCTGGTACTTCATCGGCTAAGAGACACTGAGTCTCACAGCAGCTTATGAGTACATCAAAGGTGATTGCTTGTTGTGGAGTTTCTGCTGGTTGACATGGTTCTCCATAGGGTGAACATATGAACAGGTGAGAGTCATGGCGTTTGGTCTTTATTGATGTTTCTGTTTCTGATGTTTAATTAATGCACAAGACCAAAGGTCGTCTTTTTGCCTAATTTGTCCGCTGTAGTTGTCTGTTGTTACCCAGTATCATTGTATTGGACATTATCCAAGTGATGCCTTGAAACGCCACCCATGAATTTCAATGATCTTTTATGTACTGTAAGGCTTCATGTGTAATGATCACAGACTGAAAACTCAAAACAAGGCTCTAGAGGCTTAGCCACTCATCTTTATGCATCTGTGCACTAAAAACTGTTTCCCTGTAATTAACATAGAGCTCAGGAAGAGTACGAGTTCAGCACTTGCTGTCCTACTGGAATGCTTTGTAAAAGACATTTTCCACATAGGGAGGCTGTTTCGTTGTTTTCTGACCAGTTCTAAAAATGGCAAACTGTTCCCATATGAAAAGAAAGGATAGTATAATAAGCATTACTAATGAAGACCAACTCCATGCTAAGCGTGAGCTGTATAGCTGTATTATTTAAAAAATGAATAAATAGATAAACAGAAAACAACCTAAAAACGATCGCATAAGACCTAGTATTGGAATATAGTAATTATTAAGGTAATGAAAAGAAGACTGAGATATGAACATTTGAATCAGACGTGAAACACAGGGAACGTCAACAGGACATTGTAAAAACGTAGTCCTGAGACAAACCAGTTTAGGTGCTGTGTCTACGGGATCCAGAAATAACTTTTTGACTCAACAGCCAATGCGGCTGGTTAATGGAAAATTCAAACGGCCCAGCATATTTTTTACCGGCCAAAATAATAAATTTCCTTTTTGTGTCACATATACATACGTGTCAGTATTTCACTGTGATAATAATGTATTATGTTCAATTTGAACTTAAAGAGGCCAGTGCAAAGTTTGCTAAATGATTTTAATATATTGATCTATATATTAATATAAATCCATTGCATTCAAATTTGAATGAAAATTTATTTATTTTATTCATTTTTATTTTCCAAATACTGCTACAGCACTTTAATTAATTTATCTTGACCTATATACTTATATCTACATATCTACGGGTAACATTATCTGTCTATTTAGCTAATCTCTCTCCTTAAAGTCAGAATCAGCAGCAATGTTTGGCAGATTGGCACCAGAAAGGTTTCTGAACAAGCATCTGTATTATAGGCGGCTACTGTCTTATTAGTATTAGTAGTAGGAATACTGGTATTATTATATGTGCTCCTCTCTCTCTCTCTCTCTCTCGCTCTCTCTCTCTCTCTCTCTCTCTCTCTCTCTCTCTCTATCAGCTGGTAGTTGACTCACCAACAGGTGAGTTACCTCAGAAATCTCGCCTAGGTTACCTGCATTCAGTGGAGGGAAAGGTAGAGGTGGTACTTTATGGAATACGTGTGTTTTTGTGTGTGTGTGTGTGTGTGTGTGTGTGTGTGTGTGTGTGTGTGTGTTCGTGTGTGTAACTCTGACACGGACAGAAGCAGAGCGTCTGTAAAACACATGTGGTAGGACAGTGTTTTATGACTGTTTTGGTACATACATCAGTCGCCAGTATGGGGAATAGTCTTCTGAGATTCACTCGCCAAACAGAAAATCTACAAGCATTTGACGCTTGGTGGGTGTTAATTTGATCTGATACTTGAGGCTGGTGGTCTTGTACGCCTGCTGCTACAGAGGCAGGATTTTAGGAGATGCTCCAGTCATATCACAGGGCAGGGACAAACCATCTATATGGTCCTTCTAGTTGGAGGTTTTGTTGGCTTGATGCCCCATTACATCTCCTCCATCACTTCCGCCTGTTGAACAGTCTTGATCTCTACTTTCCCCACTAAATAAACAGACAAGTAAAAGCTCTGTCAGTATGTTGCCGTATTGAGAGACAAGACTATATATATGCTCACTCTTCACTGAGCTTCCTTTAAGTTTACAAGCCATGAGTAAAGCAGTGTTTTAATATGGCAGGAAAACAACATATGTTAAGCACAAATT
This sequence comes from Istiophorus platypterus, assembly GCA_016859345.1. Classification (NCBI taxonomy): domain Eukaryota; kingdom Metazoa; phylum Chordata; class Actinopteri; order Istiophoriformes; family Istiophoridae; genus Istiophorus; species Istiophorus platypterus. Next base: position 21,728,556 of record CM029122.1, read on the forward strand.
GCAGTGTGGGTCACCTATGGTCACCAAGCCAAGGCCGAAAGAGTAGAGATTTTAGCAAGTTATCACATGTGTTGCAGTTAATGTGAGGATAAAATACAGTAGATCTTCTTCTTCTTTTCCTTTCGGCTTTTCCCTTTAGGGGTCGCCACAGCGAATCAGTGTCCTCCATCTAACCCTGTCTTCTGCGTCCTCTTCACTCACACCAACTACCTTCATGTCCTCTTTCACTACATCCATAAACCTCCTCTTTGGTCTTCCTCTAGACCTCCTGCCTGGCAGTTCAAAACTCAGTATCCTTCTACCAATATATTCACTATCTCTTCTCAGGACATGTCCAAACCATCTCAGTCTGGCCTCTCTGACTTTATCTCCAAAACCTCTAACATGTGCTGTCCCTCTGATGTACTCATTCCTGATCCTATCCATCCTGGTCACTCCCAGAGAGAACCTCAACATCTTCATCTCTGCTACCTCCAGCTCTGCCTCCTGTCTTTTCCTCAGTGGCACTGTCTCTAGACCAAACAGCATCGCTGGTCTCACCACAGTTTTGTACACCTTTCCTTTCATTTTAGCTGAGACTCTTCTGTCACACATCACACCTGACACTTTTCTCCACCCGTTCCAGCCTGCCTGCACACGCTTCTTCACCTCTTTTCCACACTCTCCATTGCCCTGGACTGTTGACCCTAAGTACTTAAAATCCTCCACCTTCTTTATCTCTTCTCCCTGTAACCTCACTCTTCCACTTGGGTCCCTCTCGTTCGCACACATGTACTCTGTCTTGCTGCGGCTAACCTTCATTCCTTTCCTTTCCAGGGCAAATCTCCACCCCTCAAGCTTCTCCTCCACCTGTTCCCTGCTCTCACTACATATCACAATGTCATCTGCAAACATCATAGTCCATGGAGATTCCTGTCTAACCTCGTCTGTCAGTCTGTCCATCACCATAGCAAACAAGAAGGGGCTTAGAGCTGATCCCTGATGCAGTCCCACCTCCACCTTGAACTCCTCTGTCACACCTACAGCACACCTAACCACTGTCTTACAGTCCACATACATGTCCTGCACCACTCTAACATACTTCTCTGTCACTCCAGACTTCCTCATACAGTACCACAGTTCCTCTCTGGGCATCCTGTCATACGCTTTCTCCAGATCTACAAAGACACAATGCAGCTCCCTCTGACCTTCCCTGTACTTCTCTATCAACGTCCTCAAAGCAAATACTGCATCTGTGGTACTCTTTTTTGGCATGAAGCCATACTGCTGCTCACAAATGCTCACTTTTGCCCTTAGTCTAGCTTCAACTACTCTTTCCCATAGCTTCATTGTATGGCTCATCAGCTTTATTCCTCTGTAGTTGCCACAGTTCTGCACATCTCCCTTGTTCTTAAAAATGGGCACCAGTACACTTCTCCTCCATTCCTCAGGCATCTTCTCACTATCTAAGATCCTGTTAAACAACCCAGTCAGAAACTCTACTGCCGCCTCTCCTAGACACTTCCATACCTCCACAGGTATATCATCAGGACCAAGTGCCTTTCCACTCTTCATCCTCTTCAGTGCCTTCCTCACTTCATCTTTACTAATCTTTTCTATTTCCTGATCCACAATAGCCACATCTTCTACTCTTCGTTCTCTCTCATTTTCCTCATTCATCAACTCTGCAAAGTACTCTTTCCATCTTCCCATCACACTGCTGGCACCTGTCAATACATTTCCATCTCTATCCTTAATCACCCCTAACCTGCTGCACGTCCTTCCCATCTCTGTCTCTCTGCCTTGCCAATCTGTATAGATCAGTCTCTCCTCCTTACTGTCCAACCTAACATACAGGTCATCATAAGCCCCTTGTTTGGCCTTTGCCACCTCTACTTTCACCTTACGCTGCATCTCCCTGTAAAATGGCAAACTGTTCCCATATGAAAAGAAAGGATAGTATAATAAGCATTACTAATGAAGACCAACTCCATGCTAAGCGTGAGTTGTATAGCTGTATTATTTAAAAAATGAATAAATAGATAAACAGAAAACAACCTAAAAACGATCTCATAAGACCTAGTATTGGAATATAGTAATTATTAAGGTAATGAAAAGAAGACTGAGATATGAACATTTGAATCAGACGTGAAACACAGGGAACGTCAACAGGACATTGTAAAAACGTAGTCCTGAGACAAACCAGTTTAGGTGCTGTGTCTACGGGATCCAGAAATAACTTTTTGACTCAACAGCCAATGCGGCTGGTTAATGGAAAATTCAAACGGCCCAGCATATTTTTTACCGGCCAAAATAATAAATTTCCTTTTTGTGTCACATATACATACGTGTCAGTATTTCACTGTGATAATAATCTATTATGTTCAATTTGAACTTAAAGACGCCAGTGCAAAGTTTGCTAAATGATTTTAATATATTGATCTATATATTAATATAAATCCATTGCATTCAAATTTGAATGAAAATTTATTTATTTTATTCATTTTTATTTTCCAAATACTGCTACAGCACTTTAATTAATTTATCTTTACCTATATACTTATATCTACATATCTACGGGTAACATTATCTGTCTATTTAGCTAAGCTCTCTCCTCAAAGTCAGAATCAGCAGCAATGTTTGGCAGATTGGCACCAGAAAGGTTTCTGAACAAGCATCTGTATTATAGGCGGCTACTGTCTTATTAGTATTAGTAGTAGGAATACTGGTATTATTATATGTGCTCTCTCTCTCTCTCTCTCTCTCTCTCTCTCGCTCTCTCTCTCTCTCTATCAGCTGGTAGTTGACTCACCAACAGGTGAGTTACCTCAGAAATCTTGCCTAGGTTACCTGCATTCAGTGGAGGGAAAGGTAGAGGTGGTACTTTATGGAATACGTGTGTTTTTGTGTGTGTGTGTGTGTGTGTGTGTGTGTGTGTGTGTGTGTGTTCGTGTGTGTAACTCTGACACGGACAGAAGCAGAGCGCCTGTAAAACAAATGTGGTAGGACAGTGTTTTATGACTGTTTTGGTACATACATCAGTCGCCAGTATGGGGAATAGTCTTCTGAGATTCACTCGCCAAACAGAAAATCTACAAGCATTTGACGCTTGGTGGGTGTTAATTTGATCTGATACTTGAGGCTGGTGGTCTTGTACGCCTGCTGCTACAGAGGCAGGATTTTAGGAGATGCTCCAGTCATATCACAGGGCAGGGACAAACCATCTATATGGTCCTTCTAGTTGGAGGTTTTGTTGGCTTGATGCCCCATTACATCTCCTCCATCACTTCCGCCTGTTGAACAGTCTTGATCTCTACTTTCCCCACTAAATAAACAGACAAGTAAAAGCTCTGTCAGTATGTTGCCGTATTGAGAGACAAGACTATATATATGCTCACTCTTCACTGAGCTTCCTTTAAGTTTACAAGCCATGAGTAAAGCAGTGTTTTAATATGGCAGGAAAACAACATATGTTAAGCACAAATTGCAGTGTGGGTCACCTATGGTCACCAAGCCAAGGCCGAAAGAGTAGAGATTTTAGCAAGTTATCACATGTGTTGCAGTTAATGTGAGGATAAAATACAGTAGATCATGGGATTAAAAACTAGCTAGATCAATGACTGTAGTTGTTTACAGACACTTGACATGCAAAGTTAATCACATCATCTGAAATATTCACCAAGGGAGCCTAGGGATGTTAAGAGAAATCTTGAATTTGGCATTGCTACAGGCATTTGAGTTGTTAGGTTAAGTTGTTCCCCTTTGAAGGTATTTAAAACCCAGTAACCTGGCATCAGACTCACGAGACAGACCGAGGCCACACTGAAGGGACCATTAGTCTGCAGGGACTCCCAGCTGGGACGGAAGCTGGGATCTGGATCTACTATGAGGAGCTTAGAAAGCTTATCCATTATCTTATTATCTAGTATACACAAACCCATAACACCCAACTGACACAGCTAGCAAAGATCACACTTCTATCTCCTAAGCACAACTTAAATCATAACGAACACACTCCTAAATGTTGATAACATGCTGAATCTAACAGTATGTTATCAGCATTTTGGATAAATACCTATAAATCTGCTTGTGAATAAAAAAAGATCTTCCTTCCATGGTCAGATATTGTCATATAACTTGATGTTTGGTAAGGTTTCTTCAGTATTAAAGCTAATCCAATGATAATTGTTAGTACATCCATAGGTACATTGCAAACAGTAATCACTAATTCAGCATGAATTCCAACCATGTAAATTTGCCAAATAGGGCGCAAAGAGTAGCTGACTTTGCAGTGCATTGAATCCTTTCAATTTGTGTCTCCCAAAGCATTTTGAGAACTGTAATTTCAAAACTAACAACATGATGATCCCCAAATCAGGGTTAGGGCCAGAAATCTGATTGGCCCCTCTTGCTACCCCCTTACCAGACTCAGAAGGGGAAGTACTTGTGTGACTTGTAGTCATTTTGTGTCTCTTTGAGTCAGGTTGTCTTCACAAGTAGGAAGACCTGTGCCGAAATGTCTTATTGGACTAAAGTCCGTGCTGCATAACTGCCTACAATCCTTAAGATGTCGCAGATCCTTGTCACCTCCCTTTGATTTTGAGTCTTTTTGGAATGTCTACTTCAATGTTCAATATGTCCCATTAGCATTGATCTCATATTCCTGGGCCACTGATCCTCTAATCATTTTTGTAAACACATCTGCTCTGTGTTGAAATTCAACACAGACATACAGAGAAATATCTCAATTTGGAATAAAAAATACTCTACTAGAACATGTTCATGCGAAACAAGGCAATCAGTGGCATTGTTTCTAAATAGCCCAAATTATCCCAGATAAAGAGACTGAAAATCAAGCAAAGAACATGTAAAATTCAGGGGCTTAGATATCAGACTCTCTCTTTCTCTTTCTATTTGATTCCACCACAACGACTGATGACTATAATATTATAGTATAATACAATGTCATCAGAGAGAGAAGCGTGATTCTATGAACTTTTTTAATGTAATGACTCCACATGTGCATGTTTTACTTTTTATCAATACCAGTGTATCGTATTGAGATTTCGGTGTAAGAAACACTGTCGTCAAGACGAATCCAAGACAGTAAAGCATAGGATCGTACAGACCAGCAAAGTGTGTAATGTTCCACTTGGTTATCAAGCTCCCTAAAATTAAAATGCTGCTGTCGGGGAGCTGCATTTTTATCAGTTGCCTGAGTACACACACATTTTTTACTTTAAAGATTGCTTTTCAAGATATTAAGCGTTGGTTGTTATTGCCTTGATTTACAGTTCCAATGCTCACTGTATATCAGTCCCCTTCATCTAAATGAATCCCAGCGAAGATGATTTTTTGAAATTGAAATCCAATAATGATCTGATTTTGTACAGTAAATGTCTCACTTCAGAATGACACCCCCTTGCTGTGCGGCAGTCCACACATACTTCTGTGTGACATTTGCAATCTGTCAACTGCTGCCTCGGATGATGATCATTTTTTCATACGTGGAGATTGTGGGGTTTTGGGTGGAGAAGAGTTCCATTTTTTACAAATGGATGAGTTATTTGTTTCCTGGCTTACTGATGCTTATATCTTATTATGTTTGCTCTGGCTACATTTTGCAGAGCTATACCCCTCAAATTGGCACGCTCCTTCCCTCCACTACGCAGTCACGCACTGATGCATGCACCCACTTCACTTCGCATTTCTCCTCTCCTTTGTCTTCCGCTCATATGGTTTCCTCTTGTTTGGTTTCTGTTGTGAATATCCCTCGCCACTCCTCCACATTGTCATCCCTCAGCCCCCATTCTTGTCATTGGTATTGTCCTATCATCCTTCCACCCCATTACTTGTACTTTTTCACCTTTCAATCTCATCTGTCTTCTCTCCCCTACCCCATAATGCTGCTGGCCTCCCTGCATCTCTTTTTCTCTCCATTCTACACATCCTTTCCGCCTCTCTCTTCCTCACACCCTCCTTCAATACCTGCTTTCTGCCCCTAATCCTCTGCTCCCGAACTCCTCCCACCACCTGTCTTTGTTCTACCCTGTCAGTCGGCACTTGCTGGACGCTTTGTGAAGTCAGCATTGGGAGCTGCTATACATGCACAGACTGAATGATGATGGTTATGCTTGTATTGCTAGGTTGTTGTGTTTGACCTGGTAAAGCACAGATGCCTTTTTCGTACAAAGTGCTCACACGGTGCATGCATCGGTTGCTTTGTGTGTGTGTATGTGTAAGATGCACCGATCCCAGGCAGGTAGGGAGACAACAGGTCCTTGGGTCTCAAGTCTTAGCTTTTAGAATTCAGATAATGTGAGTTGAGGGTAGGCAGACCCACAGCAGCCCCTGCAGGAGGTTTGTGGAAAATATATTTCTGGTGACAAAAGCAAAGAATGGGTGGGAAGGGATATGAAATGGCACGGAAGGAGAACAGGAACTGGAGAGAATAGAGAAATGTATGATGAAGTGAACCTCGGGTTAATCTGCATGAATACACACACATAGGAACACCGGCATGCACGTGAACATGCGCACACGCGCACAGGACGGTCGACGCCTCTGGGCTCGCTGCGTTTCTTGGTCAAGATGCCATTCGACTGTCCAGGTTTTGTCACAGCAGAGGTGTGGGGCAATGTCTGTGACTTCTGCAAATTCTGAGCCAACGGGCACATAAGGCTGTGCCATATGGCACTGACCAGTAGCCCCCTCTTCCCTGTCTGTGGAGAATTGTGGGGGATCAAATTTTCTCACCTTCTGTCTCATTCATCCCTTCTCATTAACATGCCCAATTCATTTTTTTTCTCCTCCTAAATCTTTCTTGCCTTCAGCTTTTTCAAAAATATATCTTGGAAATCATTGGCACTTTTTTTCTTTTCCATTTACATTGAGCTGACGGTCATCTGGGCTGACTTGCAGTAAAGTGCAACAGCTAACAAAGCTTATATTTTTCTGACTGCCGGCATCACACACTGCTAGTTATCATGAAATTAAAGGATCAAAGCCACAGCACCCTGACAGAGCCAGTAACAAGCACACCTTTGTCTCTAATTTTGTCATGTGCTGCGTAAAGAAGCGTGTGTGAAGAAATTTGAGTTGGTCTCCAAACTCAGCTCACTTTCTTTGTAACTGTCACATCAAGAGAAGTCCCAGATGAATAAATAAGACATTTTCAAATAAATGGCAGCGTTTCTTTCAACAAGCCTGATTGAAGATCAGTTGAAACATTCAGTCAAGATAAAGTGCAAGTTTCATGTCTTTCTTATTTTATGTTTGACAATCTATTTGCATCCCATACCTGTATAAGTCACTCACTCCTCAACTTCTTTGCCTAAAATATAAAATCGATACACCCAAAATGCTTTAAGAGGCACATAAGATGCCCCCATCCTCTCACCAGTCCTCTCCTTTCTGCAGGGGTGAAAGCCAAACAATGGGGAAGATCAAGAGATGGGGTGGGGGAGTTTTTGTGGAAAAGAAGGCACTTTTAAAAGACAGCCGCAGGGTTCTGCATGGCAGCTTTCTCTTCGGTTGCATCACGCCTGACATAAAGTGAGAGTCCCCAGGTTAAGAAGAGCCTCAGCCAGATGGGAGAGTGTGAGAGTGAGGGTGAGAGACAGAGGGGAAGGATAGAGGATGGCAAAAAAGCACAGGCCCTGCAGTAAGCTATTCCAAGCGCCTTTGTGGGGTTGCCATTTTTTCATTCTCTCCCACTCTCCTTTGAGGGGATTTTCTATCCCTCTCCCGCTCTGTCTGTGTCCCCATTTCTTCTTCTTTTTCTTTTTCTTTTTTATTTTATGATGTTCTTTTTTCCCCAGTGTGCCTCAGTTTCTTCAGGCTCTGTGGTTCTTTTATATCATGCCAAATGTGTTGAGCCAGGGCTTCGTCTCTCCCTCTCTCTCTCTCTCTCCCTCTCTCTCCCTCTCTCTCCCTCTCTCTCTCTCTGGTTGTCTGCATCTAGCTTCTGTATTTTCCTTTGCTTTCATTACCCCTCATTCTCCTGCTTTCTGGCTCTCATCTATTTCCACTGACTTCTTCCTTGCCCAATTTCACTCATCATTTTTACCTCTTGTCTTCTCTGCAGCCTCGTTCCTTCCTCCATCTCAGTCCCTTTGATCAGGAGCCAGTGTGCAGTTTCTCTTTCCCTCCTATACTCCTCCTCCTCCTTTTATGTTTAATCTGACATATTTTCCCTTCAGCTAGTTAAAAACATTGTTCACATTTAATTGTTGTGATGCTCCTGGGCTTCCAAATCAATGGTGTGGTTACTTTTGCACTTGTCTTTGTGGTCATCAGACCTGTTTCTGTGCGTCATACATCAACATCTGCATGAAGCCAACTAAATTTGATAATGCAATTAATGTATATAAACGGAATTCATTCACAGTAGTGCTAGCAGTCAGGTCCTTTCCTTAAAGATTACTCTCAGCTGGTCAGTCATCTGTTTGAGCCCCTTTTGCTCTCTGCGATCATCTGTACAGTGTTTTAATACATTCCGAAGTTGAACCTTCTCTCTTATATTATTTTGAGTTGAGGTGCAAGATTTGGATCAATACAATATTCTACAGTTGTCACTTTCAAATTTAGTTTGATAAAAAGATTTTAAAAGAAATTACAAACTGATTGAAATAACAGATTTTGTTCTGACAGAGTTTTCATCCTTTAAGGAGTTCACTCTGTGTAAAGTGAGTAGAGAAAATCTCAGATTGCTCCGGATATCAGTTGTGTATCAAAAATAGATTTAATTAAATTCAGTATTGAAGAATGTAAGAATTGTTTGATCATTTTGAATGAGTTTACACTATGAGTCTGTTTTGTTATAAACTATGGAATTGGCACATGCTCTGCTAGATGAACTATGTGATGACACCATTTCTGTATTATACCAAGCACCTTTTTCTACATTATGTTCTGTAAAAGACATTTTCACATCGGCGAAAATTGGACCATATAGTATATGCAGATATATTAGTTAGGTTATAGCTCCCATACTACATATATATAGATACAACTGATTTTGGTAGAGACATAAAAAAATGGATTGGGTCTAGGCACTTCGAGAAAATTGAAAATTACGTCAAGATTCTTCCTCCATGTTTTCTTTTTCTTATTATCTGAGAGAATGCAAATATATTTGATGGCCTATTACCTATTTACTCCCAAACCTTAATTCAAGTAAAGCCAGATTTTATTAATATAGTCTAATATCAAAAATCACAGATTTGCCTCAGTTTTTGATTTGTGATAGTGTTATGTTTTACCTTCCTCCTTTTTCTCATTTTACCTTTCAATTAAGCACAACTTTCTTGTCATTGTATTCAGGACTGGAACAGTGCCCTATATCGTGTTAATGGATGGGTGTGTCCAATGAGCCTGATGTGCAACAGCTACAAGTGAACAGGAAGAGGTTTAATAAGGGACAGCCTGTTGTTTAAGTACTTGATTGGCAGCTCAGCTCTTCATTCCCAGTGTTATATTATTATATATATTATGGTTGTGCCTGCTCTTTTACTTGTATTGGACAGAGGCAGGTTCAGTAGGAAGCTAGTGCTGGATTAGTGTGTATTGAATAGCTGGGACAGTGCCCAAAGTAAAAAATGATCCATTTGCTCATTTATAATATTAAGAAACAATCTATCGAACTTTCTGACATGGAATTAAACTTTGTGGCTGGTGGGTGCCACATGGGTGCTTTCTATTGACCGGCTGCCAATGCTATGATATAGTTGGAGTGTCATGTGCCATAAACATAAAAAGACTGATGCTAGAGAGAACAGATTCTAGTTCAGCCCATTAGAGACTTAAAGGAGAACGGAAGAGGACAAAGACCCTTCGCCTCCTTCCTGTGGGGACTCTCAAGCAATCCCCTTGTCCTTGTGATGTCACACCCAGCAGGAACACATTTTCACACTTTTCCCAGTTTTCAGCACTTTTAAATTTAATCAGGTTATGGGCTGTGACTACAGAGCAAGTTCCTTCTTCCATTCCTTCTTTCCAAGGAATAGAGGGGAATTTTTCTCAATTGAATAATCACAATAGTTATTCCCGTGGTGTAGTACAGGAGAATCAATATCAAATCAAATGAATATCTTTCCTCTTCAGCAAAAAAAAATAAACAAAAAGACTAGGCACTGTAGTGCCATCAGTCATCTGAAAGATCTAGACTTGCTTGGTAGCAAATCATGTGGGGAAATGAATGAGTAATGTTCTCCCTCAACTTAGCAGCTATTTTGCTCAGTGCCCTTGAGCAAGTCACTTAACCTCCCACTGCTCCAGTGGAGCAACTACAGAGGTGAGCAACAGCAGATGCTGGTCATTTGTCAGAAGATATATATATATATACAGTATGAATATGATCCATTAGAAAAAGCAAATCTTTGTTGCTAATCTTCTAAAAAGAATGGCACTCAATAGAGCATGTACTTCCACCAAGGCCATTGACAAAAATGTGGGCAAATGCCCTGTATGGCAACCTTGAGCAGAGTGATGAAAAAATGATATGACATCCCCTTTTTCCAACTGATCCCCACCTACCTTGAACCAGGGAGAAATTAGTGTGTTCATGTATAATCCCTTCTTCCCTCATAGTAAGAAGTGGACTGTGAAGTTTTCAGCATCTTTAAAATGTGTCAGTTTATACAACTAAACTACATACACTCATATGTTACTTATAACTGTGGATTGCCAGTGATGATTAAATGTACAACCTCTGCAAGTTTGTATATCTCCATACTAATTTATAAATCTGTCAAATTGACAAATGTGTAGTCTGTTGTAAGGTCAGTATCCTGTATCTGTCATTTCCAGAATGTTTTTAAACGCTATATGTTTTTATGTACAGCAGTTCTTCTACACTGACCAAGTTTCTCCTTGCGGGTTGCTAATTTTTGTCTTTTTTGTCAACATATTGGACCTTAAATCTAAACAATTATTGAGTGATTTTCAGCCAAAAACTTTTCTTTCTTCTTACTGCTTTGCCAAGTTCTGCTAAAAAAAGATGAATTTTTTGCAGTCAAGAACACGTGTTGTGTTATGCGCAACATCAGAGTAAAAAAACCAAACATAAACCTGACTCTCATCCAATTAATTATTTCTTCACAGCTGTTTCATCAACTCAGATTTTTATTACATTTTGTGATGATATTCTCTAGAATTCACAAATTTCACAAATCTAGCACTAGTGTGGATTCAAAAGTGCTAATTTCAGTAATATGTCGGGTGTTTTTTTTGGTTTTTGCTTTTTTGTTTTCAATGTTTAAAACTTTAAATTGCGATTTATTTATGTTTTGTTTTCCACCACAGCATCTGAAAAACACAAATTAAGAGGTAGGAATTCTCCCCCCCAAAAAAAAGAAGAAAAACATGCCTCATGAATACAAATTGAACAGCCATTATTATATTATCCACATACTTGGGTCTTTTAAGGTTGAAACGATGGGTATGTGTTTCAAGTTGTTGCAATTTCCTTTTGATTTTCCTTTTCAAATATACTCTACACATGTTAAGCAATTGTTCATTATATCTGTAGGTTAGAAAATCTCTCATCCTTTTTTCATTTGAAAAGACTGGTCCAGGGTGACTGGAGAGTTTGGATTGCAAAGTGCTCATACAATGACAAAATCAGTCCTGTACAATTATCCGCTGATTGGTATAAATGTAATGGAGATGACCCTTACATGGCCTCACATACAGCATATGGTTAGGTAGTTAGCAGTGTTAAGTAAGTACTTAACCCATCAAGACAGTGGCATCCAATGTTTTTTTTTTCTTACTTTAATATGACTCCTCTTCGTTTTGTGGTCACTTTCTTACCTGTTTCTCCTTTTTCCTCCTCTTCTGTCTGCAGTGCAACAATGACTATGCCCCAGTGTGTGGCTCCAACAATCAGAACTACCAGAACGAATGTTTTCTGCGGAGGGATGCCTGCAAGCAGCAGTCTGAAGTACTTATTATGTCAGAAGGGGCCTGTCCTGCTGGTGTGTACATTTACATTATAGCACCTACACAGATAAGCAAACACACTCTCACACTGAGGAGAACTGATACCAACACACCCTTCAGTACACTCTGAACACACTGTATGCTGTATACAAACAGACTTGTGTGAATATGAAATACTCAGACCACAGAGCTGCTAATAATAGAGGTAACAAGTACATTTGCCGCACCGTCGTCTGTAAATAAGCAGAGGATATGATACAAATGTAAAAGTAGGGGGCTTGAATTTTAAATCTAATCCAGTTTCAACAATCTGTATAAAGTAGTACAATTTTCAGGGCCAACATTATAAGCATCAACAAGTGTAAATACATCTGGTGGATGGGGTTCAGTAAGTGATACCAAATGATGCATTACCTCAAAGGAAATACAAAAAAGGTATCGTGAGAAAATTGCTAGAGGTGACAGACTGAAGTAATTTTCCAAAGTTTCATGTAACAAGCATTACTGTAATAACAGTGACTGGTATTCTCACTGAGCGGATGAAGAATTCATCATAGCCACACAAAGTCCTCAGAGAAAGGTGAAGTCAGCATTTGGCCAAAAGGCCTGTTGAGCAATGAGAGAGTTAAACTGGTTACGTATACAGTTTATCTCAATTCTATGTGTTAAACAGAAAGTAAAAGAAAGCCTGACAGCTGTGACCTTTTGTTGGGTTTAAATAATGTCAAAAGGTATAAAATGTAAATAATTCTGCTTGTGCCAAATTGTCATAGGTAGTTACTGTAACACTGTTGCTAAGAGGCATGCTCAACACAGCAGAAAATTGAATGAAAGAATAACACATCATCTTGATGGCCGTTTCATTTTTTTCTGGTTTGTGTAGATATTTTTTTCCCTTTATCTTTCTTACAGAGTGCCCGAATAAATGCTTTAAAGGCTGCAGGGAACATACATGTTTTTCTTCAAGTACTGTATGACTAATTCCTAGAAGGCATGATATATATATGTAGATATTATATGCTCATACAGGAGATTTATTTACTCACGATGACACTTTTATTTACAAAACACTTTCACTGAACATGTCCTACTTTCTAAGGCCTATTAATTTGTTGAGTTTTTTATTTAATGGTTTCTTACAAAGTAAACCTGCAACCACATATGGATGTAGGTATAACCTTCATTTGATCAGGCAATGTCATAGTTAGTTTTATAGCCAACTTAAACTGAAAATATTCCCATTAGCCTCATTGTTTTCTGTTGCATGTTTAGGGCTAATTTGCAAATGATAGCATACCAACACACTGAATTAAGTAATATGGTGAACACTATCTGCATTATCGGCATGTTAGTATTATCATGAGCATGTTAACATTATGTCATTAGCATTTAGCTCAATTTACCACTGTGTACAGCCTCACAGAGCCACTAGCATGGCTGTAAGTTAGCATTTAGCATTTAAACATTAAGGGTTATTTCTTAGGTGGCTTCATGAGAGCATCTGTGATGGAGGTGAACCTTTATTGATCAGGTAAAGGATGCTAAGGTAGCTGATAAAGAGTGTAAACTAGTTGGTACAGGTTAAAGATATATACTATATCATGTATACAATCTATACGGTCGGTTTGGTGGCCTTTATTAACTGGCCAAATTTATGCTACGGTGTCACAATGTTGACATAGCTATGTGCCAAGCTAAAGTGCATCTCATTAAAAATGTACCAGGGTTTCAGAGCTACTGTGCGGAGTTAGCACAACGCTGCTGGCCTTTATGTTCACCTCCTCTTTCGATGCTGACCATGATTGTTGATGTAAAGGCAGCGACGAGCAACTTTAAGACCGGTCCAGTGGTTTACACTTTTAGTTATTTTGCAGAATTCTTCTCACCACTAATGTTGCTTACCCTACAAGTGAAAGAAAGAATGCCAGCACAAGTACTTTATATATCTGATGAATACATTTCTTATATACTCAAGGTTGTGTTATTCTCTTTGTTGCTCTTTATCAACAAGAATGTAAACGCAATTAGCTTAGGGTATGATAATGAGAGTGCGTCATGGCCTGGTAATGTACAACGCATCAAAGGGTGCACAACAACAATCAATAGGTGAAGTGCTACGATGACCACAATGACCTATAAAAATCTCCGGCAGAGGCATAAAAGCACTGGAGCTCACAGCCCTGGAGCTGTGATGCATAAGTCCAGCTTTAGTGTGGTTCTAGTAGAAATACTTTAGCTATTGACTCGGCTGATTCTGGTCCTTCGTGCCTCAATCTGGACACTCTTTGGTGCATTCTTGAAGCCTAAACTTAATATTTTTGAGAATGTAAGGCTTCAAAATACAAACAAGCTAGGTGTTTTTGGGTTTTTTTTGTTTTTTTTTTTTTTGCTGGAAATTAGCCACAGTAGAAGCAAGACATTTTTTTGGGAAAAACTGCACAGAGGCAAACCCCCCTCTGCTCCATGTCAAGGAGTGGTTAGGTTCTGACTTGTTTTAATCCTGCTTTGTTTTTCGACAACTGTCCGGCTGACCTACCTTGTAGGAGACGGCCATTTTTATGTCCAAAAACTTTTTTTTCAAAGTATTGCTTCTTTTTCTATTCTCTTACACCCGATGACATGGCCTGTTGCTTTCATCTTACCATTGGCTAGAATGAGAAAGCACTTGGTGTAATTATCCAACGGAGCTTGGATTACTGTTTGCCGATATAGTTTGGTGTTTAAACTGCTGAGTGGGTGTCTTCAGTTGGAAAAGGTCAGGCACTTCATTAGCCGTGTGTGGAGACCAGTGGTGCTGCTCTCAGTATGCAGTACTATAGATGTAAAGCTCCTTGGATGTGAGAATGGTTCTATTAACCTACTCCATCGGTATTAATAAAAATAAGATCCTCTTAGAATTACTGTCGTGAATTCCCATCTCATTGACTGAGCCCAAGCAGAGAATACTTTGATTCAGACCAGTGTAAAACCAGTTTCAGTTGTACACCCTGCCATGGAGTGTACCTGTTGTATTCATTTGTCGAAAGGACCGCAGTGAATGAAGAACCATATCATCTTGTTTAATGACATCTTAACTGTAGTAAATCTTATATTCATATCACTCATCCTAGTAGTAGCAGTAGCATAGTAGTAGTAGCATAATATTATTTCATCAGAACATGCAATTAGATTTGGCCAATGTAATGTGTTTAATCTTCTGATGACAATAGGTGAACATATACTTCAGAAAAGAGCCTGAGGCCCACAAAGAAATCTACCAATTAGTGATTCTTGTTGGGAATAATGCGCTTAGTTGTGAATGAATGAATCCACAGTTAAAGTCATGTCTGCTTTTTGCTTTTTTTTTTTTTAAGGTATATGCAAATCACTGCTTAAGTCAAGATAGAACTGCTGTCTCAAGTTGAGCAGGCGCCACTGACAAGGCAGTTGACAAAAGTCCGTTAAAAGGCCTTTGAATGGGAACATCTCAGCAGAGGGGACACGTGGAGATTGGGGTGGAAATGTTACTGCTGTAACAGTAATGGTATCTGTGTGCAAGTCGGCAGGGCTGCGCAGTCACATGAAATATCCTGCCTCCCTCTAAATTGCTTGTTTGTGGGTTGTGTGTGATGTCTTTTTCAAGACATGTGATAGTCTAAGCCAGTGTGTGTGATATGGATTTGTGTATCTTTGAAAAGAGAAAGAGATAAAGACCCCTTTCTTCCATGTAACAAGCAGTACTTTTGAGAACTTCATGCAGGATTCAGACAAGGATGTTTCTGTGGTGCAGGCCTCTGACAAACAGACCATGACAGTGGCTCTATATGCTCTGTTCAGTGTCTCGTGTTACACTCAGATCTACGCTTTATGCTGGCATTTATCCAGAACAACTATACTTCCCTCTCTCTGGCCAACCAGTGGTAATATCAGTGGTGTCTGATTTGGTACACAAATAACTTTTTTTTCCATATGCAGCACAGTGGTATTAATGCTGAATGCCTCATGTTACCGTCCCCCATGTATGTCATTTTGTGACTCCACTAGTTCTAATGTTGTGAGGTAGGTACCGTACATGTGGATTGGTAACAATAGACTAAACTAAAAAAATTAAACCATACAAAGGGTAGTGCTTTCAGTCAGTATCCAAATGAAGCAGCTACCCCTTAAGACAAACGATGACGATATCAAAATCTAACAAATCCAAAATTTTAGCACCAGTGGATCACATTCAAAAATAACAATAAAAAAATACACAAACTGTTTTTTAGTTTTTAATTTTATTCAATAAAATACACAAACTAAGTGGTGCTCCTTATCTCTTTAAAAATGAGGATGTGATTGACCAACTGCCTTGAGATATATGGCTAAGATCAAATAAGAACGGAACGAGGGTGTGAACCACCAACATTTGAGTTCATTGTCCAATCCAAATTTACATTCTGAATAGACTGATACTGAGGGAAACAATACCCAACAAACCAATACAAAACTAGGTAGGTAGTTTGACCATCAACCTATTCTTTGTTGATATACTGCCATCTTATGTAGAATTATATGTTAAAAGGAAATCAAACTGACAGCCAGCGATTAAAAACAAAGAATTATTCTAAATGCAGTTACATCAGAGATGCCCAAATGTACAAATGCTTGTTGTTTGTGTGAAAGTTGAACATGTGAGCTTTCCATGTGTGAGCTTCTCTGTATAAGCAAGTGTTACAAACATACCTGTCATGTTAAAAATACAGCAGGCAGCTACTTCTGAAGTGTCTCCTCTCTCTTCTCTTCACCACTCAGCTATGTAGCTGATACTCTCATCTTAACTAACTGAAAACGAGTGTAGCAGTGGAATATAGTAAATGATCTTGAATACCAATGATCGGAGTAACTAATAATAAGGAATGTGATGGTCAAAACTATTTAACACAAGCTTTGCATGTACTGCAACAAAGCATTCTCTCTTTCTTTCTATCGTTCTCCCTCTCCCAATCTCTCCCTGTCCTGCTTCCATTTCCATCTTCCAAAAACCCATTAGCAGCAACAGTACACAGTGTAATAGATATGGGCTATGTCCGCACACCAGTGCCAATACTTGTTTCGCTTGCTGGGAGGACAGATATCATGAAACAGACATCTCTGGGGGAGAACCTGGTAGAAGAAAGTTGTTGTCATTGAGGAAACGATCTCACCACCATGTCCATTTGTAGTTTTTCATTAACTTTTGATAATATCATGTCACTGTCATTGAATAGTATTGTAGATATTCCAATTTTCAAATTGAATTATTTATTTATTTACTTTTGAGCACTATACAGATTATTACATGATATGGACTGTTAGGACTTAAACCTGAATTAATTGTTTTTCGTCACCACTTGACTTCAGCATAAGATTCTGTAATCACAATAATGACCGATTATAACCACTGAGCCATGTAGTGGTAAATGATCTTGAATACCAGTGATCGGAGTAACTAATAATAAGGAATGTGATGGTCAAAACTATTTAACACAAGCTTTGCATGTACTGCAACAAAGCATTCTCTCTTTCTTTCTATTGTTCTCCCTCTCCCAATCTCTCCCTGTCCTGCTTCCATTTCCATCTTCCAAAAACCCATTAGCAGCAACAGTACACAGTGTAATAGATATGGGCTATGTCCGCACACCAGTGCCAATACTTGTTTCGCTTGCTGGGAGGACAGATATCATGAAACAGACATCTCTGGGGGAGAACCTGGTAGAAGAAAGTTGTTGTCATTGAGGAAACGATCTCACCACCATGTCCATTTGTAGTTTTTCATTAACTTTTGATAATATCATGTCACTGTCATTGAATAGTATTGTAGATATTCCAATTTTCAAATTGAATTATTTATTTATTTACTTTTGAGCACTATACAGATTATTACATGATATGGACTGTTAGGACTTAAACCTGAATTAATTGTTTTTCGTCACCACTTGACTTCAGCATAAGATTCTGTAATCACAATAATGACCGATTATAACCACTGAGCCATGTAGTGGTAAATGATCTTGAATACCAGTGATCGGAGTAACTAATAATAAGGAATGCGATGGTCAAAACTATTTAACACAAGCTGCGCATGTACTTTAACAAAGAGTTCTCTCTTTCTCCCTCTATTGTTCTCTCTCTCCATTTACCTCATAATGTAGTGAGCCGAAAACATGTTCACAAACATTGCATATTTCCATTTCTAACAGATGGAGCTCAACATCAGCATTATTTGACATTTTGCCTCTGGTACCCTAATAAATGTAAATCTAACATTCACTTTCCTTTTTGCTCTGTTTTGGTCCCTATCATGAGCAATATATCTGTCTCTTTATGTGCTAATTGTTCCAGAATGTTTACCTGCTAATTTCTGACATTGTTTGCTGTTTCGTGATATCTTGGAAGTGTAGAGTAGATATGTCAGAGGTTTTGAGAATACAGTTTATCGCAGGTGGTGAGAATGAACCAGAATAGAAAAGCAGAGTGCTGTAAAACTAAAAAAAAAAAATGAGCTGAAAGATACTGTCAAGCTCTGTAGAGCTGAGGTAAACTGCAGTCAGTTGATAAGTGACGTTGAAGTTCACCACTACGAGTGCTTCCATTGATATAAAACATAGTCATTTGCTCAGTTATTAATGTGAAAATATTGTGTCAGTGTGCCTTTAAATATTACATTTTTTCTTCTCTTGGCCGTTCAGCCAACATGAGCACGATATCCTTAGAGTGCTCAGAAAAAAAAAAAATCTAATTTTTATCTACATTTCCATGACAACTGGGCAAACCCCATCTGCTGATGACGATCATGTGATATAATAAGACTGAGTCTTATTATATCATACTATAATAAGAAGACTATAATAAGAAAAGCTCAAAACAAGAGCCTCGTGTTGAGATGGTTTTCTCAACCAATGTTTCTGATGTCAAGGTCAGGAAAACACTATGGGGAGCTTTTTGAAATTAATTCAGAATCTGAATAAATGTCTTTGTTTTCCGAGGACAACTTGGAAGTTGCCAAGAATATCCTATGAAGAACAGGCAATGACATGGTGGATTTACAGACCTATATATTAGCATTTGGATATAGCAGCCAGTCGTGTCAACACCAGCCATGTTTCAGCCAGTACTGTCAGCTACTGACTATTGAACTGGAATTAAAATGGGATTAAGACACTTAGTCACCTCAGCAGTAGCTGATAAGTAGGAGCTCTTGTTTTTCATATTCCATATTTAATTCTAGATCTTTTTATACTTGTGTCCTATTTAGTAATATTACCATGTCTCTACTTGTGTTTACAGTACATGATAGCCAAACCAAGCAGCCACCTGGCAGCACAGTTTCATGTGCTCTCTATTACCTTTCTTGGCTCCTGAGGCCAAGAGGGCAGACGTTAGAGGCTGCTGTCATTCCAAACAATAAACAGGAGGCCTTCTGAGTTTCCAGTTTCATGCTAAGTGACGACATTAAGGCATAGACAAACATGATTTGATACCATTGCCTTCTATGTTTTGTCCCCAAGGAAAAGAATCTCGTCATAGGTGCCATTGAGAAGAGTACATATGATGCACAATATTATATTATACTATATTATATATACACAGAGGTTTAAGTTTGTGACATCACCAAAAGCAAGTTATTCAAGCCCATTATTGACTCTTTTAGAGAGACATCTGTCAGACAACAATGAAAATTTACACTTCTTTTATTCCAGTTCATTCTAGTCTTTATTACCTTCATGTCCCAGACAGATAAGGAAGTTCTGATTTAGGGGTCGATAACAGGAAGAGCTCTCAGTGGTACATAGCCAGTGAAAGTTGATTAGCTGGCTATGGTACCACTTCCCTATCACATCAAATGCTATCCCAGTGCAGTAGGGAGCAGTTAAGCATCAGCTTAGCAAAGCGAAACAAACCAGACAGTCTGTTTTCCCCCGAGGAGAGAGTTAAGCTAAGGCAAGTGCTCACTTAGCATTTTCCAACTCAGATCACAAAGTGAACAATATAACTTCCAGGAAGCCATTAAATGGGAAGGTAGCAGAGGGTTTAAGTGACACGCTGTTTAAATGTTGATGACATGTTTAATCACTGTTTTCTGTGACTGTAACGGTTTAAGAAGAAGACTCTGTGTTATCAGTGGACCACGAGCCGAATGAGACTCAGCCAGTACTTCATCAGAGGGGTGCTATGCAGAAATCTATCCTGGTAGCACTGATGAGGTTTATTAACATGTGGCACAACAAGATCGCACGTACAGTACAGGAGAAGTCCTCATTTCGTAGGAGCTCTTGTTTTTCATATTCCATATTTAATTTCCTAACGGAGCATACAATTTTGTGCAAAAGTTAGAATAGCCCTACTTATTCCTCATGAAAGATGTCTGTGTTTGAGTTTTACTCTGAGGTCTTCTTGTCTTGGTTAACATGAGTTGATGTCACAAATTTACTTGTATCAATTAGATACATGTGATGATTTGACAATAGCTAAATCTTAAATTGACAGTGATTGTGTGATGGTTTGCTTGCTGTCAGACAGCTGTAAATTAAATCTGATTAAACCACATCCCAACAGTCCTGATGAAGCAGATTAACTTGAGTTTTTGTTACACTTTTAAAATATATCACTCAACACGAGTATCAAAAATTAGAGAGACATACCAGAGATTTGAATCATTTTTTAGAAGCTTCAACTTATGGGTAGGGTTACCGAGCTAAAATACCAGGTTATGGTTACAGTAGGATTATGGTGATGATTAATAAAAATGCAAGTCTGTGATGGGACATTGTCTGAATGAAAGTCTTGACATGCAACACGCTCGTCTACCACCCAAACTCAACACACTCACTTTCCACTTCACAACATAAAGGGTCAGCTATTTCCTCTATTGGCATTTGATGCAATTTGTACCATAGAGAATAATCTAATATACTCTAATATACATTTTTGGGGTACTGAGCTGCTTGAGACTTAGAAACGTAAAGCTACTAATCTAATGGCAATCAGGAAGGAGACTTAACTCGGGCACACTATAGCAAGATATGATGATGGCCCTTACAGTCAACACCTCTAAGATACCATGGGCCATCTGTCCTCTTTAGAAAGGTATTTGGTCAGTAAGATACTAAAACCTGGCATCCAGCAGCCTCTGTGGCCATAAGATTAAAAGCCCATGTTTCTTGCTGAGTTGACATGATGTTCCTATCGAGTTAAGCTTTGTTGGAACAGAATTTCAGAGGTGCAAGAAACTTGCTCTACGTCACACAGACAGCTCCTGGAGACTTGAAAGCTTCAAATCTAAACGTCAAAGTTTTTTTTTTTTTGTTGTTTTTCTAAAAATCTGATTCAAAATTGAAGATCAGATTTGAACATGCCCCCAGTTCAGCATCACAAAATGGTTGGAAATTACCATTGTCTGTCTCTCAGCGCTGTTGGAAATATTGAACATGGCCTATGTTTGCATGTTTGTGCAATTGTATGTGTATTACATATGTGCATTCATGTATTTGAGGATTTGAGATTTTTGTACAAAGACTGAAGCAGTACTACCAGGTACCATTACCTGTGTTCACACTAGAGATATCCCATTAGAGTATGGGTTCTGCTTATCTCCATTTCTATCGAGCTTTTTCAAAACTGAAAAAAACAATCACTTCAGTCATCCATTGTCTCCAGAGATAACCATTTTCCCCCATTTGATAGTCCTGCTCTTCCCTCACTCTTCAGTGCCTTTCAAAAAGTAAAATTGTGTGGTATTTCTTCTGTGACCCTTCATTTGGCAGTCAAGAAGGTAAAATGAAAGCTTGTACCTATCTCCCTTGCCATTTTTTTTCTGTTTTCTAATGTCAGTCTTTTTCTCCTCAAACCTCTGCCCTTGTACAGATACTAAAGGTTTTTATTGATCTCCCATGAACCCCTTCTGACTTCAGCCTGATCCCTCAAGCTAAGCCTTTTCATGAAACACTGCACACTCAGTGTCCCACATGTTCCAAGGTCACTGAAATTCTGAAGATTTAGAAGAATGGGGCTGTTTTAGTAGACAGTTTGCATGGATACTTTTTCCAACATAAAATGTCCTGTGAAGTTTTCTTGTAAACAGCAAAAGTTTCATTTACATTCAGTGTTATTCATCAAAAGCATTATTTGTATCCTTGAGGTCCAGCAAGTGTTTTGTATTTATTTCCGTCATGTTTTTTTATTTATCTCCTTCATCATGAAACACTTGGAAAGCAGTTTTTCTTTCAATATGTACCACTGTGGTGTGGTCTTTAAGCTTTCCAATGAATTTGTCTTTAAAATAATTTTGACCTGACATCTTGAGGATACAATGGGATGGCTTTGCAGGCCCCTCTCAGAAAATCAGATAGTGCTTCCATTGTGAGAGTTTAATTTCCTACTCTTCAATTCATTATGTTACGTTTACTACCAAATTTGCTTCCGCTTTATTTCACTGAAAAATGGAGAAATGTGCATTTGCTTCATCTCGGAAAATCTATTTTGCCTCGCTCATCTCATGCAGAGTCCAGTCTGCATGAACATGGAATGCACCTGTTAAACGTGTGAGAGAAATCCAAAATGTTCAGGCAATTTGAAACAGAAGAGACTGACCTCATTTCAGTGAGAATATTTTTTTAATTTATAATTTTTTATGACTGTTTGCTTATATGATAATACAAGAGGCTGAGTAGGTTAATTGTTTGTTTAGTTTACTCTTTGCTCATATTGAAATACACTCTACATGGAACAGTTGTTTTACTACCATTACATACAGTAAGCAAAAGATTTTTTCCAAAAATATCCAAAAAAATTGCCATTACATCAAATGCAATAATATAAATACCAAACCAAACATGGTGTACAAATAAACAGATGAACAGACAGTCAAATATATATAGGAATAGGATAGATCTCAATTCATTTGCAGATAATGCTGCAAATAACTCTTTTTGCCAGTGTATATTCAAGGCTTGCCTTTTTTTTTTTTCAAAAGAACCTCTTTACTTGTTTCTTCAAACCCTTTTTATTGTTTTTATTAATAGTATGGCAGAGAGTTTCAGTGAGGTATGAGTCAATACATAGCTGTTGATTTTCATAGCGCTGATCTTTGAATTGATGCAACATAATTTGACCTCTACTAATTGATAATTGATAATTGTGGATACTTCCAGAAAACAATATCTTTGAATAAAATTGTTATTTTATGACTATTATACCAATAACTGATTTATGGCCTTTGACCAGAATACAGAGCAGAAATAAGTTGAGGCAATACCATGGCTTGTATAACTTGCAAGGCAACATTTTCTCCTTGAGATTACATTTATTTATAACTAATTTACAACAGAAAATTGTAATTCACTTCTGTATTTATCAAGACACAAATACGATGGTGCTGACCGTATCAGTAACATGTTCACAGGCAACATATTTGATTTCCAGAATATCCAGTCTTGAACACAGTGTCCACTTGTAGTATGTGCAGTATTTTATTATACTGCTTATTGTTATGTTCAGACACTCACAGCACTTGGTCTGGTATAATACAGGAAAAAGTTCACAGTGACTTCAGGCACAACGTGTTTATTTACATTTACCAAAAACAATGATCTTTTCCTAACCTTAACCAAAGTGCCTTTTCACCTAAACTACAGACGAGAATGTGGATCAGTTTGTGGCTTGACTGTGGCTTTACTAACTAAACAGTAACACAGCATAACGCCCTCCTCCCTCACTTTATACAGTACATTAAACCAAAAACAGATGAGTCCGTCATTTGTTCTCACAGGATCAAATTGCTCATACGATCCCCGTTTTTCCTCCAGCTAGCTACACTGTAACACTGCTTTGAGCACCTGATACCTCTGCTAACACTCAGACATCACCTCCCCAGCACCATCTGCATCAAGACTCTATCTAAAACCAGGCTGATGGTAGTGAGAGGGGGGTTGTTAAACTGACTCATACCCATAAAGTTTTGGCCTTTAGAAATCTACTGTGTAATTTATTGACAGTGCTTTACATCTGTGAAATAAAGATTATGTGGTGAATTTGAAAGCCACTATGTGAAGAATCTTTATGTTGGTGGAAAAATGTAATTTGTGAAAATTGGTAAAGTCTACTTGTTGCATTCAGCTCATCCAGGTTTATCATCTTCAAATAATAATAATAATAATGATAATACCAACATCGGTTGGCGATACAGATAAATAAGATAAAGTACATGGATACCAGTTGATTCAAAACAAAAAGTGCTAGTTCATTAAAAAGCTTTTAATCTCCTGCACAAATAACTTATTATACAAATGTTAGCCACAGCTACAGTATTGAGGTATTGAATAATTAAGTGGCCATTTTATAAAAATATCAGAGAAAGAGAAGAATAATTCAAAATTGAATTAAACTTTCATTCTGGAGTCAGTTCCCCACTAATTATATTCAGACTTTGACTGGTTGCTTTGAGAGCTAGTTTCCTCTGGTGAAGCTGACCATCGTCTGACTGACCTCAGAGATCATCACACTTCTGACATTTTTGTGTCCCAGAAGAAATGTACTTTATTGAACCAAAGCTCATGTCATGGAAGTATCAGTATCAGGACAACTTGCTCTGCTTGTTCTAGAGTTATGATGGATCCTGTTACTCCAGACAATGTGCATACTTCTTCTTATAAAACCCTCTCACTAATGTATTCATATGGTGTTGAGCCACAGTATTATCCCCTCACAGTCCTCTGAGACCCTGCGTGATCCATGGCACTGTACATCTTAGCAGATTGCTTTATGCTGCAGCTCAAGTTACACAGAGGCTGCTCTTGATTGTGCTCATCAGTATCCCTTTCACAGCCATATTGTTAAACAATTCGGTATGCTCAGTGTGTTTGAGGAGGCTTTACACTCATTCAGTGGGAAAGACTTGGTGAAGAAGTTGCTGAGACACACTGAGAAATTTCCCACAGCCCAAGTAGCGAAAGGTCCATAGTTGGAGGTGTTGGGGAAGATGAATGATGCTCAAATCCTCGGGGCATCCTCCTTCTCACTATCATCCTTTCTGTCTTCCTACATTTTTTAAATTTCTAAATCTTGACTCTCTGTTTCACATCCTGCGTTATCTTAGGAGAAATCTCATCTTGCTCAAACACACCCTCAAGCACCCAATGTGTCTTATTCATGACACACATACACTCACAAGCAGATATTCAAATAGGCCCAGACACCCACTTACATATGCAGACACACGCTTATTCAGCTAATGTCTATGACTGTGTGAGCCTCTGGTTAATAACTGTGTTTGTTTTCCTCTGCAGATGCTGGCTCAGGATCAGGAGACGATGGTAAGATTATTCCCCACCACCACCACCTCCTCCTCCTCCTCCACATACACTTCTTTTTCATGTGTTTCATTGTCTTCCTCCTCTGAGACTATACAATAAACAGACATTTGGACTGTCTGAAAAAGTCCAGAGAAATTCAAAAACTTAATTTGTGGCCCAAAAACAAACTGACTAATAAAATGCCAACTAAGTTTAGGTCACTGTTGTTTGTTGCTGGATTCCACAGTCCCAAAGTGGACGTTGGTTTTACATACGAGAAACTGACAACATCAGTGTTTATGTTTTTTTTTTTCAGCTTTAGTCTGAACATCATGCCACACATTATGATAACAAATAAGCAACAAAAGAGAAGCCTCTGTCTGCCTAGCACCACAAGCATTCTAAACATTAATGTGCTCTAGCTATCTAAATTTAATTTTAAAAAGCTTTTTCAGTTACGTTATTAGCTCTGTAATATCCTTTGCAATACAAGTTTCCTTGTTCTTATTATTTTTGTCAAAGTCGCTTCTACTTGTGCATGGAGATTGAAGGGAGTGTTTACGAAGAAAGAAAAAACTTTCAATCAGGTGAGCTTGATTACATCATAAAGGAGAGTTTTGAAAATGGTCTTTGCTCACAGCAGCTGCAGTGAATGATAATGCAACTTTGAGAGAAAATTATATCAATAAAAAAAAAAAAAAAAAGTTTATGATGGATTTTCTAACCAAGCCAATTTCAAGTCCCTGCAAGTTTATTTTCATCCCATCACGGAATTTATGGCCTGAGAGGCAGGAAATTATTTGAAAAACTGAAACTTTGCCTTGGGCGGTGGTCGGCAATTACACGTTTTGTACACAGTTCAAACATTTGTAGTTTGTGCTTTTCACTGAAACATGCAACAATATTGGCACAGTCCTTTTGGAGCCCTAATCTTATAGTCATTAAACTTACTAAGGTTGTTTTGTTTTACAACTCAGGATCCCAGAAATACAAATCCACATATGCAGCATATGTCCACTGCCTCTTTAACTCTCCAACTGAAAGGACTGTCAGGATTAGCTTCAAGTACTCAAAACCATGTCTGTAGTAGTTGCAGCTACAGTAGGTATCTCTTGGACTGCATTTTACCATGATAGCAGGCGCACACACACACACACACACACACACACACACACACACACACATACACACGCACACACACAAAAAAAAGCCACCACATTTACACAAATACACATACACAGACTCAGAAGGTGAAAACAATACCAATCGTACCAGGGTGGCTGGTAAAGATTTGCAATGACAGTGAAGACTGCATTAGTTAGGGGGCACCTTGTTTTCTTCAACTTTCTCATTTAAGATTGTGCAAGTGTCACAGTTTATCCTTCTCACACTGCTTAGTGAAAGGGAATAACAGTGGCTGCTTTCTCACAATGAGTATGTGGACAACACTTCCATTAATAAACACTGGAACTGAAAGAAGATGAGGGGGGAATAGGTGTGAGAGAGTTTATTGTAATAAGATGAAACAAAGCTTGGGGCTATGTGTGACTTTTTATGACTAACTTTTCTGAGAAATTAATCATGCAAAACCTCCAACTGATTAATAATGTCATTCAACTAACACTCTAATTTGTTGCCTAATTTGCTAACAAGACTCAGCTATAATGTCAGCATAGACAATACATAGTTGGTAGTCAAGCTCATCTGTCACTTCATTTTTATATGCATGCATATATTTACACATGTCCGTCTTGTATCTGTCTGTCCTCCTGTGTGTTTACTAATGCAGTTCCTTTATTAACTCTCATGCATGGAGCGAGCCCAAGCATATATGAGAGAGAGATTGGAAAAGAGATTAGTCTCCCCAAAAAAAGACAGCAGGCAGATAGATGAATGTGCGGAAATGAAACTGGTGCTAGGTCAACCGGAGAGAGGGAGAGAGAGAGAGAAAGAGAGGGGGAAGGAGAGGGTGGACAAAGAAATGGCCTGAGGGAAGTCGCAAAATAGATAACAGAACTGAGGAAACAGAAGACGAGTGATACAGAGATAGAGGGAAAGAAGGAGGGCAGACAGCAACAAGAAACAGGAGTAAGGAGGAGCAAAATGAAACATACGTTTTCATAACTGTCCTCTGAATGCAATATTCGAAACATTTTCTGTGCTTTATGTTCAACTTAATTATCTGAAAAGGGTCCGTCAAATGACAAAGCAGGCTAAGAGGCTTGACCTAAACTTACAATGCATGTTCACACGAGGATTGTAAAAACTGCAATAAAAACTGAACAATGATGCAATAGCTTCATGCTTTGTTCCTTTTCCTTTTATTGCATCAAGTAATGCCATGTATTGTATATTTGGTTGTATAGTGGACAGGGATAACTATTCCCAAGTCTGTCTTTCAGCATTTCATTGCAAAGCACCTGAATAAATTCACTGAACATTGTAGAGAAACAAAGCATTCACCAGGTCTCTCTTGCATAAATGCTCTCTGTGCATTCAAAGGGTGAAGTCAAGAATCTAAACAGTGAGGAAGGGAGCTTGAGTAACATTCACATTAAAAAAATGATTACAACAAATAACCTGGCAGAAAATCAACAGCAATTGAAAGTGATTTTTAAACCACAGATTAGCAAAAAAAGTTGGCACAGCCGACCTGTCATACTTTGGATTTCTCAAAATGGGGCTTTAGTATGAGCAAGGGTGAGATTTTTCTTTTTCTTCTTTTCTTTTCCTTTGTTTTGTGTGTTTGTTGTTGTTCATTAAGGACTGGATTTAACACTTTCTGTCTGCTCCAACATAAGGTGTGAATGTCAGCATGTTCCACTACCTAGCTTACTGCCTACAGTTTTAACCTAACCCAACATTTCATGCTCAATTAGTTTCCGGGGTTGCACTTCACTTAAGTAAGCTACTATCAAAGTGTAGACTGACCCTAGTCTGAGTTAGAGTTGCATCAGTTGGTCCTCATCCTACAAGCCTTTTTCTCTTGTAATATGTGAACGTGAAACATAATGCTTGAAAATATGATCAATAATTTGGCCTGCTTCTCCAAATATGCAAACTAAGCAGCCAAATTTAATTGTAAATGGCTATATTAACCTCCTATGGGGACTGGTCATAGTTGATATTCTGCTTCAGTGGAAATTTTTATGAAATTTGTCAAATTTGTCAAATTTCATTAGACATAAATAAATAAAAATGTAGTAGAGTAAATCGCAAGCTTTTGTGGTCCATTTGGATCCGAGATCTTTGGGCAGTTGCCTACTTGGCTCAGTTGGTAATCCAGACTTTGGTTTTCCTTAAAATGCAGTTTATTTCTGTCCACCTTAGTTCCTGGAATTGAATTTTCTTATGCTGCACCCCACCTTTGGAGGCATATTCCTTTATTGTCCATGTCTTCTACAGGGATTATTAACCAGTGAGGATGCTAAAATTTTTTCAGGAATGTACATGATGTTATATATGTTGTCATCAAATGTATATTTAACATCCTTTTTACAGGATCCTCATTGTAAAATGAGGTAACTGAAAACATTTAAAAAGTCAGCATTTGGTATCTTGGTATAGCTGTTAAAAGGCTGACTGGGCTTAGCGAATGGTTATTATAAAGAAACAAAAAATTCTTGGTTCTCTCTTGCAAAAATTCTCTCTGTCCCCATGTAATACCATGAAAATACCCACAAAATGCTAATCCTCAAACCTTAAAAACACTGATTAATCTAAAGTTGTTTGTAGTAACTTAATATTACATTAATAGCAAAAAAGCAGGCAAAGAAAATCCATGCCTGCCTAGTGAAAAGTCCAAAATGAAAATAGCAGTTTGTAAATTTTAAAAAAGTGCCTTACCTCCTGTTATAAAACAGAAAATTCTGTTGCATACTAAAGTGTACAAATTCTATGTTCAATTACATTCACTCTTTATTAGCAAAACTTTAGGAACTGCAAGGAAACTGAGAATTTCAACACCAGAAATCTTTTCTGTGTTCTTCAAAATAAAAGTCTCAGGGATTACAATGCCCTGTTCATAATAAAGTGTAACAGCATACACTACAGAGATGTACCAGCACACACTACTATAAGTGTTGATGGCAGAGCAGAACCAGCAGAAATAGATAGCGGTGCATCAGGCAGGGGAACGGGGAAGAGTTTAGTGTCATTACTTACAAAATAGTCCATCATCCCTTAAAAACAAGTGGGAAAGATTTTATCTGAATATCCCAATGAAAGCTCGGTATGAATGATCATGTTCTGAGACCTCTCAGTGTTTCAAAGTTGAAGCTTGAGAGGTATCCTTAATGTCAAACTGTAATATAAATCTGACGAATCAATCATTCAGGAGGAAAACAACAGGAAAAAGTAATTGGGGGCGTACAGGGTATTTGTGTAGTAACAGAGTGACAGGGTGGAGAAAAGGGCAAGGACAAGAGGAGGAGAAACACAAACACACCCTATAAAGATAGAATCATAGCAGAGGTCAATAGATAGAGAGATACAGTATAAGAGTCAGAAGGGAAAGAGGTGGAGGAACAGAGCTGCTGGTGTTTTATGAGCAGGGGAGAAGGTTAAAGAAGGTGGCTGTAAAAACCAGGTTGGACTTCTATTGAGAAAACCACCAGTAAAGAGCCATCCTGGTAAAAATCAAATGTATTTTAATGGCCAATAATAAATCTACACAAATAAAAACTTGGGTCAGCCAGGTAGTTACCAGTTCACAGTGTGTGTGTGTGTGTGTGTGTGTGTGTGTGTGTGTGTGTGTGTGCAGAGTGCAGAGTACAGACTATCCTCGATGCATGCAAGTGCACATTCATGCTTATGAGAGTGTGTTCTCTTTTGTGATTGTTTTTTTATAAGTGAGAACACAAGTCATCTGTGCAAGGAGATGCCCTTATGACATGAGTCTGGTCACATGGCCCCTTTAGTCAGAATCAGACATTTGTCCAAATCAAATTGTACAGTAGATAAATTAAATTGCTCTCACATGATCAAGGAAGGACAAAGGACAACCAAAGCCTCAGATTTATATGGGTTTCAACAGTTCCTGACCAAATGTAGTTTTTAAGAAAACTAAGATTTGAGCAGCTCCATGAAGCTATAATGCTCATTTTTAGACAACCAAATTGAGAGATATATAGCTGAGATCCAAAATATGTGAGACTTTATGATATCACATAAAAAAAACCAAAAAAACAGAGACATATTTTTAGCCATGCTAGCAGCATGGCTTAATTGGTGGAAAAGTGGCCCTTTCACCACTTTGGCTCGGACCAAAATATCTCTATAACTACTGAGGGGTGTTATGAAACATATTACAGGCAGTAGTAGATAGTTAGGGATAATATCTTTGCGGACTGGTAACCAACACTGCAGTCTAGTGCAGCCCCACTAGAGGGCAAGACAGGGGATCAACAAAGTTATCACAGTTCATCCTCCGGGGGACCATGAATTTCTGTACAAAATTTAATGGCAGTCGATTCACTGAGACAAATTCAGTCTGCACCACAGTTGGACTGATGCACTGACTGTCTGACATTGTCATCCACTGAACCATGTACAAAGTGTGCCCAAAAATTACCTCCACTAAACCATCTTTATATGGAGAATACAGCCTTTTAAAATATGAGCTAGTCAATCAGTAACTTTAAAAATTCATTATTTTTTTTAAATGACCCAAATGCTCTTTAGGTCTTCGCTTTCTCTTTGGCTTTTTCAATTCAATATTAAATATCTACTTTTTTTTGTTTTTTCTTTTAATTCTTCTAGAAGGCGTGATTTAGTCCCAAATAGAACCAGCTAGAACACCGCTTAAGA